>CM040405.1:82171517-82551517 GCA_022702515.1 Ilyophis sp. 1 JC-2022
CATTCCCTTTCAATTTGACCAAAACTTGGTTGAAATTGAAATTCAGTTAATAAACGACAGGGGAAAAATGGCTGTTTATATTCTGTCAGGATCTTCCAATTAACAATCAGAATTTCAATTTGTGTTCCTGAATTGACCGAATTTAAATGGAACTGACCCAGAATTATTGCTTCCCACGGCTCGGCCAGAATGCGGTGACCGTAACCGGTAAACAGACCGGTAAACGGTGTTATTGATCTGTTTTCTTTCTGGCAAATTCTCTTGGCTGTGTGAGTTATTGGACTTGCCAACATGAGCCCAAGTGGCAGCCCGGCAAGGAACTGAACGGATTTCTGAATTTACACAGAGCCTCTGTGTAGTTTTTAATGAACAATATTCAGTTTTGTTTTGTCCTGGAAATGCACGAGCAGTGAGAGGCCTCTGTAGGGGACGCATGGAGCAGACTGGAGGAGAGCTGTAGTGACCGGTATGGGTTTGGGGGGGGCGCTCGTCTCTTAATTTTGTCATTTGGGGGGTTTGTGTGTTGGGGGGTGCAGCGGGGAGGCCTGGTGGAGCCTCCGTTCTCTCAGATGGAGGAGAGGAGCACCAGGTGCACTGGAGGTGAACCAACAGGTGCGGCTTTTCGGAAAAGAAAGTGACCTCGCCCGCAACAAACGTCCCGTTTGTCTTGTTTTGTTTTTTTTCTTTTCCTTAACCCGCCGTTAAGCAGCCGGGTCCATTAATAACCTGCAGAGGTGTCAGAAAACGGAAACCTGCTCATTTAAACGGAAAACTGGCGCACCTGTCGTCTGGCCGTGGGGTGTGTGAAGTAGCGGGTTGAACTGAACTAGAGCTCGTGAGGTGTCTGCTCCATGGTTACAGACCAGGGGGTATACTACAAATACATTACCTAATTTAGTTTTACACATTATCACCGTTTGGCTACATCTGGGGCATGTTCCAGAAAGCAGGATTACTGAGTTAGCTGGATAACTGCACTGAGTAAACCCCGGAGCAGCTCTTTTTACTTCAGTCCATGATCCAGATTCGGGAGGGTTCTGGGTTTTACTCAGTGCAGTTATCCAGCTAACTCAGTAATCCTGCTACATGGTATAACCCCACTGGGACATAAAACTACTGACACCAGGGATATCAAACGTGTTTGTGGCTTCCTTTCAATCAGCAGCCAGTTTAGGCCTTGAAAAAACCAGGTGTGATGTGGACTCTTTAGACCAGGGGTGTCTTAGCGCTTGTCTTCAAAAAAAGTGCTTATAAGTGCTTACAGCAGGTGTTGAAGTGCTGAAAACCAACTCAAAGCACACCGGTTTTCCAGGGCTACAGTTAAAGGTCCCTGCTGTAGACTGTAGTTACATCATGAGCCAAGATCGGCTGCACGGCTCTTTCTCGTCACTCTGTGTACTTTCGTTTTAGGCTGCAGTCACTGGCCACTGCTCAGTCGCTTCGCCTCAGTGCAGTTTCCTCAGCCTGGTTTGTGTTCAGGGGCAGGAAAGGAATACTGACCACTCTGCTTGACACAAAATGGCGCCGCTTTGCGTGTCATAATGTGCTCCTGTGTTCTTACGAGTCGGCGGTAGTCCAGTCCTCCAGTGAGGTCTCTCTGCATGTTGTTGTGTCCGAAGGGCCTGGAGTCGGACCCGTCAGCCTATCAGTCCCCTGGCACCTCCCTCGCATGGAGGCTGAGGCCGTCCACGGGCCACCCCGCCCCATACCACAGGGCTCCCCAGTCCCCACGGGGGGAGCAGTCCCCAGGGGTGTCCTGTGACTCAGCGGAAGGGTGTAATCGTGACAGATTGGTGACAGTAATACTATAGAGCTGGCGGCTAGGCCTTCTCATTGTATCACGTTACGTTACATTTAGCCGTTTAGCGGGCGCTCGTATCCAGAGCCAGTTACTCAGCTAAAGGGCTGTTCTTGTTGTTTACGTTTATTATTTGTTTACGGAAGTAAAGTGGGCTTAAATGGCTATCGAGCAAAGCAGGGGGTACAGCAGCATTGTGCCACCTGGGAATCAAACTGGCAACCTCTAGGCCACAAGCCCAGTTCTACACTAAAAGCTACACTAAATTTAAAAGCTAAACTTAGAAAAGTTAGTTTCCGTTGCCCTCGGAGACAAGGAGTTTGCTGGAACGTTCCGTGTCAGTCGCCTGTGAGCTGAGGTGACAGTTGGCCTGAAATACGGCCCCAGGAGGAGACGCGTGCGGATACTTTTAACCCGTCCTGCCTGCCTGTGAGGTGGGGTAGTGGTAGAGGTGGGGGTGGGGTTGGGGGGGGGGGGGGGGGGGGGGGGGGGGGGGGGGCGGGGGGGGGGGGGGGGGGGGGGGGGGCGGGGACAGGGACAGGGACAGGGACAGGGACAGAGGTGGAGCAGGCAGCGCTCCTGTTGTAGTTGGAGTCAGGCCAGCGCTCTGGTGTGTGGCGGAGGTTGCGTGCAGTGGTGGTGAAGGCCAGGGAAGGCGCTCCTGTTTTGGCGGAGCAGACCAAAGCCGCCAGCCTCAGTGTGAGCGCATGCGTGCTGCCGTCTGTGTGTTTGTGTTTGTGGAACTTTGTGTTTGTGCGTGCGGGTACGCGTGCTTGTGTGAGGGAGGGAGAGAGAGAGACGGACTCAGGGACGGACGGACGGAGAGAAGGAGACTTATGCCTGTGTGTGTGAGAGAGAGTGTGTGTTTCTGTGTGCAAGGGAAAGTATGAGATAGTGTATGTGTGGTGTGTGTAATTCTGGTTTCTTTTTTTAAAATGGGGAGCTGATGGAATCGTTTGCAGTTTCTCAAGCTGCACTTTTTAAATCTGGAGGCGATTCTGCTGCTGCTGTTGAGTTCTCCTCATCATCACTTTAAGCAAAGAGCTGCATGTTCCTGAAGGCTTTGCCATCAGAGTAAAAATATCAGGATTAAAGTTATCAACAGAGACGTGGAAGGACTGTAGGCTATATCATGTCCTCCCTTAAAAAGAAAAGAACCTCCCAATCTGTTTTCACTGGAATACCCAATGTAAATATGTACTTAGATATTTAATGCTTATTAAATATTTTAAGTAATAGAAAAAACATCCTGTGTTGCGTGACTGGCGTCTGCATTTTTTGCCTTCAGATTTTGATAATATTTGAAACAAAACAAATAAATGTTCTGGGGAGAGAACTGTAATATAATTAACACTATGAAGGTTTTCTTCAGCATTTCCTGGCTCATATAGTATCTCTGGCCTGGGAGTGGGTGTTAAAACAGGGAGTAAATCCTGTTCAGTCATTTCAGTCTAAATGTGAATTAATTACAGATCATCCCCAGGGGAAAGACGGCTAAGACGCTAATCCCGCCTTGTGTTTCAGCGGCGCATTATAAACACAAAGTCAGTGTTCCGCTTCAGGCTGTCGATAGCTATGGGCGGAGTTTTGTCACCTGGGGCTGTGTGATGTCACTGTTCCAAACTCCGCCCCTTTCTTAGCCTATCCCTTCTCACTTGTCCCAGATTATGCTAATGCAGCGGTTATCAGCCTTGCCTTGGAGAGCTGTGGGGCGAGCTGGTGTTTGTCGTTACTCTGCACCTTAATTGATCAATTAAAAGCAGTTCATTTTGCAGTTAGTCGCCTCACCTGGTTTCTTGGGTCTTAATTGGTTGGTGATTTTAAGGTGAAAATGGCAGCCGGCAGGACTCCAGATACCAGACCGTGGTGCCCATATATGCACTAGAACAGTGCAGCAGTGCTCACTGTGTTTTTAATCAGACTTCTGAAGCTCACAGTAGCTGCAGGCTGCTCTTATCCAGGTTATTAAAGAGCATAAATCACAACACTTGGCTCGGCGGCTGGCCCCGTTGACGTCCGCTCCGTTAAGCGCGGAGGGGACGGTTTCAGAGGAGAGCCGTGAATGCCATCACGTTATTTATGCTGCCATGGTTACCGTGCGGCTGGCTCAGACGTTCGCATTATGTCATCGCGGTCACGTTGTGGCTCGACTCGGATGTTCCAGTTATGTTATCACGGTTACTGTTCGATCTTATTTGGCACAGCGTTTTCAGAAGAGTCAGACTAATTTAGAATGTTTCAATGTTCAGCTCCAGGTGACGGGGGGGGGGGGGTTGTTCTACCTGTGCCAGCTGGCCAGGGTACCTTCATGGACCCCCCAGGGTCTGCGGACCCTCTGTTGAGGTTGTTGTGTGTTGGGAGCATTCTGTGGTTGAAACCGTCTGAAAAGATGACCAATCACAGGTGGACCAGTTCTACCCCAGGGGCCACATGTATAAAACTCGGAGTAAAAGAATGCGTTTTATACATGTGGCCCCTGAACGCTCAGGGTGAAAGTCATAAATCTGCTTAAAAAACGTTTTGCTTTCTTTTCCTTTGCCTTTTGGTCACTATGTCGCCATATCACACAGACTCCAAACATTGCGTACGTATGGTGTCCAGCATGTGCAGAGGAACGCAGATTCTCACAGCACGTGTTATTTTACACATCTGAATGTCTGCGTGGAAACTCGCTTACGCGGCTTTCTGTGGGCATTTTTCTGCTCAGCACTGTTTATACATGTGGCCCCAGCTCTGTTTATACATGTGGCCCCAGCTCTGTGTATACATGTGGCCCCAGCTCTGTGTATACATGTGGCCCCAGGTGTGTTTATACATGTGGCCCCAGGTGTTGTGATTTTCACGAAACTGTAAGAAAAATTGCGCAGTCAGTTTTGACTAACAGCAGCAATACGTTGTGGGGTGCCGAGCCGATTGGTGGGTTCGTCTTTGGCGCCTTTTCGCAAGTGTTGACAGTTTGAATGTTTTCTTCCACCCGTGTGCTCAGTGCTAGCCCCTGCGCTTACCACGCTAACCACAATGCCTTCCTGTACTTGAGTTCTGTCTTTTTGAAACCCTTGTGAGAGTCTGCTTGTATGTTACAACTTTGCGCGTCTCCACGGTGATTTGCACGTCTCCCTGTTCGTCTGCCTGATTGTCCGCTAGCTGGGTGACTTCGGAGTCTGAGTGGAGTCCATATCGACAGTGGTCACCATCTTCTCTCTCTCTCTCTCTCTCTCTCTCTCTCTCTCGGCCTCTTTGTTCTGTGCGAATGCGTCCTCACTTCCTGTGTGGCGTTTGAAAAAGCCTGCCTTCCTGTGCTCAGCCCCTACGCTGCTGCATCTCGCTTGAAACAGACACCAGAAACCCAATGGCTGATGTAGACAAAAAATGAGCCTGTGCATTTATTTTTTACATATCAAAGCCTGCCGTGTGAAGATTAAGATCGTTGTTTATTGTTTCTCTCCTGCACACTATGGGGTAGAGGCAGGGATGATACCCCGTGATGTGTGTGAAGGCAGAGTCCTGTTATGACTGTAGTTTGTATGTGATGTGTGTGAAGGCACAGAGCCCTGTTATGACTGTAGTTTGTATGAGATGAAGGCTGTACTGATGGTGATGGTGCTGCACTGTTTGTATGAGATGAAGGCTGTATTGATGGTGATGGTGCTGCACTGTTTGTATGAGATGAAGGCTGTTCTGAGGGTGATGGTGCTGCACTGTTTGTATGAGATGAAGGCTGTTCTGATGGTGATGGTTCTGCACTGTTTGTATGAGATGAAGGCTGTATTGATGGTGATGGTGCTGCACTGTTTGTATGAGATGAAGGCTGTTCTGAGGGTGATGGCGCTGCACTGTTTGTATGAGATGAAGGCTGTTCTGATGGTGATGGTGCTGCACTGTTTGTATGAGATGAAGGCTGTTCTGAGGGTGATGGTGCTGCACTTTTTGTATGAGATGAAGGCTGTTCTGATGGTGATGGTGCTGCACTGTTTGTATGAGATGAAGGCTGTTCTGAGGGTGATGGTGCTGCACTGTTTGTATGAGATGAAGGCTGTTCTGATGGTGATGGTGCTGCACTGTTTGTATTAGATGAAGGATGTTCTGGTGGTGATGGTGCTGCACTGTTTGTATGAGATGAAGGCTGTTCTGAGGGTGATGGTGATGCACTGTTTGTATGAGATGAAGGCTGTTCTGATGGTGATGGTTCTGCACTGTTTGTATGAGATGAAGGCTGTATTGATGGTGATGGTGCTGCACTGTTTGTATGAGATGAAGGCTGTTCTGAGGGTGATGGCGCTGCACTGTTTGTATGAGATGAAGGCTGTTCTGATGGTGATGGTGCTGCACTGTTTGTATGAGATGAAGGCTGTTCTGAGGGTGATGGTGCTGCACTTTTTGTATGAGATGAAGGCTGTTCTGATGGTGATGGTGCTGCACTGTTTGTATGAGATGAAGGCTGTTCTGAGGGTGATGGTGCTGCACTGTTTGTATGAGATGAAGGCTGTTCTGATGGTGATGGTGCTGCACTGTTTGTATTAGATGAAGGATGTTCTGGTGGTGATGGTGCTGCACTGTTTGTATGAGATGAAGGCTGTTCTGATGGGGATGGTTCTGCACTGTTTGTATGAGATGAAGGCTGTTCTGATGGTGATGGTGCTGCACTGTTTGTATGAGATGAAGGCTGTTCTGATGGGGATGGTTCTGCACTGTTTGTATGAGATGAAGGCTGTTCTGATGGGGATGGTGCTGCACCGTTTGTATGAGATGAAGGCTGTTCTGATGGTGATGGTGCTGCACTGTTTGTATGAGATGAAGGCTGTTCTGGTGGTGATGGTGCTGCACTGTTTGTATGAGATGAAGGCTGTTCTGATGGTGATGGTGCTGCACTGTTTGTATGAGATGAAGGCTGTTCTGATGGTGATGGTGCTGCACTGTTTGTATGAGATGAAGGCTGTTCTGATGGTGATGGTGCACTGTTTGTATGAGATGAAGGATGTTCTGTAGGTGATGGTGCTGCACTGTTTGTATGAGATGAAGGCTGTTCTGATGGTGATGGTGCTGCACTGTTTGTATGAGATGAAGGCTGTTCTGATGGTGATGGTGCTGGTGCTGCGCTGTTTGTATGAGATGAAGGATGTTCTGTAGGTGATGGTGCTGCACTGTTTGTATGAGATGAAGGCTGTTCTGATGGTGATGGTGCTGCACTGTTTGTATGAGATGAAGGCTGTTCTGATGGTGATGGTGCTGCACTGTTTGTATGAGATGAAGGCTGTTCTGATGGTGATGGTGCTGCACTGTTTGTATGAGATGAAGGCTGTTCTGATGGTGATGGTGCTGCACTGTTTGTATGAGATGAAGGCTGTTCTGATGGGGATGGTTCTGCACTGTTTGTATGAGATGAAGGCTGTTCTGGTGGTGATGGTGCTGCACTGTTTGTATGAGATGAAGGATGTTCTGTAGGTGATGGTGCTGCACTGTTTGTATGAGATGAAGGCTGTTCTGATGGTGATGGTGCTGCACTTTGTATGAGATGAAGGCTGTTCTGATGGTGATGGTGCTGCACTGTTTGTATGAGATGAAGGCTGTTTTGATGATGATGGTGCTGCACTGTTTGTATGAGATGAAGGATGTTCTGTAGGTGATGGTGCTGCACTGTTTGTATGAGATGAAGGCTGTTCTGATGGTGATGGTGCTGCACTGTTTGTATGAGATGAAGGCTGTTCTGATGGTGATGGTGCACTGTTTGTATGAGATGAAGGATGTTCTGTAGGTGATGGTGCTGCACTGTTTGTATGAGATGAAGGCTGTTCTGATGGTGATGGTGCTGCACTGTTTGTATGAGATGAAGGCTGTTCTGATGGTGATGGTGCTGGTGCTGCTCTGTTTGTATGAGATGAAGGATGTTCTGTAGGTGATGGTGCTGCACTGTTTGTATGAGATGAAGGCTGTTCTGATGGTGATGGTGCTGCACTGTTTGTATGAGATGAAGGCTGTTCTGATGGTGATGGTGCTGCACTGTTTGTATGAGATGAAGGCTGTTCTGATGGTGATGGTGCTGCACTGTTTGTATGAGATGAAGGCTGTTGTGATGGTGATGGTGCTGCACTGTTTGTATGAGATGAAGGCTGTTCTGATGGGGATGGTTCTGCACTGTTTGTATGAGATGAAGGCTGTTCTGATGGTGCTGCACTGTTTGTATGAGATGAAGGCTGTTCTGATGGGGATGGTTCTGCACTGTTTGTATGAGATGAAGGCTGTTCTGAGGGTGATGGTGCTGCACTGTTTGTATGAGATGAAGGCTGTTCTGATGGGGATGGTTCTGCACTGTTTGTATGAGATGAAGGCTGTTCTGATGGTGATGGTGCTGCACTGTTTGTATGAGATGAAGGCTGTACTGATGGGGATGGTGCTGCACTGTTTGTATGAGATGAAGGCTGTTCTGATGGGGATGGTGCTGCACTGTTTGTATGAGATGAAGGCTGTAATGATGGGGATGGTTCTGCACTGTTTGTATGAGATGAAGGCTGTTCTGATGGTGCTGGTGCTGCACTGTTTGTATGAGATGAAGGCTGTATTGATGGTGATGGTGCTGCACTGTTTGTATGAGATGAAGGCTGTACTGATGGGGATGGTTCTGCACTGTTTGCATGAGATGAAGGCTGGTCTGATGGGGATGGTACTGCACTGTTTGTATGAGATGAAGGCTGTTCTGATGGTGATGGTGCTGCACTGTTTGTATGAGATGAAGGCTGTTCTGAAGGTGATGGTGCTGCACTGTTTGTATGAGATGATGGCTGTACTGATGGTGATGGTTCTGCACTGATTATATGCTGCATGACACTGTGGCTGCCTTTCTTAATTGCCCCTGAGGGGATATAGAAATGGTACTGAACCATGGCTTAATAGTGCTATATGATCGTTGCTTTCGTAGTCTGTAGGATGTGTAGTCTGGCCGTCAATATGGAATGTAGACTTTGGGTAAAAATCTGGGCAATTATTTGTAATAAATTGGTCCTTTAGACACTAGTAAAATTCCAGCAGGTTAGTAGTGACCAGCACCTGTTTTCACCAATATTCACTACAGAATTCTGTACCTAGTTTCTCTGGAACATTCTCAAGGGGACGTGCAGGATGTGTTTGGAGATACTACCAGTATCTACAGCAGGGGTGGGGCCGGTGTGGGTGCAGGTCTTTATTTTAGCCCAGCACTAAGACACCTGATTTTACTTATCTGGGTCTTGATTGAAGACCATGGTTAGTTAATGTTGTAGTGCTGGGCTAAGTCAAAAATCTTCCCGCACACTGGCCCTTTTTGGATTAGATTGGCCATCCCTGATCTAGAGAGCGTAAGTATCTGGAATGTGTGTTTTACCGAGCAGCTGTGTTAACGCGCTGCCTCGGGGTGTCTTCCGTGTTCTGCGTTGGTAGAAAGCGCCCACCGTGGTGCGTAGTCACATGTGCCGGCCTTGCGTAGCTGCAAACCTCAGTAACGTTTGTTCTGCTGTCCCGTTACGTCAGGGGCCGCTGGCGTCTCAGAGATGCGCTCTTTTTATTACCAGATGCTCTGGAGCTTTGTGCCAACAACATGTTTTTCTTTTTTGCTTCTTTTTTTTTTTTTTTTCTCTTCTCTCCACCTGGGGCTCTGACGTCGGTCGGCCCCCGTAAAACAGGAGGGGTTGTGGAGAACGGGACAGGCAACGAAGTGGTAGACGTGCGCTTGCCATCGATCGGCTGTCCCCAGTGCCGGCTCTCGCCCTTTCTGTCTGACCTTCCCCTGGTCTATGCTGAAGTGGACCACCTGGTTAAAAAGGGGGGGGGGGGTAGAGAGAGAGAGGGAGAGAGAGTGCGGGAGAGTGCGGGAGAGTGCGGGAGAGTGAGCGGGAGAGTGAGTAAGTGAGTTAGTGAGGGAGAGAGAAGTAGAGAAAGAGAGAGTGAAAGCGATAAATGGGGAGACATTGAGTTGTGTAAGAGATGAGGTCAGAGAGGGAGATGGAGAGGTATAAATAAAAAGCGGTAGAAAATGATGAAAGGAATATGAAGTTTCTCATGCACTCAGGGGTCTATGTGGGTGGTGTTATGAGGTGCTGAATTCGTCACACTATTTTTCCTCTGTCACATGACCCTCCAGTCCCTACCCACAATTTGGTAGTCTCACGAAGGACAGACTTTGTGATAAACACAAAGTCTGGTCCACAGACTTGCCTAACGCGGTAAAGAACTGCCCACTTTGACAAGTTGGCGCCTTTGATTGACATGCAATATAACCAACCACAGACCGTCTATGTTCTGTGGCGTATTGAGGCGGTGCAGATGGCGGTCGATTCTGAAACGGCGCTACAAGAAAAACAGACTCTCGTGAAACAAATTTTACACAAATGGCACGGCGATCTCCAGTAAAACAGTCCATCACACCGAAGAAATGTTGTGAACTTCAAAAACTTTCTTCAATCCAGCGTTAAGCTCTTGGTCCGAAACACTCATTGCTCTTGATGGATTCGCAGCATCCGCTAGCTACCGATTCGTTAGCACAACTTGTTTCCCGGCGGACTGATAAAACCCAATGCACCGCGTCATACTGGAAATACGCACACACTCCTGTGATTGACAGTGCTGCTAGCCAATGAGTGCTGACTGTCAGTTTCCCACAGTCCTACCCAGCTTATGTAAGCCTCTGCATCGGACGCTGCGTACGAAGTGCATCACAGCGGCTGAGACTAACAATTTGGTAACCATAGAAACCTAACGGCATGTTATTTGTTTAATTTCTGAGGCCTCTTAGTGTCATCTTCATGGTGACATGGTGGAGCATTGGTGTTGAGTTTAGAAAGGGAATGGAATTAAGTTTTTCTATTTAAAAAAACAAAAACAAAAAACAATGTTGTTTTCATATGCTTCAAGAATTCTGGAGGTTATGGTGTTTTTTTTTTTTCAGCCATTTTGGAATTTTGTGGAGTTTCGGTTTCCCAGAACCTTAAACAGGATGTACGTTTATTTAAATAAAGGACAAATTTTGAAAGAGCTGAGAATTCTATGTATTTGAAATATAAATTTAGTGCTCTGTGATGCTGTAGTCTGCCATAGACAACATGTTTGCTGTAATCGTATATTCGGCCGATATGATGGGTTGGATCACATTTGCTTGTCTTACATCTGTCATTGCACCTCTAAACGCTCTGTAAGCCTTTGGATGACAGGATCTAACAAATGCGTAAATGATATCAGTAATGCTGTATATATGAATAATTAATGGATAATGACACGGGCGGGGCAGGGCGGGGCGGTCACGTTTCGGGTGTTTGGAGAGCTGAGGATGCAGTCTGTCCTGCTCCAATGTGGGGCGGGGTACACAATTCCCCTGACTGCAGCACTGTGGAAAGAACCCGTGTGTAAGCAGCTGTAATAATATTAATAATACTTATTATTACTTTCTCAAAGATGCATAAAATGCATAAATAGTACATATCAGAGTTAATATGTAGGCTGTTCATTGTAAAGCAGTGACTGTATTGGAATAGCTTTCCTATCTTTTAGACCAGTGGTCCCCAGCCCTGTTTCTGGAGATCTACCGTCCTGGAGGGTTTCACTCCAACCCTAACAAAGCACACCTCACTCAACAGCTAGAGATCTACCGTCCTGTAGGTTTCACTCCAACCCTAACAAAGCACACCTCATTCAACAGCTAGAGATCTACCGTCCTGTAGGTTTTCACTCCAACACTAACAAAGCACACCTCACTCAACAGCTAGAGATGTTGTTGAGCTGCTAATTAGTAGAATCAGGTGTGCCAATTTAGAGTTGAAATTAAAACCCACAGGACAGTAGATCTTAGGAACAGGGTTGGGGACCACCGTCTTAGACTAAAGTGTAGGCAACTAGGCCTAAACATCTTGCTGTATTTCTCCTCACAGTGGAGTCCATTCATGCTCCAATATGACAGGTTTTCTGGTTTAATTAATGCTATAGATGAACTCACTTGCATAGAACACTTAGCCATGATGTCACCATTTCGTGAAAAGGGGCTGTGTGATTGGCTGACCCCGTCATAGCTGGTGGTCCCTGATTGGGCGGTGGGGCAGGAGGAAGGTTAGAAGGAAGGTTATTCTCTGGTTTTTAACATCGTTGTGATTCAGGCAGCCCTGTGTGACATCATAGTAACTCAGAGGTTGCAGGTTCTATTCTCAGGTGGGGGCCCTGCCCTCAGTGGTACAGTTGAGCAAGGTGCTTAACCTGAATTTCTTCAGTAAAATATCCAGCAGTTTTGGATTGTATGTTATAAAAACAAAACCAAAAGGCAGCTAGCTGTGAGTGTCGCTGTGGCTGAGACTGTCGTGCTGTGCTCCTGACTGTAAATGTATGTAAATGGTGGATGTAAATTCCCTGCCCATGGTGTGAATAAGAGCGTCTGCTAAATGTAAATGTCTCTCAGGGCCCTGTTGTACAGCTATTCATTCTGTCAAATTATTCACCTCAGAGTCAGAGGTGAACGTGAGTGTATTTCCTTTTTCTTTTGTTGTGAGTTATAGGCATCCGCCAGCTTATATGGAGGGAGAGGGAGAGAGGGAGAGAGAGCCTTGCGTTTGAGCTCTGTCGCTGTCCTCATGAGACAACCTGTAAAAACAACGGATAATAAATACATAAACAAGTCAATGTCACACCCGCTCGGCACCACACTTACAAAATATTTGCGCATGTACGCATTTATTTATTTATTTATTTATTTACTGTGAGCACAACCAAAATTATCCAACCGTTACATCATAATGAGCTGAAAGCAAATGTTTCACTTCAAATGGCACAAGTGCATCTTATTTTATAGAGGGTGCCCTACCCATTTTATAGCTGTCAACCATCATTGGCTAGCATGCTACTGTCTGCACAATTGTAATGCAAACGAAATGGAAAACCCCCTCCAGCAAACTAATTTGGTGGTGGTAAAAAAACCATTAAATAAACATCAGGGGATAAAAACACTCGGTTGAATGGTTGCCAGGACCCTGAAAAGACAACAGTGTAGCGTAATATAGTAACGCTGTGTATTTATGGTAGTACAATGCAGTGGATGATGTCATAATTAGCACGTTAGCTCACCTCAGAGAGAAGGGCTATTGTTCGTTGGAAGGGCACCGGCAGAGTTGGCAGACCCTGATGAAAACAGAAATATCTGAAATGAGAAGCTGCAGCGGACGACGGTGCCGCTCGGTTGTTCTGTCTGGGGGTCAAAGGGGACGCTTCCCACCCGTCTTTTCTGCGGAGAAGAGTGAACTATGCGCCAGACGCCTCATTCTAAATTGAAGTTTAAGTTCAAATCTTTGATCCAGAAAATGCGTGTGTGCGTGTGTGTGCGTGTGTGTGCGTGTGTGTGCGTGCGTGCGTGCGTGCGTGCGTGCGAGCGGCTTGTATTGATCGCTGCCCCGTTAGGATGTTTTAGGTATCGCTGTATAAGCGTTTCACACCCTTCCCGCTGAGGATTGCAAGGAATTGCGGGTAGAAATCGCTCAAAAACAACCCCTGACCACTGTTTGAAGATTTCCCCAAGTCTTTCCCAATCTCTTCTCTGTAATCTGGATGAGCTTGTGTGGTACCGCAGTCCTTTAAGAACATAAGACCAAACAAAATCACATAATGAGGAGAGCAGGCCAGACAGCCCATCTAGGCTCCTCATTTAACTTTAGTCTAGAGTGCATGCAGTCCTGGAGTCAAACGTCCCAAAGCTCTCTGACCTGGGCACCTTTTCCAGGGGTTCCTCAGGTGTTTGTGTGGGCATTTTCTGTGATCGATCTCAAAATACTGATTTTGTCATACCCTCAGTGTCTCAACCAGAGACGGCAATGTCTCACACCTGCGGGCTTCCTCTCAGTCTGCTACTCAAACATTTCCGTTTCACGTGACGCTCCTTCCTTCTTTCTGAGAGACGAGCCTGAGCAGCACGCGTAGTACTCGGTACTCAGTTTTGCTGTTAGATGTGGTTACAGTACTCCGTTTTCCTGTTAGATGTGGTTACAGTACTCAGTTTTGCTGTTAGATGTGGTTACAGTACTCCGTTTTCCTGTTAGATGTGGTTACAGTACTCAGTTTTGCTGTTAGACGTGTTTACAGTACTCAGTTTTGCTGTTAGATGTGGTTACAGTACTCCGTTTTCCTGTTAGATGTGGTTACAGTACTCAGTTTTGCTGTTAGATGTGGTTACAGTACTCCGTTTTCCTGTTAGATGTGGTTACAGTACTCAGTTTTGCTGTTAGATGTGGTTACAGTACTCAGTTTTGCTGTTAGATGTGGTTACAGTACTCCGTTTTCCTGTTAGATGTGGTTACAGTACTCAGTTTTGCTGTTAGATGTGGTTACAGTACTCCGTTTTCCTGTTAGATGTGGTTACAGTACTCAGTTTTGCTGTTAGATGTGGTTACAGTACTCAGTTTTGCTGTTAGATGTGGTTACAGTACTCCGTTTTCCTGTTAGATGTGGTTACAGTACTCAGTTTTGCTGTTAGATGTGGTTACAGTACTCCGTTTTCCTGTTAGATGTGGTTACAGTACTCAGTTTTGCTGTTAGATGTGGTTACAGTACTCAGTTTTGCTGTTAGATGTGGTTACAGTACTCAGTTTTGCTGTTAGATGTGGTTACAGTACTCCGTTTTCCTGTTAGACGTGTTTACAGTACTCAGTTTCACTTTTAGATGTTTGTTCAGTGTGTGTTGCATATTTTATCAGGATGAAACAAGGTGCCTGGAGGAGCAGGACTCTTCAAGCCTGCTTAAACTTCCTCTGCCTCGCCAACGTCTGATTGCCCATCTAATACCTGACGGCGGGAAAAAAAACATACTTTCCCCAAACACAAACATTGTCTATGGCAAGGTTGGGCAACTCCAGGCCTCGTGGGCCGGTGTGTATGCAGGTTTTTGCTGCCACCAGTTAACAATTATTTAATTAGCCCAATCGTTTACACGATCTGATATTTTAATCTGCATATCCGCGATATGAACAGCAACTGATGAATGTTCTTGTGCCGGTATGCGTGTATTGTTGCATTTTATCGTTCTGTAATTTACGAGTGAATCAGTGATTGTGTGTATGACTAATTAGCTGATTGAGCCGCGGTAACTGGTTGCAGTAAAAACATGCAAACACACCGGCCCGCAAGGCCTGGAGTCACCCACCCCTGGTCTATGGAGTATAGCGTGTGAGACACGCACGTTGATTTAACCCTGTTCTTATCCCAGAGCTTTGCATGTTTGCATTTACCTGTTGAAGTCTTTTGCGCCTTGTTTCTGTCACACGTTACGTACATCTCGGTTGCAGGTTAAAGTGTGCGTGCGTGCGTGCGTGCGTGCGTGCGTGCGTGCGTGCGTGCGTGCGCGTGCGTGCGTGCGCTGGTGCCGTTGGATTGGACAGCCTGTGCTCCGTGCTTTTCTGATTAAAATGTGGCTTTTGGGGAATGTGGCCCAGCCAGATTATCTGGGGCAGGAGTACAAACGTGACGACGGAGCCGGGAAACAGATATAAAAACAGGTGTGAGGAAACGCAACCTGCTGATTTTTTCCCTCCCTGCCTTTCTCTCTGTTTACATAGCTGTTTACATTCCGGTGGTTTTTGTTTGACATCATTGACCACGTTTTCCATAATTCAATGAAAAAAAAAGCAGTTCTCTGTTATTGTCCCACTAAGCGCACTCTAGGCATCTATGAGCTTGGTGGATTTGTCCGGTTTGTCTGCGCAGTCAGGCCTGTCCTTGCGCAGTGAGGTCAGTCTCTGCGCAGTCATGGCCGCCTCCGAGCGCATACTTAAGCTGCCGCAGTACAGTCATCCAGCCCCTACACCAGCTTCCGTTACTCACGGTAACACAATGCCATGGCGATGAGTACCACATGAAAGCCAGAATATTTACACAGAGATGCATTACAATAGACAGTGATGTACAATGACTAATACCTTACAGCACAGCACAGCAATAGACCCTCTGGCTTTTTGTTGATCGAGGGCAAGGCAAGAGGCAGCGGGCGCGTTACCTGGGTAACATGCACATCACACCCACCCCCCTTATGTGATATCCGTGAATGGGATGGAGTGAAACGGGGGGTGTCACACGGAGCTCTTCTGTGACACGCGTGCAGAAACGGGGTGCATTGTGGGTACGCATGAGCCCTGCGTTAGTTACGGCACGGCCTATATGCTGCCGTTCTGACGCTTGCTGTGTGTTTCAACAGGTTAGGTTGTTACCGAGGTAACGCACGTTTTAATAAGGGCTGAGTGTCACAGGGGAAATGTTCAATAACGTGAAGTCCGCTGTGGGCTCGGAAAAGCATGGGAATCCCTGGGGGGGTCTACCTGCTGGTATTCCAAGAGACTTGACTGGCCCCTGGTTACCAAGCCCCCCCCCTGGTTACTCGCTGTGTTTATTTTAGCCACCCCCCCCTTCCACGCTCTCTCTTTCAAACACTTTAAATTCACTTTAACTCGGCTCAGTGCAAAATGTGTCATCGGCATGACGTGCAGTGTGTGGATATATTCCAAAGCATTACATAAGACTATGGAGTCTTCCTCTCCTGCTCTCTCTCTTTTTCTCTCGCACACGCACGCACGCACACGCACACACTGGGTTACCCAGTTTCCCCTGCAGATAGGGCTGGCTATGGCTTTCTGGATCAGGGAGAAATTCTTCCAGGAATGTTTTTAGTCTGAAAGATAGGTTTGTGTACTTCTAGGCTATTCATGTGAAATGATTACGTCATGAATTGTTTTTAACGTGACGTGGATGCATGCTTTTCATGAATAATAAAGGCATTGAACCTCCAAATCAGATAGAGAAACGGAAATCGGTCCTGAGTGGCAGTGAAGCATATGGAGATTATCGACAAAGGCAGCCCTCATCGCAAAGCTTTTCTTAAAAATTGTTTTTTCTTTTTATACATTATTTTTTTTTTGCGCATATGTACAATGGAGCCACGTTTATATGCCTCGAACCAGGGATGTTCTTCGATGCATTTTGGAATCCACACCTCTGCCAGGATCTGTAAAGCTGAGCGCGTAGGAACCGGAGAAGCCGGTTTGAATGTCGAATAGTTTGGCACCCAGCTGTTGCCCCCCCACTGGAAACCCGTCGCACGCGTCTTCATCTACAGAAGGCCGTGACAGTTGCTGCAGTAATGTAGTGAATGAGACGGAGGAGGGGGGTGGGGGGGGGGTCATGGTGGCGGCCTTAGAGTCGCCGCCATGTCGGAGTTCAGTCCAGTTGAGCTGAGTTGCCTTTTTTTTTCCCCCTCCCCAGGGAAAAACAGCCAACCAAGTGTCAGCAATAGGCTGAACAGTTGGACCCTGGGTGAGGAGGGAGTATCACTGCCAACTCTTTTTTTTTTTCTGTGTTTCTTCAGATCCTGCTTGACCCTGGTAGTTACATCACTGTCCGAAGGCTGAGAGAAAAACCAACAGCTGAAATAGAAACAGATAAAAAAAAAACGTTTTGGTAGCAGTGCAGCCCGCTGTTTGGCCTGCTGATTGATCCTCAGGTGTGTGTGTGTGTGTGTGTGTGTGTGCCTGTGCATGTTATCCCCTCCTTGTGAGGACATTGGCCTTATACGTACCCTTATGTATAGAGCTTGGCTTTCGTGCTTCGCAGCGAGGGCCTTGGAGGCGGGATGGGTGGGTTTCAGATTTTGCAGCGTAAGGTCCTCTCTCTTGTTTCTATGGAGGGAATGAGACACCTGCCATCTTGCTGTCCAGCGCTCCTGAACTTTCCCGCCGTAAATCTGCACACAACGCGGCAGCCTCCCGTGGTCCCCACTTATGGTCGGTTGGTCTTACTTATAACGGCCTGGGCCTGCCGCTTTCTTGGAGGGAGGGAGGGAGGGAGAGCTGTGTGGAACATCTGGTTTAATAGCACAAAAATAACCTAGTTATGCCCTTTATTTTGTCTCTCTTTCAAAAGTTGCAGTGAAAAGAAGGAAAAAAGAAAAACATTAAAATATTTTTTAAAGTGAAAGTGTGGCATACACTTTGAGATGCAGCATATTTATTATTCCTGGTACTCTTATTGAGTTCATCTTTGTTTGACACTCTCTGGAGCTCATCTGGGCTCTCTGGAGCACATCTGGGCTCTTGTGGAATTTGAGCAACAAAACGGGGAGCCCGATGTGAGAATTTAAATCTAAAGTGGCCCATAACCCATGACGCACCCTGTTTCTCCATATCATTCTGTTAGCTTCTCAAATGGGACAAGGATAACCGAGTTTGGGGAATAAACTGGCTGTTCTGTGTGAGTGATAAAGGCCCTGACTGGTTGTTTTTGTGAGTGATAAAGGCCCTGACTGGTTGTTTTTGTGAGCGATAAAGGCCCTGACTGGCTGTTCTGTGTGAGTGATAAAGGCCCTGACTGGCTGTTCTGTGTGAGCGATAAAGGCCATGACTGGCTGTTTTTGTGAGTGATAAAGGCCCTGACTGGCTGTTTTTGTGAGTGATAAAGGCCCTGACTGGCTGTTTTTGTGCTGCCACAGTCTCTGCTGAGATCTGAGGTGGCTGTTCACCTCCCAGCAGGTTTCACAGCACAGGTGTGTTTTTAAATAACACTGATAACAATATTTTCCCTCTTCTGGATTTTTGGGATTCAATGTGAATTGTATATGTGGAATATGTGGAATATTAAAAAAGATATAAGTATATTTCACAGTGATCTATTTAAAAAAGAAAAGTGAAGCAGCTGGGAGTTTTTTTTTTAGCAGGAGTCACTTTCCATCTCTCTCTCAACAGACCAGCCTACAAATACCTCACCAGTTTTGTTATCACTTTTAGAAGCTGACATTGGCCAATAAGATTGTACTGCTACAGACACAGAACTATTCATTCATATATATACACACTGCTCAAAGAAATTAAGGGAACACTTAATCAACACAGTATAACACTAAGTCAATTAAACTATCATTATAAGATATCGATCTGTCCAGTTAGGAAGCGTAAACGATTGTGAATCAATTTCACCTGCTTTGGTGCAAATGAAAGTGGCAACAGCAAGACAACTGTTTTGCAGGTGGTGGCCACAGACCATTTCTTTCTCCTTATCCTTCTTGACTGATTTTTCTCTAGTTTTGCATTTTTCTAGTGCCCTTGTCACTACTGGTAGCATGAGGCTGTATCTGCAGCCCATTCAGGTTGCACAGGTACTCCAGCTCCTCCAGGATGGCACATCCATACGTGCCATCGCAAGAAGGTTTGCTGTGTCTCCCAGCAGTCTCAAGAGCGTGGAGGAGATACCGGGAGATGGGCCATTACACGAGGAGAGCTGGACAGGGCCGTAGAAGAGCAATAACCCAGCGGCAGGACCGGTATCTGCTCCTTTGTGCGAGGAGGAACAGGAGGAGCACTGCCAGAGCCCTACAAAATGACCTCCAGCGGGCTACTTGTGTGCATGTTTCTGACCAAACTGTAAGAAACGGACTCCATGAGGGTGGCATGAGGGCCCGACGTCCTGTAGTGGGACCTGTGCTCACAGCCCAGCGCCATGCAGCTCGATTGGCATTTGAACACCAGAATTGACAGGTTCGCCATTGGCGCCCCGTTCTCTTCACTGAGAGCCGGTTCACATTGAGCACATGTGACAGCCGTGAAAGAGTCTGGAGACGCCGTGGCGAATGTTATGCTGCCTGCAACATCATCCAGCATGACCGGTTTGGTTTAATTGACTTGGTGTTATACTGTGATGATTAAGTGTTCCCTTAATTTTTTTTAGCAGTGTAGTATGTCACACTATAGTCAGCTACTGTCAGCTTCTAGCAGTGACAACAAAACTCATGAGGTATTAGGCCCTGGTAGTTACATCACTAAAGGAAGGAATTCAGTTCCATACATTTGTATACTAATGTATGGAACTGAATTCCTTCCTTTATATAGATGGAAAACAAAATCACAGGAAGTGACATCATTATAAGTACATGTTCAGATGGAGTCATGCTGCATGGGTAGTCTTGAGAACTGAATGATTCCTGCTTTAACCCTTCCACAGATCATGTGGGAAGTAGAATCTGTGGTCTTCATATCAAGACTAAAAAGTTTGGCCCCATTTGTCTTCTTGCAGAACACCTGTCTCCTGCACTCCTAATTTATAACCTACTGAACTGACTCACGGTGGCCTCATCTTTGATTGATCTTATATAAAATAATAGACTGTATTCAGGCATTTCCCCTCTCTGCTCTCCCCTCTTTCCTCTCCGTGTCTAACTCCCAAATCGCAGAGGAAATTCTTTCTTTTCCGCGCTGATTAGCGGCCCGGTGGCGGTCACCAGACGGAGCAAAACTCAATGCCGTAAACAAACGGGGGGCCCCCGCCAACTGCTGGATGACATCACGGCCGGGCAGAGCGCAGATCTTACACGCTCACCAGATGTTCAGCTCCTGTTCTCCTTCAGTCCTCCTGACTCATTCATTTTTAATTCCGTATTGCATTACCGAACTGTACTTGGTCACATCCTCTTACTGAGTTTCCAGAAGTGTCATCATCTTGGAAGGTGCCTGCATGAACAGCAGGGAGAAATAACTATTCAGTGTTGTTACATAAACAAGTATACAGTCTTAATGAAGCCGAGTAGAGTATCTGGTCTTTCTGTAGAATCTGTGCTGGAGATTCCCGGAGCGGGAGGAAGATGACGGTCCTGACGGGACGAGGGAGACCTTCCTCCTGAAAGTCTCGGGGCCCGCTCAAAAATAAAATGGCGTTCCGCGCATTCGTGATCGGCCGCCCCGCGTGCAGTAACTGCAAGCTAACGGGGAGCGTGCGTGCTGGTGTCCTTATTCTCTACAGCATGACAACAACAACTCAGCCCCCCCGCCTCCCTCTCTCCCATTCTTCTTTCCTTGTAAATGATGTAGTGTTTGTATTGTAATCACACAGTTTGAGAGCCTTCAACTTTATGTGGCTCATACATTTTGCAGTGAAGGGGGTGGGGTGGGTGGGGGGGTCTGTATTCATGTAAAGTGTTTGTTCAGTCATTGGTTCATGATGTCATTTAAAAAATGTTTTTGCTTTACAGAAACTCTTATCCAGAGTGACTTCAGTGGCGTATGCGAACGATTGGCTTGTAATGGATATTTACTGAAGCCACTCAGATTAAAGCGCCTGTATCACGGGTGCGATAGTAGCGCCCCGAATCGAACCTGCTATCTCTTGAGTTGCGAGCCCAGGAGTCTGAGTAAAAGAGTGCGTAAAAGAATGCTCAGGGTGAAAGTCGAAAATCTGCTTAAAAAAGGTTTTGCATTTTCTACCTCTGTCTTTCTGTCATGGTGTCGCCATAACACACAGACTCCAAACATTGCGTACGTATGGTGTCCATTGTGTGCAGAGGTACGCAGATTCTCGCAGCATTTGTTATATTATACATTTGAATTTCTGCGTGTAAATTCGCTTACGCGGCTTTCTGAGGGCATTTTTCTGCTCAGCACTGTTTATACATGTGGCCCCTGGTGTGGTTGCGTTACAATGGCTCGGTAGTCCTCTTAACAAAAAAAATAACAAATTATTTTTTTTCAAAATTCTAAGTCAGTGTTCGAGAAATCCATTGCTTTCTGTTACCAATAGTGATAGTAACATCAGCATTTGAATGTACCATTAAGAACATTCTAATCATATATTTGTGATCTTACACCTTAAAGGGTTTAAGGGTTACAGATGAGGGTGTAAGAGTCAGGGTCTGTGAGACACAGCGAGAGGAGACGTGACAGATCCGTCACTCCTCCCTGATTCGCCCTCTGAGAATCTGTGCAGTACCCCATCCCTGCTCCAGAGGGCGCTCTTCCCAGACAGTAAGGCCAGGATGTGCTGTGATCTCTCCAGATCTGAGACTAATGAGACGGGCATGACCGGATTGGCATGGGTTCACCTTGACGTCCGGGCCCTGAGCGATTTCCCCCCCCCCCCCTCCCCCCGCTGTCTGGGCTGCTGGGTAACCTTCAGAGCCGGCACGCCTGCCATGTTTGCTTGCCCTGCTCCTATTGACGCCTGGGCTGAGTCGCCGTCCGAGCATCGGGCGGAAAGAGGTCACCCACTCCGAGGGGCTGTTTGAAATAAATGTCAAGAATATCCGTCATGTTTCGACACGGTCGGCTTAACGCGATTATAATGCAGTCCTGTGCAGAAAAAAACAAAAAAACAATAGGTTATTCATTTTCCAATCATTTTATCAGGACGCTGTGAACTTTAACCTAAAGGCCCTTTATGATGGGCCTTTTAAAGACAAATATGTGAACTTACTGCATTCATGAGCAGTAATAAAAAAACTCCCTGGTTTACATCACCAGTCATGCAGTAGGACAGTTAATCTTGCCCTACCAGCTTGTGAAACCTAACACTACTAAAGTCTATTTTAGATATTTGTGCTACATTATGCTGTGATGTTGGAAATTATTTAAATAAACTCATTAGAATGGGATATATGTGGGAATGGGATATATTTGGGAATGGGATATATTTGGGAATGGGATGGAATTCTTTGTCAGACACTTACTGTTGTCTGTTTCTGGTCTTATTTTTTAAGAGCAATAAAGGTAATATTTGTTCTAGGATCAGAGTTATATGTATTATACACAGCTCTCAAACCAAAGGTCATCTATCTGAGCATAGTTGTGATTGAATCATAGATGAAATCATAATTGTTATATATATAAGTGTACTTGTAATGTAAGATTAATTTTGATAAGAGTAGTTGTTATGAAAGCACAGTCGTGTTGTAATCACTGTTACAGTGAGAATGTAGTTGTACTGTAAGCCTAGTTATGATGAACGTGTGTAGTCGTACTGTAAGCCTAGTTATGATGAACGTGTGTAGTCGTACTGTAAGCCTAGTTATGATGAACGTGTGTAGTCGTACTGTAAGCCTAGTTATGATGAACGTGTGTAGTCGTATTGTAAGCCTAGTTATGATGAACGTGTGTAGTCGTACTGTAAGCCTAGTTATGATGAACGTGTGTAGTCGTACTGTAAGCCTAGTTATGATGAACGTGTGTAGTCGTACTGTAAGCCTAGTTATGATGAACGTGTGTAGTCGTACTGTAAGCCTAGTTATGATGAACGTGTGTAGTCGTACTGTAAGCCTAGTTATGATGAACGTGTGTAGTCGTGCTGTAAGCCTAGTTATGATGAACGTGTGTAGTCGTGCTGTAAGCCTAGTTATGATGAACGTGTGTAGTCGTATTGTAAGCCTAGTTATGATGAACGTGTGTAGTCGTACTGTAAGCCTAGTTATGATGAACGTGTGTAGTCGTGATGAAATTGTAGTTATGACAAAATTGCCGTTGGTGTGGCCGTGTGCCTCGGGGCTTCCGGAGACGAGATTTCCTCTCAATAGAGACGTCGTGACAAGATGAAGACTGAGACCGGGGGGGGGCGGGGCGGGGGTTCTCCACGAGAAATGAATCGGCGAATCAGCAAACACGGAATCTCCTGGCCGTAAACACGCTTGGGAATGCCGATCGCCTGCAGAAATATCGGGCAGTCATTGCAGGCCATTAGAGGAAGTCGAATCTGTCAACAACATCGACCTTAGCTAGCAATGCTAATGATGTATTTGATGTTGAATGAAGATGTCTGGCCTGGCTCTTTATAGAGGTCTTCCCCCGAGTGACTTAGCCTGCGTCTTAACCAGCTTTTTACTGCTTTCTTTCAGATTTTTAGGTCTAGTTAGGTCCTGATGCTCATGGGGACTTTGACTTTTTATGTTAAGGTTAAGAGTGATATCGGTTTGGGTTTTTTGGCATAGTGTGGCATGGTAGCCACAGGAATGATAGCTGCACCCATATTTATGATGTAATTGGCTGGCATTGTTCAAGGTGGTCTGGGAATGTGATTCCTCAGTGAATCTACAGGAATTTTGCTGGTGTCTAAAGGGTTAACGTATTTGAAATGTGGGTGACCAATGTCCACCCGAGCAGTCGCCTCTGAGGGAGCAGGCCGGCCCACGGCTTGATGCTGACCGTTCAGGACGTTTTTCGCCTAACGAGCAATAACCTCGGTTTCAGTTTCCTCTTCTCAAAAGCGAGGGTGGGGTGGAGGCAGGGTGGGCACAAGACTCCGGGCTAAATATAATATCCCTCCCCCACCCCCCTCAGATATAAACAAGGCTTTTGTGCCACAATGGGATATGATTCATGGTATGGTTTTAAATAGAGCAGAGAGTCCCAGAGCTGGTTACAGAGCAGGAATGGTCCTTAATTAGATTTGATCATCGGCTCGCTGCCCGAGGTGGAATGGGAGATTGTGTGTAGGCTTGCTTTAGCGAACGAGAGGGGAGGGGGCGCGGTTGTGTGTTGACAGTCCGTCTTCACAGGCCCCCGGGTACGGATGCCACTGGACAGTCGCCCACTGAAAGTTTGAGCGGCGCAACTGTTTGCTGACTCGTTGTGTCGCTGCGCTGTTGGGATCGTCGAGCGCTACGCTCTCAAAGGGGAGGTGAAAAAGTGCAATTTTGTAAACAATTTGTAAAAAATTGAGAACTTGCCGTTTGCCTTTGGCTCATCTGGTTAATTTGTCTGGAGTGGGTTCGCCCCCAACCACCCCCCCACCCCAAAGCCCAGAGGAATGCACATCTGCAAAGTTGGCGGGCTTTTTTTTTGGCATGGTTACCGTGGTGAAGTTCTGTCTGGCCTTCTTAGAAGAGGGTTAGCAAGACTCAGGAGGAAGGGGAAGCCAGGCTCTCCATTCAGACAGAGTGGAGGGAACCTATCTCCTTCCCTCCAATACATTGGGCCAACGTCACAGTGTTTATGCGTTAACAAAATACCACCGGGTATTTTCATTACAGAAATTGGGGTTAAGTGCCTGGCTCAAGGGCAATACGCCATTGCCCCAACTGGGGATTGAACCTCTAGGGGGCGAGCCCAGTAACTTTAGCGTCAGGAAGAGATACAAAGCCTCATGACGTAACAATAGTAACCCTAACTATAAACCATAAAGAGAGTGAATGATCCATTTGAAGGCAGCAGTGCCCACTCTGTGGTTACGGAGGACGCCCTCCCTGTGTTCAGAACAGACTGAGAGTTTGGGTTTTTGCCGTTGGGTTGTCACAGGGCACGTGCGTGTTCAGCTACTGAACCCGAAGGTTGGCCTCAGGTTGGCGTTACGTTGGGGAAGGGTGCGGTAAGCGTTGCTCCACCGTTGAGGAATTTGCGGAATGCACTTGGCAGGCGATCAGGGCCCCACAATCCATTCTTGTAACAACAATGAGCCGATAAGGCAGAAAACCAAACCTGCGTGTTTCTCAGCGAGAGGCCTAACTCACCACACTGAGTAAACACGGCCAGATTCCTCACACCCTTATCTCGCTGTGTCCCACCTTTTGAGCCCTACTCCTGTGGGATAGTGCTTACCATTACCTCCTGTGGATGATACTGAAATGAGCTAGTGCTCCGTACCCTTGACTGGATGTAACTTTGTGTTTGTTTGTTTGTGTGTGCGTGTTTGTGTGTGCG
This sequence comes from Ilyophis sp. 1 JC-2022, assembly GCA_022702515.1. NCBI lineage: Eukaryota > Metazoa > Chordata > Actinopteri > Anguilliformes > Synaphobranchidae > Ilyophis > Ilyophis sp. 1 JC-2022. Next base: position 82,196,739 of record CM040405.1, read on the forward strand.
TATGTGTGCGTTTGTGCGTGCATTTTTGTGTGTGAGTGTGAGTGTGCGCGCTTGTATGTGTGTGTTTATGCACACACCTGGATGTGTATGAATGACTCATGTAACTGTCACTGTCTAAACTCCACTGTTTCAGCTGGGAGAATATCACACTGCAGTCTACATGCTGGAGTGGGTCGATATGGTTTGACTGCATTATTATTCAAAGCAATCCAGTAATACCCTGGATTTATTATACAGTTGCCCACGGTTGCCCCATTGCTTCAGTTGCCCGTGGTTGTTGAATCGTAGTGTTTGTCCAGACAAGGTCAGTCAGTAAAATTCAACAGTAAAATTTCAACGCTTGCGTTTTAAAGTGCCTAGCGAAGCGGGTGTGAAAGAGACGCGCTGTTTCCCCCTCTTTTGATTGGACAGGGCTGAGCTGCCTGTTGCCCTGAGCAACAGAACACAGTCTGGCCCCCGACACAGTTTGCGCCATCAAACCGGCTTTTTGCACCGGTCGGAAGAAGGGGAACCTGGGGGGTAAATCCCCAACATTCCTCAATGGAACTTATCCAAGTCAGTATCCGGAAAAGATCAGTGGGTGCATTTTTTGGCTGTGGCAACAAGGCAAGTTTCCATGGTGATGGGGGACAAAGGGGGGTACAGGGTGTGGAGTGGGGGAGGGCGAACGGAGCGGTCACTTTGTGTAACCGCAGCAAAGGGTTATGGGAAATGCACAAAGGTGGGTGGGTAAGAGGGAGAGACGGATGAAGCACCTACAGTATGTTTTATTTATGAGCAGTTGATAATCCGCACGCATTCCCGAAACGTTCCCCGCAAAAACACATGAGTCACCATCTCGCCGTTCGGCGTAAAGCGGCGGTAATTCCCGGCGGGAATGGCTGTGGTTGTTTTAATGAGGGTAGAAGGAAGAAACCGTAATAAAAATGGAGAACGCATCCTGCTTACTCGGGCTGTTACCGGGGGAGACCCGCGCGTTCTGATGAATGATTCCGTGGCGAGGAGTACGGGAGTTCACTGTTCAGCTGGCAGCTGAGATAATAAATCCCAGCATCCTCCACTCTTTAAACCCCGATGCTTCTTTGGTTTTGTTGAGAGCCGAAGACCCTTCTGTCTCAAGGGTAATTTATATTTTGTGTCGCTTGACCAAAATGCAGGTGCTGCATGTCGTTTGGCGTTTATACTTTGGGGAAGGCCGCCTGGCAGACTCTGCGTTTATACTTAGGGGAAGGCCGCCTGGCAGACTCTGCGTTTATACTTTGGGGAAGGCCGTCTGGAAGACTCTGCGTTTATACTTTGGGGAAGGCCGTCTGGCAGACTCTGGAGTCCATCCATGCATGAGCGAGCGGCTCGGAGGGCGGAATCCGAAGTCGGCATGCGGAACGCCTCCAGAAGGCTGCTCCCTTCACAAACCCAATTCCTGACATACCTATGACATCACTACAGCCCCCACCCTTCCTAATGACCTCTGACCTCTGCATAACTGATTTTATTATAGCATGTGCTGTGCTGTTCAGTAGACCTTGGTCAGACGCTTTATCTGAAATACTTTCACCCGCCGGCAGATTACTGAGGATTTTAGAAGAAACGTCTCTTTTCAACAATATTCACAACAAAGCCTTTCTTTAGTATGATCGTCTGTTTGGGTTTGTTTCTTCATCTCAGCGACCTGCTGAAGCACCTCAAATTTCCCCGTCATCTAAATACAGTATTTCAAATAATCGTTTGTCCCAAGTTTGTTATAGTAATGTATTTATTTATTTATTTATATTTTTTTTAAAGAAAAAAGTTAAAGAAAAATAAATAACTAAGAACCTCTCCACACAAGGAGCTCCAGGGGGATGTGAACCTTTTTGTTAATTGGAGATGTGAAAAATGGCCGTTCAAAGACCGCAGAATCTCGATGTGTTTGTCACATCAGCCGGCCGGCACATTGGGACTTAAGGGCTGGCGCTAAATGGCAAAGCTAGCAGCTTAAATGTGCCCCTGTCCTGTCCTGACTGTACAGAAGCACCTCTGGAGGGCATTGCCCTCTTTATACCGGGGGCTGAGGTAGCATTATCCAGCGGCGCTATATCTTTTATTTCTCTGCAAGTGTTGTGGCATCGGATTGTGCTAAAGAGCTTGCTATTAATCTTTTTCTTATTTATTTATTTAGTTTTTCGATTCCCATGGATGTGCATGTCATTAGTCACTGTTCTGGAAAATGAACAGAAGCGACAGTCTGCAAACATGCAGATTTATAGAGGGAGGAGGAGAGGGAGGAGGAGAGGGAGGAGGAGAGGGAGGAGGAGAGGGAGAGGGAGAGAGAGGGAGAGAGGGGGAGAGAGGGGGAGAGAGAGGGAGAGAGAGGGAGAGAGAGGGAGAGAGAGGGAGAGAGTCGGAGACTTTTGACTTTTGACAGCCTTTAATCACCAATATCCCCTAAAAACTACTCACCAGCAGTATTACACGCACACCCTCACCCACCCACACATACATACACACACACACACACACACACACACACACACACACACACACACACACACACACACACACAAATAAAAACGACCCCCCCACCCCCACCCCTCATTCACAGTATATTACATTGCATATAAAAACCCTTCCTAAAAGAAACCATATCATTGCTACACCAATTACATACAAATCAATAAGTCCCCGTCCCTGAGCCTGCAAACGGCACCATCAACACACCAGATGCTCTGAAACATATCAAGGTCATTCATCAACCCATAGTACTCATACTCAGTCCTAAGGCGCGCAGAGACCAACCCCCTAAACAATAAAATTGGGTCTACCGGCCCACACCCTTTTATTTTATTCCGTCTCGTGAGCCATATTGCCAACTTAGCCTGCCCAAATAAATAGTTAATCAATACACTTTTTTCCTTGATCCTTTTGGAATACTTTGGCCCCAGTACATACAGCCCCACAGAAAAAACCACTCCCATCCTCCCACAGAGCACATGCAATGTAGCCAGGACCGCAGACACACGACTACATTCAGCAAATGCATGCACTACAGTTTCAGGCAGATTACAAAAAGGACATCCCTCTCCCACATTTTTTTCAAATTTTGACAGAAAAATATTAGTTGCCAGGGCCCCATGTATTACCCTCCACTGCAGGTCCCCTGACCTCTTAGGGATGGGGAGCTTGTACAGCACCCTCCACCTAAAACCTGCCATATTGTGCCCCGTCAGGTACCTCTGCCACTGATGCTCTCTAACATCTTGTAGAGCCCTGATGTTTCTGACTTTTACAGCCACAGCATAAAGGGCCTTTCCCTCCACCTCCTCAAAGCATCCCAGGCTTGGAGTGGCAAAGGAAAGCAGTTTCCCTTCCTCCTCCTCCCAGCCCTCCATATCAGCTACCAATTTCAAGGAGGGGAACACGGCCGGCTCCTCCCCTCGTGGCTCGTTGAAGCAGTCCAGTACTGGTCCTGGCAATGAACTCAACACCCCACCTGTAAATCTCTCCAGGAGCCTTAATGAGGTGATACCAGTCTCCTGAGATAGGTGTTGGGGTGTCTTCCACCCTGCATCTTCTGGCTGTCTCAGGTGCCCCATTTTCACAATTCCCGCCCTCAAAAAACGGCTCCGCATAAGTTCAGAGTGGATGCAATCCAGCCTTATCAGTGGGTTGTGAAAGATGGGCTCCTCCCACACCCATGCCCCTGGCTCTATACCCCCTTCACGAAGAGGTCGGAGCAGCCGCCAGGCCTTCAGTACTGCCCCATAAAATGGAGGCAGCCCCGCGATGTTAAAGCCCTCCTGGCTCATCAGAAAAAGATGGCAGTCCAGCCCCATACCACCAGCTCTCCGCAACAGTGCTCGTGCCGGGTCCCCCCAGCTGATGTCTGTATGGTACAGCAATCTCTGAGCAGCCTGGAGTCTGAAAGCCACCACCCTGCTTTCCAGATCCACCAGCCCCTGCTCTCCCTGCTGTACAGGCAGATAGAGTACTGCAGCCTTAAGCCAGTGGTGCCCTGTCCAGAAAAAATCCACAAGCTTCCTCTGTATATCCCGCAGAAGGCCTGCAGGCGGGTTAAGAATGGCCACTTTGTGCCATAAGGCTGACGCCACTAAATTGTTTATTATCAGCGTCCGCCCCCTGTATGACACTTGGGAGAGAATCCACTTCCATTTCTCCAGCTTCTTAACAGTTGCTTGGACAGCCTCCTCCCAGTTTTTCTTGACCCAGCCCTCCGAGCCCAGGTACACACCTAGGATCTTCAGGCCTGTCCGGCTCCATCGTAGCTTTCCTGGCAGTTCTGGAATTTCTGTCTCCCTCCATTCCCCACATAGCAGTGCCCCACTCTTCTCCCAGTTAACCTTGGCTGAGGAGGCCCTTTCATACTCCCGCAGACTAGTCTCTACAGCCTGGATATCTTGCCTGTCTTTGACCAGTACTGAGACATCATCTGCGTAGGCAGACACGACTCTAGGTGCTTTAAAACCCATTTCTCGCCCCACCACGCCCTGCACTTTCCTACGCATTAAGGCAAGAAGTGGCTCAAATGCAAGGGTATACAGCTGCCCTGACAGAGGACAACCCTGACGAATGCCCCGCCCCATATACACTGGCCTACACAGCCCCCCCGCTACCTTCACCAGACAAGAGGCCCCGGCATAGAGCAGTTTCACACCTGCAATAAAAGCTTCCCCAAAACCAAAAGCCCGTAATGTTTTAAACAAATATCCATGGTCCACTCTGTCAAACGCTTTCTCCTGGTCTAGGCTCAGGAAGCCAAACTTCATGTCTGACAGAGCAGCCAAGTCCATCATGTCCCTCAATAGATGGAGATTGTCCAGCATGGAGCGTCCTGGTACACAATACGTTTGATCCCTGTGTATGATTGTCCTTAGCTGTCCTTTCAGCCTATTTGCAAGGCTCTTTGAATAAATCTTAAAATCCACACAGAGCAATGCCACTGGCCGCCAGTTCCTCAGGTCGCTTAGGTCTCCTTTTTTTGGCAACAGGGTCAGCACCGCTCTCCGACAGCTGAGTGGCAACTCACCTGCCTCCAGGCACTCGCACAATACCTCATGCCAGTCTGGTCCAAGTATTCCCCAGAATGTTTTGTAAAAGTCCACGGCCAAGCCATCAATACCTGGGGCACTACTCAAGGCCATTTGGGACACAGCTATGCTCAGTTCGTTAAAAGTGATGGGGGAGTCCAGGTCAAACCTCTGTTCAGGAGAAAGCTTGGGCAAATTTTGCAACAAACCCTCAGTAGCAACAGGATCACAAACCTCAGCAGCATATAATTCCCCATAAAACTTCACAGCCTCCGCCCTCATTTCACTCACCACTGACGTGACCTGCCCATCAGCCAAACGCAAACAGTGCATCTGCTTATCCTCCCCCCGCCTTCTCTCCAGGCCAAAGAAAAAGGAGGTTGGTGCATCCATTTCGTTTACCATGCTAAATCTCGCTCTTACTAGAGCTCCTTTTGCTCGTTCCTGGAGAGACAATCTCAGATCTCTCCTTAGGTTTTCTATTTTTTGCTGCTGTCCAGCTTCATTATATTGCATTAGCTGTTCTTCAGCTTCTTTAATGCTGTCCTCCAGCCTTTTTGTCACTCTCCTGGCCTCTGCGGTCGAATACGCAGTGTACTGCTGGCAATAATGCCTTATTTGGCACTTGCCAACATCCCACCACAAACTTAAGGAGTCAAATTCCTCCTTCCTCGCTCTCCATTCCAACCAAAATTTTTTAAAATTCGAGCAAAAGGTGGCATCTTGTAAGAGCCTCACATTTAACTTCCAGTACGGTGACTTTCGAGGGCCTGGGGCAATAGTTATATGACACTGAGCTGCATGATGATCAGAGAAGCTTACTGGAGATATGTAAGCCCTCACTAGCCTGTTGTTCTGGTGGCTCAGTATGTACACCCTGTCCAGACGTGCTGCACTGACCCTGTCAGGCCCAGCCTTCATCCATGTAAACTGTTTTTTATTTGGATTTTTAGTTCTCCAGGTGTCCGCTAGAGTGTACCTAGCTATAATATCTTTTAATACCCCTGCTGAATTTGGATGGGGCTCTTCCCCCCTCCTATCCATAAAGGGGTCAATTGTGCAGTTAAAATCCCCTCCCAAAACTAAAAAGTCATCCTGACCTAACAAGGATAGCTCGTACCTCAATGCCCCAAATCGTACCGCCCTCTCCCTGCCTGTATTTTGAGCATAAATGTTTAAAAACACCACCTCTTGGCCCTTAATGCTTACCCTTACCTTCAACAGTCTGCCTTTACAGATCTCCTTCTGCTATATTATATTTACTGCTAAATTTTGTGAAAATAATATTGCTGCTCCTGCGCTCACGTTTGTACCATGACTTATAACCTGGACTCCATTCCACCAGACCCTCCAGTCCACCTCATTAGCCGCATCACTATGCGTTTCTTGCAGAAATAGCACATTCACATTTTTTTGTTTCACATATTCCAATAACAGACCTCTTTTCCCCCGGTCTCTGGCGCCATTAATATTAATTGATGCAATTTTTAAAACCTCCATGAGAAAAAGGAATGAAGAAGCATAGAACCAGGAAAAACCCTATAAGCCCCACCGGATAGCGTGACGTGTCAGACGAAACCATCATCAGTCTACTGCACCATTCCTTCTTACAGCCGTGGCCCATTTCTTTAACCTAAAAATTCTCTTTGGAGTCACCCCTGCCTCTGAAGAAGCTTTTTGTCCACCCAAAACCTGCCTCACAGACCTTAAGTATTTCTGCGAGTCAGGGAAGTACTCAGCCAACTCAACATTTTTCATATTTTTTGTTTTTGTCAGAAAACTATCTAGTTCCCCCAAAGTATACACTTCACCTTCGCCTACCTGGCTGGCTGACAAATCAGCCTCTCCAGCATCTCCCAAGTCCATTTCCTTTTCCTCCCACTCACCCTCTGACTCCACAGTGGGTGCAGACCTCACTTGTTGTCCACTATACAGCACCCTCTGTACTCCCGCATACCTCTTCCCTTGATTTTGGGAAGCTCCAGACTCCCCTTGAACCCTCCTCTTCCTCCTCCTTCTTCCATCCACCTCAGTCCCGCTATTCCTTTCTACCACCCCACTTGTATCTGCCTTACCTCCTTCTTGACTGTTTTCTGCCACCACAGACTGCTCACACTCCTCTCCCCGCACAGAACAAGCTACTGGGCTCTGATCCCTTCTATCATCCACGCCGCCCGCTAAAGGCGTATCGCTATTCCCCACCTCTAACACATCTCCGTCCTCCATTACCGGGATCTTACTCCCGCGGCTTCTCTCGGCGGCCTGATGTGTTGAATTACCGCTTCCAGAGGCTCCACTATCATTCTTTTTTTTCGGGCAGGCGTACCTCTTATGCCCGATCTCCCCGCACTCAAAACAGCGCAAGCTGTCAGAAGTAGCATATACCGTGTATGCGCTTTCGCCCTGCTTTACATAAAAACTAACATTTAATGTCTGCTCCGGGCTTTTGAGGTACATGAACACTTGCCTCCTTAGTGACAGGACGTGTTTCAAATCCTGACTCTTACACCCCAGCGAAATAAATTTAAAACCGCTCGCAAACTTTCCAAACCGGGATAATTCCCTCATCAGCGCTTCATCTTTAATGAACGGGGGGACATTAGACACAATCACCCTCGTTGCGGGTGCTGCCAGCGGAGAGACAGCTAGTAATGTCCCTTTTACTACAATACCACTGGCTAATAGCCCGTTAACTAACGTTTCCTTTTTTTAAAAAACCACCACGCCTTTGTTCATTCGCGAAGCATAACCGAGGTTTTGATAGCCTACCTGTTCGCCGACAGCAAGCAACACATCTTCCACCGAAGTATCCGACTCCGGCATACATCTTACTCCATTACGGAGTGTCATCTTCTCCTCTCCACCGCCTTCCCCCCCCGGAGTAGCCATAGAGGCCACGTCGCAAAAAACTCCCGCCCCAACTTTCAAACTAATGTCAAAGTTATTAACGCTTTAAAACACTAAACTACAATTTGCAAACCAACAAACCCCACCACCGTGCACCCGAAAATAGCAAAGGAAAGGGTAAAGCATAAAAAAGTAAAGAAAGTATAGAAAAAGTAAAGATAGGAAACTGACATGCAAGAGCCCTCTTCCCACAGCCACACACACACACACACACACACACACACACACACACACTGAGAGTGAGAGTGAGAGTGAGAGTGAGAAAATGATTGTGAGTGAGTCGGTCAGTCAGTCAGTGAGTGAGTGAGGCAGTCAGCCACTCACTCACTCAGTCAGTGAATAGATTGAGAGTGAATAAGAGTAAGTGAATGTGTAAGAGTGACAGAAAGAGAGATGTATCTAAAGCAGAGGCTGTTCCCCAGGGGCCGGGCCGGGAGTCAGCTGGAGTGTGTTAGAGCTCAGGTGTCAAACAGAGAGCGTTCCTCATCCTCAGGGAATGCGTGACGGTCACCGCAGCGGAGAAACGCGCCGAGGCAACGCCACGTGAGCGCCTGTGATTAAACTGGTCCAATGCTGCTGCGCACAACATTATACCGCCATTTATAGTTTATTATCATGAAAAAAAGAGACTATTTTTTAAATATGAAATGAACAAATCATCACTGGGTTATGAAAGGCGAGCATGAGTCCTACCTATTGTTAGGGAAAAATCTGTGCTACACCAATCTATATAGGCTATAAAATGTTGAAATGTAGTTGTGTGTTCTGTGTTGTTTCAGGGGGGTATTTCACAAAGCAGGATTACTGAGTTGGCTGGATAACTGCACTGAGTAAAACCCTCCCAGATCTGAAACATGGACTGAAGTAAATGATGTTCCGGGTTTTACTCAGCGCAGTTATCCAGCTAATTCAGTAATCCTGCTTCTCTTACTCAGTGCAGTTATCCAGCTAACTCAGTAACCCTGCTTCTCTTACTCAGTGCAGTTATCCAGCTAACTCAGTAACCCTGCTTCTCTTACTCAGTGCAGTTATCCAGCTAACTCAGTAACCCTACTTCTCTTACTCAGTGCAGTTATCCAGCTAATTCAGTAATCCTGCTTCTCTTACTCAGTGCAGTTATCCAGCTAATTCAGTAACCCTGCTTCTCTTACTCAGTGCAGTTATTCAGCTAACTCAGTAACCCTGCTTCTCTTACTCAGTGCAGTTATCCAGCTAACTCAGTAACCCTACTTCTCTTACTCAGTGCAGTTATCCAGCTAACTCAGTAACCCTGCTTCTCTTACTCAGTGCAGTTATCCAGCTAACTCAGTAACCCTACTTCTCCTACTCAGTGCAGTTATCCAGCTAACTCAGTAACCCTGCTTCTCTTACTCAGTGCAGTTATCCAGCTAACTCAGTAACCCTGCTTCTCTTACTCAGTGCAGTTATCCAGCTAATTCAGTAATCCTGCTTCTCTTACTCAGTGCAGTTATCCAGCTAACTCAGTAACCCTGCTTCTCTTACTCAGTGCAGTTATCCAGCTAACTCAGTAATCCTACTTCTCTTACTCAGTGCAGTTATCCAGCTAACTCAGTAACCCTGCTTCTCTTACTCAGTGCAGTTATCCAGCTAACTCAGTAACCCTGCTTCTCTTACTCAGTGCAGTTATCCAGCTAAATCCAGCTTTGTGAAATACCCAGCTCAGGTGCTTTATTGTGTTTCCCTCATGTGAGGTACTATAAGGTAAAGCTGAGGGAAATATGTTGTTTTCCAGCCGTTGGGGGGGAAACAGGTGTTTCTCGAAGGATCAAGTGATTCTTTACGGACCAGTGGTCTAAACCAGGCAGGGTTCTCAAACTGAAATCCTGTAGGGTGGCTGTGTCTGCTGGGTGTTTCTGCACTTAAGTGCTTAATTTAAGTCACTGATTGGCTAAATAGTCTGCTCATGGAAAGGAAATGACGAAGACCAGCAGAGACTGTGGCCCCCCCAGGACCGCAGTTTGAGACCCCTGCTCTAAACATTTACAGTTCTCTGGCCTTATTTTTTTTGTGACCCTCGGGAACCCACAGATTTTTATAAAAGATAAATAATCTGAGAGACGTGGTGGAATGTGGTCGCGGCTGATTGTTCAGGATAAGATGCATTTCCTGAACAGAATCTGTTTGCGACTTGTCTTTCTTCATGTATAAAACAAATAAAAATGTGGCTTCATGTGAAATAATGAAGGAGATTCTGTGGAAGTTTTGATGTGAATCCCTCCAATTACCTGGGAAACACGCTTATAGCCGTTTGTATAATTGAGTGATTTCATGGTAATGTAATGTGCTTGAATATCATGAACATGTCTGAGTAAACACTGTTTCATAAAAACTTTGGCCGTACTGCCTTCCAGGTAGCTGCATTTTCTGTGGAACGACCTTCATCTTTAACCCTTAAATTCAGTGTTCTAGAACTCCACTGCTTTCAGTCACCAGTAGTGATTGTTACATCAGCATTAGAATGTTCAGTTGAGAACATTCTAATCTCATATTTGTGGTCTTACACCTTAAAGGGGTTTAAGTCTCCCCAGTTAACATTGCGGCAGGTAGCCTTAACGAGTCACGATCCTTCAGGCACAATGCGTTCCGTTAGTCATGTCCTTTTCAACAGTGTCCCCTGGGAAAACTTCCCGCGGCGTTATCTGGCACGTATATGTTCTGATACTGTTTGCGCCGCGTGCTCGAGATTGTGTTGCCGAAGAGGCTCTCCAGATTGCACATGTTTGACTTTGCGGGTCGTGGCGTGGGCCGTGGGCGCTCTCGTCCGCCCAAGTGCGTGCTCAACCAGGGGAGGTGTGGAGTGGAGCGGAGCCCAAAACATCAGGCTGTGAAGTGACTCGTATTCTGAGAAACCGTTTGTTTCGTTTGGGCTGATTGAGTGCTGGAGTCATTTCACCAAAGGTAAACATCGAACAAAAAGTTTGGAAATTTGTGTTTGGTAGATTATTTCTCTGTTGTAACAATGCTTCTTGGCAATACATTTTATACCGTTAGAAAGCCTGTTTATTTCTCTTTTAAATGGTGCCCCATTTGTAAGGAACATGCATTTGTGGGATGAGCAGCACAGCTGAGTATGTGCGTTGCGCCCATGTAAAATTGTCCACAAATGCATGTTCCTTACAAATGGGGCACCATTTAAAAGAGAAATAAACAGGCTTTCCAACGGTATAAAATTTATTGCCAAGAAGCATTGTTACAACAGAGAAATAATCTACCAAACACAAATTTCCTAACTTTTTGTTCGATGTTTATTTGAAATACGAACATTTTTATTTAGCCTCTGATTAACACTATAAATAAATAAACTACAAATAAATAAATATTCTAACCTCTGTAAACATTTGAAATTCAAGTTGTAAAAGAACAACAACCTTCATTTCATCTTCTTTGAGCTTCCCGTCAGAATTTGTCAAATATTCAAAAATACGCTCAGACTTCAGACTTTGAAAAATATGAGCAGCACGAGTGAAAAATATGAGCAGCACGATCACCTCCTTCAGCGGCAGCCATTGTTTTGGTAGCAGGTTCAGCTAGCAACATGGCATGCTACGCCTGCTCGGCTACGTGAATTACGTTGAAGTGATAAGTTGATAAAACCACCGTAAATGAGATTATGAAAATTTGACACGGTATGATAACCGTCAGAAATTTTATCGTGACATATTGAAATAACCGGTGATTGTCCCATACCTAGTCCCACAACGTGAATGGGACCCACAGCTTGGTCTCAAATCCGCTCTGAGTCTGGCAGTTGAGGCTGGTACCCCCCCTCCCCCACACACACTCCCCCCAACACACCCACTCCCCCCAACACACCCACTCCCCCCAACACACACACACACACACACACACACACACCCCTCCCAACACACACACACCCCTCCCAACACACACACACCCCTCCCAACACACACACACACCCCCCCCAACACACACACACCCCGCCCAACACACACACACCCCGCCCAACACACACACCCCGCCCAACACACACCCCCGCCCAACACACACCCCCCGCCCAACACACACACACTCCTCCCAACACACCCCCCCCCCCACCAAACCCCCCAAACACACACCCCCCCCACACTCCCCCACACACACACCCCCCCCCCCCCCCCCCCCCCCGCCGTGGGGGAAAAAGTGTAATCTGCTGCTGTGTTGCCTGAGGAGGGAGGGGTGGAGCTGTGATTGGCCGGGACACCGTCACTCTCTAGTGACCCCTGCTGGTCAGAGAGGGTGTCTGCATGCATAAGTCTGCTGCACTAAAAGGATGAGGTGCTGAAACGGTACCTGTGCATTCTTAAACAGCGGAGTCGCAGGATATTAGGACCAGCTGGACATGGTGTTTTTCGGGAAGGGTGCAGGCCACTTGTCAGACCGACAGGAGGGCAAATCGGGAGCTCTCGGAAATTGGGAGAAAATGGTGTCAAAATATTTCAAGTGGCTCCGCAGATATAGAGCGACATTCCAGATAAGCATACACATGAAATCATTCCGTAAGCCGTCAGGTTAAGGCTCCAACTTCCACATTGAAGCTTGAAGCGTGGTGGTCTTGGGAAACCTGAGTAATATGAGAGGGTCTCTCTGTATAAGAATAACAACCTTCTGTCTTCTGCCTGGAACATCACAGCCTTGAGTTTATTTGTTACACGGAAATCTGTCTAAATCTTCCAGCAAATTCATGGCTCAGAGTTCTGAAGTGATTAAACTATAAGGATGAGAAGCACATGCAGGGAGAGGGAGGGAGAGAGCATGAGAGAGGGAGAGGGTGTGTGAGAGTGAAAGAGATTCAAAGAATTTTAATTATTTCAAAGGTATAACTGCAGAAGAGTATTATGGTCCCCCCCCCCCAGTACATTACCCATCAGCCCCCTGTTTTGCGGTTCAATGTGTTTGTCGCGCTTCACGATCGATACACCAGCCTGCCCATAACCCTGCAGAGTAGGTTTTTTGGAATGTTTTAAAAAAAAATCTAAGTCTAGTGTTCTAGAACTCCATTGCTTTAAATTACCAGTAGTGATTGTTACATCAGCATTGGAATGTTCAGCTAAGAATGTTCTAATCACAAATTTGTGATCTTACACCTTAAAGGGTTAATCCCACATTTTGACGTATTGTTGACAGGACATTGAAAAAAAAAAAGGAAGTGGATTCATTGCTGGTCCGTAACCGCTCGAATAGCACTTGAACAAAGGGCCACCGTTGGTCATTAAGTATCTCAGAACGATGCCGGTGGAGCATGAAAACACCAGCGGTGTGATCCCTGAGGTAGCGCGCGCGGGAATAAGAACAAACGGCTCTCTTGGTTTGTTTGGCTGGAAAGGCCACAGAGGTAACCTGTGCTGTGTTAAGCCTGGAGGTTGTGCTTTGTGGCGAGCCGTGTCCGTCTGGACACTCTGGCACCCCCACGGTCACGCGTCGGTCCTGAGCTGTGGGAAAGGATGACATCACTCCTGACGCGCATCACGGCACGGCGCCTAAAGGGGGGGTTACAGGGGGGTTACAGGGGGGTTACAGGGGGGTTACAGGGAATACTTGAGCTGTAGTTAGAATGCTTCTCTGATGACTTCATTAGCACTCCAGAGCTTGTTTAGTGCGTTGAATAGCCGTGTGATTGTGCCTTTATTCACATAGACATGTGAGGTTGGAGTGAAGTAACCTGGAGTCTGGCCAGTAATGACGGGGGGGGTAATAACCTGGCCAAATAATATTTCAGTTGAATACAATTTTTTAAACATCTCCTGGGATCTCCTGTGATATTTTAGGAATATGTTTAACCTGCCGGTGTCCCCGTAAATCACCATTACCTGAAAGGACACACAGCTAGATTCTTCTACAGTTCTTATTCAACATTCCCTGCTTTATGATGTCATAAAGTGTTCCCTGCTGTATGCCATCATACAGCAGGGAATGCTTTATTACATCATACAGTACAGCAGGGAACCAAATGTATGAAAGCGTTCCCTACTGTATGATTCCCTGCTTTATGATGTCATAGTGTGCATGTGCAGGGGCGGAGCTTTTGCAGGCTTGTTTTTCCCCTTTTTTATTTTAATTTTTTTTCTGCCACTCTGGATGCACTGTGATTACACTGTGTCTCTCTCCTTTTCACGGCAAGTCTGCACGCGCTCTCTCCTTTTCAAGGGAAGTGAGCGCAGATGAACCACACACCCCACTCCCAGTCTTAAGAAATCTCTTCTTCTTTTATAACTGTCTTTTTTTTTATTTTTAAAAAACAATGTCTTCAGTGTTTTCTAAAGTGTTTTACCAACACAGCTCAGTAGATGCTACGCTAATTGGTGCTCTCTGTAACTTGGCGAAGGTAAACGTGGCTTTGTTGTGCCGATCTGTTCTGACTGCCTCCTGGGTCTTGGACAGGTCGGCGTGCAGGCTGTTGAGATCGTGACCAAATCTCCTGGCCCCAGTGGAGCTGTCGTGCTCTGGAGAGGGGTGCGTTGCCCTGGGTGAGACGGTTGTCTCACGGGGTGGGGGGGGTGGGGGAGGTGGTGGTTCGGCCAGTGTGTCACCAGGTTACCAATATCTCTTATATGCAGGATGCTTATCAGAGGCAGTACACTACAAATCCGGCGGTGTGTGTGTTGGGGGGTGGGTTGTGTGTCTTGGGGGAGTGTGTGTTGGTGGGGGGGGGTACCTGCCTCAGCTGCCACAGACTCAGAGCGGATTTGAGACCAGGCTGTGGGTCCCATCCACGCTGAGGGACTAGGGATGGGACGATTACCCGGTTATTTGAATATGTCGTGATAAATGGTCAGTACCTGAGTTGGCCGGTATTAACCCTGTACACACCAGCGCTTCCATGGTAGAAAACTAGACTATACTTTGACTCGTTGAGGATGGAGATCAGTTCCATTTTCCTATTCAATTAAGATAATGAACCGAAATGCAACGTAATGTTCTTTTCAGGATTAACTAATTGAATTTAGATTAAATCTCACAAACTAAAACTTCCATTTCCAGATTCTCCAGGGGCTGAGAACGGGTGGAAGCTTTCGATTAGAGGCTGTAATTTAAACCAGCTCAACCAATGACCTTTAGCGAAAAAACGCTGACTAAAACATGTTATAAACCAATCGGATTGCATGAAAGTAAGCTTCCTTCACTGTAATTGTTTTAGGCAGGGTCCAGGGCTGTAACCTATGTGTAGTATAATGGGTAAGGAACTGACCTTGTAACCGAATGTTTGCAGGTTCTATTTCCAGGTAGGACACTGCTGTTGTACCCTTGAGCAAGATACTTAACCTGCATTGCTACAGTATATATCCAGCTGTATGAATGGATACTATGTAAAAAATTCCCGTAACGTAGCGTATATGGTTTCCGCCCATGTCTCCACAGGCACAGATCGCTTTTCTGCAGGGAGAGCGGAGAGGTCAGGAGAACCTGAAGAAAGACCTGGTGAGGCGGATCAAGATGCTGGAGTACGCCCTAAAACAAGAGAGGTCAGTGCCGCACCCTCCCCCCCCCCCCCCCTCCCCCCACGGTCCCGTTTCATCACACGCCCACATGGTCACTTGACACCCCACCACCCGGAGTGAAAACATTGAGAAAATTTCAGTCAGGGCTGTTAGAAGGTCAAATGCACATTGAAGAAGCTGTGGTGCTTTGGTAGGCTACATGCTAAGGACCATGCTAAATTTCAGATACCACTAGAGTCCCTTGATAGAGAGAGTAGCGACATAGAGGGTCCGGAAAAATCTAGTCACGTGATTGCGTGGAGCCATTTTGAGTCCATCGCGGACAGGATCGGGATCGGACGCATATCGATTTTACGACAAAATGACAGGTTGTAGCGCTTGTGGGTGCACAAATAGAACGGAGAAGGGATTCAAGGTATATAGATTTCCATCAGATGCAAAAAGACGGGAAATCTGGGAGAACAGAGTCAGTCGTGTTGGATGGAAAGCAACTTCTTCCTCAGTTCTCTGTCAGGTCAGTGGTAATGGTCCCATATGCGTATTGAATTAACATGCACATAATGCCTTGACGGCTTGAGTGTTTGTTAAATTAAAATTAGGTTTTTATTTTTAATTGCATGTAGTACAGTACGTATGTAGTATTTAAATGAATACAGGGCCCCAATGGAAACCAGTTTTTAACTGTTTGGGCATACCCTGGGTAAAGAAATGCAATAAATAAATAAATAAATAAACCCTAGCTTTTAAGAGTAGGTTATACCAAAGATTTATTTTCCCCCTTTGGCATGCACGGCATCTAGTTTAGCATGAAAAAAATATCACATTGCACCACTGTCCAACGTGTTCCTATAATTCGCAGGTTCATTTCGAGTACCTGTCTAGTTAATTCCTTCTTTGTCATGGTTCTAAATGTCTGTGACTGTTAAATCGCAACCAGCTCTGTGATTTTCTTCTTTATCATATGGCTCTTAGTTGTCATAAATCTTCTATTTTGTCATCTTCACATAATTTGTTCATTATCAACATGGAAAAGACCATTCCCATCTCTCATACATAGAGAACATAATGGAATACACGGTTCAATGCACTAGCGCCATACGGCGGCTCCGCACTGAATAGACTCAAAATGGCGTCAAATCGTGAGTTGTCGCTACTCTCTCTATCAAGGGACTCTAGATACCACCTGAGTATCCATGCATCATGGGAAATGTAGTTCTATTGCGGACCTTATCCCATAAGGCATGTTTATTGTGGAGAATTTCACTCCATCCTACACAATCTCTATTGACTGAGCTGTTTATCAGTTTGGCAAATCTAACCACTTTCAGTTTCCATCTAATACAATATTCCTGACCCAGTTTTTGTTTTTTTCTCCCTGACTCACTCAATCAAGTTTTTTGGATGTGACGCTCAGGCAAGCGTCTAAGATCTCCGGGGCTGAATTAATGGCAGAAATCGTTCAAGTTAAATCCAGCAGTTCTTTTTTTTTTTAGACACAAGCGAGAAGCCTCCCCATCTCTCTTTTCATGAGGATTGATCCTCTGTTCTCTCTCTCTCTCTCTCTCTTTCTTTCTCTCTCTCTCCCTCTCTCTCTCTTTCTCCCACACTCGCTGAGTCACACACTCCGGGTTTAGCGCTGTTATTTTCTCTCGTCTTTTCAAACCTGGGAACCATGAACTCGGAGGTGTCTTCGCTGCAACACCGCCGTCACAAATCTCGTTAGACGCACAGACACGGTCCCGTTTTATGGGAAATTGAAACGGTATTTGGGGGTGGGAAAGAAAAGTTACATTATTTTTTATGTATGTATAAATGCAGGGCTTTTTCAGCTTTATTGGACAGCACAGTGTCGAGAGACAGGAAGAATGGAGAGCAAGGGAGAGACATGCGACAAAGGTCGCGCTGTCGGATTCGAACCGTCGATGACGTGGCTCGCAATGGGCATGTGGGCAGTGCTGTTATAGGCTACACCACCGAGGCGCCCAGATAAGTGAAATTCTGTACCCGAGCTTCTGGAGAGGAACAGAACTGTAATCTGCTTTTTGTTTTTAGTGGTAGGCGTGTGTCCATGATCACACTCCTCATTGGGGGGGCGAGTTCCTCGGGCTTGCGCTAGCTGTCGTATCCGTGGTCCCGATGACTTGGCACTTTAATCACAGTAGGTGTGCCAGAAACCCTACCTCTGGAGTTGGATATACAGGAGTCTCTCGGCCTCAGCCAAAAATCCATAAGGCCACTGGTCCGTTTCCCAGAAATTTCCGGAATGGCTTGGTTGTGTGTGAATCATTAGGCTGTCGGTATGAAATTACCAAATGTTTTCAACATTTCCAAATGTTTAAGTTTGACTAATAATGAATGCATTTGACATAGTTTACTATTATGATGATGTTATTTATATATTCATTATTTGTTTTTACCGCATACTAACAAAGACTGCTGGGCTAGATTAATCAGTAATGCACATCTTTTATGTAACAGTGCTGCAGGTATATATACAGCACTTCATAAACAAAACATTGTTATTGTTGGCAATATTTAACTTCAGGTTTCAAGCACTGAATTTGTTTCGTATCCCAGTGTGGTGGTGCATGGTGAACGAGTCTGTTTTTTAATTTGCGGCTGACTTGATTGTGTTCATGTGCAAGGGTATGGTAATTAGGTAGTTTGCTTAATTCCTTGCACCTGTTATGTACTGTACAGCACAACGGTGTTCAGAGATTTTGGATGTTTATCAAGTATATTTGGCATTGCTCCCATATGCATACAGAAGAGGTATCATCATCATCACTAGCCTTATCATCATCATCGTCATCATCATCGTCATCATCATCGTCACCATCACCAACCTTGATTATTACTAGGAGGAGGTCGCATTAAGATTAAAAGCTCTTTTACAAGTGAGATCTGCACACAAAACAGGTCACAAATACAGCAGTTCCACCAGTGGAGCAATTACAAATTTAAAACGGTAGGAAAACACAGGTGCATATGGTAAGAACATAAATAAGCTAACGTGCTAACAGGTGCACACGATCAGCACATAAATAAGCTAACGTGCTAACACAGGTGCATACGGGAAGAACATAAATAAGCTAATGTGCTAACACAGGTGCACACGGTCAGCACATAAATAAGCTAACGTACTAACGCAGGTGCACACGGTCAGCACATAAATAAGCTAACGTGATAACACGGGTGCACGAGTAATATTACAGGTAAAACAGTGGCCTGTTTGTCAAGCGCCTGCCCTTGAGGCTGTTGTAATAATAATAGCGTGTTTGTTTTGATGTTGGGTGTATAGCGCTCCCCCAGGCCTCGTCCCTTAGGCCTGCATGCTATGCCTCATTGTGCGATCGGATGACATCACACCCTTCTCCCTGCCAATTCGCCTGGCTTTTAAGGGTCCTGATGACGACGATGATGACATGCAGTGATGATGTCATCCGGGTCCTTCCAGCCGCTGTTTGACGCTGGTGTCGCTATCGTTGTGCTTGGATATGAAACAGAAATACAAGGGCAAGCAGTGAACTCCAGACCTGAGGGATTACCCCCTCATTTGCATGATGAATGCTTTATTTTTAAATGTAAACATTATTGTGTGTATTAAGAGGTCTGCAGTGTGTCTGTTAGTTACTGTGATTTTGGTTTTTCCATTCATATTATTTTATTCTGTTCTTGAGACTTGAGTCTTGAGTTCAAGACAAATCGTGAGGTTTTTTTTAAAAAGGAAAATGGATAATAAAGGTTTTGAATGGAACTGTATGAAGTTATGAATTATGCAGGAGGGTCCTGACGTGCCTTTCTCAGCCTCTTCCCAGTGGTCCTCTAAGAGGGATGAAAGACAGGAACACAAACGGGCCTCACCGCTCTGTTTATTTCACCTGTATCTAACGCGTCTGCACACCCCTTTTCTCTACTTTCCATAGCGTCCCAAATTAGCTGTGATCGCTGGGCCTCGCAGAGATGAAAAAGAGTTACATAAGCAACGGGGACCACGTTGTGTTTAGATTGCAGAGCGTGGGACGGAAAGGGAAAGGCTCTGTAAACGAGGCCAGTCCGCTCGCCTGACTGCGCGCTGTTCTTAATTTTGTGTAATTTTATGCATGAGTGGTGGCGTACAGGTTAGTAATAACTCTGTTATTTTTGTTCTGAGTGAGAGCGAGTGAGCGAGAGAGAGCGACTGAACGTCCTGTTCTCATCGTCATGGTATTCTGCTGTTTTGACCTTTGGCACCCTCTCCTCATGAGCGACGCATGATGCGTGGAGACGCCAGTCTCGGGGACAGAGTGTTAAAGAGTGTTTCTCAACTCACTGCTCACCCCCCACCCCTGTCTTTCATGCACTTGTCACAATAACAGGATTGCTTACTGTTCTCCTACCAGAATTTTTCTTAAAACTGCCAAAGAGTTGGGACTTAGAGTTAGTACTGGGCCTCTTTAAGAAGAAATGTGCTTTTTTTATGTTTATGGAAAAGTATCATTAGAACCAAAGCTGCTATTTGGACCCCCTGCTGCTGTTTCGCCACCCAGAGCAAGCATGCCTGCGTCCGGCATGTAACGATGGAGAGCCAACTCTCTACTGCTGCTGTGTGGAGATATAGAGTCGTGAGTGAGTGAGTGAGTGAGTGACGGGGAAATGAACAGCAATCTGTTTCTGAAGAGAGAAATAAAGGGGTGTAATGGAAATATAGAGGAGGTTAAAGTGGGAATGTATTTAAAAAGTCAGATGAGAGAGAGAGAGAGAGGAATGAGAGAGGGAGAGAGATTAGAGAGTGCAGGAGATGGGGAACCGTCAGCAGTCCGTCAGGATCACCCTAGGCTTCCTGCGGTTAAAACGATCTGCCATCAGGATGGATGGCAGGCATAGATCCGGCGGACGCAGTGCCGCGTTCGGAGCGAAGCGGTATTTAAGCGCTCAGAGCCGCCTGAGACACCGCAGCCAAGCAAGAAGGGGCGTCAAAAGCGCTTACTCTTATCCCGGTCACATTAACTGTGCTTCTGCTCCTAGACTGAGGGGGGCGCTCTCGGCCTGATTCTGTGTCAGCCTTGAACGTTGTTTATCACCTGATAAGTTTGTGGAATCAAATCCAGGCTTAAAGATGGGATGATGTTGATACAGTTTTACTAGGGCTAGGCCTACACATCTTATCTACTCCATTGAAGCAAACAGCTCCCAGAAGAGGATATAAACTAGTTGTTGGAAGGTGGGAGCAGAGTTGTGCAAACCCGCGCAGTCGTATATAGGCCTACGCTCTATGGTATATGCCCCTGGACCTGATTGGCTGTGTATATCAGATGATAACGGTCAAAATGGGTGGATATACAGTCAGGTCCATAAATATTTGGACAGTGACATAATTTTTGTTGTTTTGCTCTGTACTCCAGCACATTGGATTTGAAATGGAACAGTGACTATGAGGTTAAAGTGCAGACTTTCAGCTTTAATTTGAGGGTTTTTACGTGTATATCGGGTGAACAGTGTAGCAATTGTAGCCATTTTTATACATAGCCCCCCCCCCCCTCCCCCCCATTTTAGGGGGCCAAAAGTAATTGGACAAATTAACATAAACTTTTATAAAGTTATCATATTTAATATTTGGTTGCATATCCTTTGTGTGTACTGACTTCCCGATATCTGTGACCCAACAACATCAAAAGACTCTTGATATTTTATTTTAAGGTACTCTTACATGCAATACTATAATCTCTCTGCATTTGAATGGATTTCTATGGGAATTTGGGGGGTGAGACTAGATTAAGCTGTAAATTACATGAGAATAGTCCTGAGTCAATCAACCCCCCCACCCCCCCACCCCCCACCCCCATCCCACACACATGGAACTGTGGGAATTGCAGTTCAGATGTATGCTCTCAGCTTTCTAGTTTTCTCGAGTTGATGAATGACTAAATTGATCTAATCTGGTTTGATAATTTAGTTTTTAATTT
Organism: Ilyophis sp. 1 JC-2022; assembly: GCA_022702515.1. Lineage (NCBI taxonomy): Eukaryota > Metazoa > Chordata > Actinopteri > Anguilliformes > Synaphobranchidae > Ilyophis > Ilyophis sp. 1 JC-2022. The sequence continues at coordinate 82,218,072 of CM040405.1, forward strand.
GTATTGTAAAGTTTAAATGGTGGGTTTCAAATGGATGCAAAGATGGATAGACCCGGTGCTCAATCGGGTGTTTATGGCAGGCATGCTTTGTGAATTCATGTCCCTAAAAGCGTGAAACTGTTTTCCTTTTACGAGCAAGACGGGAGTTGGTAGTTATGTCAGGAATTTTTTTTTTGTTCTTTTTGAGGAGGTGGATATAAAGGCTTCACCGTGTTTCCTTCAAAACTCATGATTAAAACGACTGTGTGTGGAATTTTAAGTTGGCGAGAAGAAAAAAAAGAAAAGTGTTTAGTGTCGGATGGGTGGCGAGGATGTGAGTGAGAAACGACATTGCTTAACCTCCAGAACGTCTAATGATGTCTTTGGTTGCCTAGCAACTAGTTTTTTTTCTCTCTTTTTTTCTCTTTTTTTTCTTTTCTTTCCCCCTGACACCTTTTAAAGGAATAGCGCGTCTGGCGGGGGATGTGACATGTTCCTGATTTCTGCGGATTTGTATCCAGGAATTAACATGTCATGCTGTCAAGGCCACAAGGTTTGAAACGAACAGCATCAGTCAAAAAAACAACAACACATGGATGATATGATGCACCATCTTTGAAATGTAGCTACGTGTTAGTGTGGAGATGCACATGAGCACAGGTCAGTCAGGCCTAACTTATGTGCACAGCTTTTTCCTCCGTAAACACTCGCCTAGTTTTCCTCCCCTTTGTCCTGGGTTGTAGATTGCTTGCATCTTTTTCTTTTTGGCAGTTTCAGAACAGCCATACAGGGAGTATGGTTTCAGTGCAGAGCATCTTTGATAAATTGGGCCTTATCTTTATCCGCATAGTGCGAATGCACTCCATGGAATCCGGGCACACACCGGAAAAGTGGGTTTATTCATAATCATTTTAATTTGGCTGCAGTCAATAGACACATCAGTCATAATTAACAATCTCCCAATTAATTTTCCTCTCCTCTACTTTGTATTTCGGTAGGCTACTGCCGTGACTGATGAGCTTCCAAAGACGGCCAGCAGTGCGATCATTACTGAGACACAAATGCGGTGTAAAATAACAGTGGTAATCTCATCATTAAAACTCCCTCTTTACCTTTTCTATTCCAGAGCAAAATACCATAAATTAAAATATGGAACGGAGCTCAACCAGGGAGATATGAAACCCCCGACCTACGACTCCGGTAAGTTATTTTTCCATTCTTCCAACGGGCCAACTTTGCGCTTCGAAACGAGAATTTAGCGCGACGCGTCGCGATACCAGGAAGGGTGCTTGTTTGGAATTTTTAATAAAGCTGAATTGAAATACCTGCATGATGTAATCTGGCACAACAAAGCACCGCTCCGTCAGCACGGAATCCAGTTTCCCTGTTTTCCGGGTAGCAGAAAGCACAGAGCAGCTCCCTGGAGTGTGTAAACAGGTGCCAGGACTTGCGCTCACGCCAGTTCCCAAATATTTTGAGAGGGCGTTTTTTTTTTTTTTTTTTTGCTAAAGTACAATGCGACTGTTGCTTGGAATCACGTGTCTGTTCCTGGAATTTCGCTTTGGCGTTTCCACTTTCCCTGCGATTTGTTTGCCGTGCAAAGCGTAGGTACATTCTGCACACAGTGTCCTGGAAGATAACAATGCTCCTGTCTGTTAACCGATCGTATTTTAATATAAGGTATATTTATTTAAACGTTCGGCCCCAAAGACATGCTGTCGAAGAAGCCTTTGCTGCAAGGTTTTTTAGGTTTAGGCTGTCGTGTGTGAGCTGAACTACAGGATTTAGCCGACTCCGTCCCCAAGGCTGTGTTTTTGTCATCTTTTAAATTGTTGACATCATTTTGAGGTATTCCCTTGCTAACTCCCCACCCCCCATCTCATGAAATTCAAGACCAAAACTACACTCATTCAGCCTTGGAAGAACATTCTTCACACATTAAAACGAAACAAAAGGGAAATGTCACCCAAGATAAACATGCCTGCTGTCGTATCACACTGGGATTCCCCCCTCAGTTCGTCTCCATAGTAAAATTCTCCAGGCTTTGTACGCCCCCGTCTCTGTTTAGGGGAGGGTGTGAGCACTCTGGGGTTCTGTATTTGTGCCCGGCACTGCACCTGCCCGTCCTCCGAATTATCCATGACCCAGTTCTGTTGCCCCTCCCCGTCCCGCGTCGTCCCGTGCCATCCCATCCTCTGCTGCCGTAGGGCCTCGACTCAAAAAAATAAATAAACAAATGCAAATGTATTTACATTGTGCATTCTACCTCCCGGCCTGAAACCACCACAGGGTGACCGTGTCAAGGAACAAAAACCCTACAGTGGGAAAATAGGTTGTCACCTTGTGAGGAATCTGACTCGATTCAGCGGGGAGCCCGTATTCCTCTGGCCAGTTTAGGGTGTGTGTGTGGTCATGGAGACCGATGCGGAACTCAAACCCGTTTATTTGGGGGGGGGGGGGCGTCTAACACTAGGACACAGCGCTGCCTGTTTTCACACCCATTCTGTTTTCACACCAAAAGCGTCTTCTCTTTTTGTTTAGCGGTAGATGTGTAATGGAAACACTTTGTGCTTGGGAAGCTTAGCGTCGGCGTTACGGCATGGTCATCTGTGTCCCAAATTTCTCCATTCAAAATTAAGTTCATATTTGGTTATGAAAATGCCAAAGGGAGTTAAACATGGCCATAACACGCTTTGCCAGCCATTGATAAAAATAAATGTGTTTGTGCACTGATGCCTGAGGAATAGTTTTGACCTGCTGCATGGGTCACGTATTCTGTCCGAGAGTGCCACCGAGGTTTTAGTCATGACTTACGGACCCATTTTATATTCCCTGTCGTTTTGAGTTACAGTGTGTGAACACGCCGTCAACCTCAGTATTGAAACATAATGGCCGAGCAACGAGCTAACTCTCTGCGTCTCCGTGATATGTTTGGCTATGGCTACAGAGATATTTTGTCACCGTTTTCATGACAAGGTTTAATTTTATCTTGGCAAAAAATTATTATTATTTTTTTTCTGCGAATAAACTTCACAGTTTCTCTGAGGCATTTTATTTTGGTAAACTGTTCCAGAACCAGATTAATAAATTTAGATTTTTGCTGAGCTCATGCTATTTTTGATACATTTATTTTTATGGTTTTTAAAAATCTGAACGCATCCACATATTGTTTCACTCAGTTGTCGCTGATAAACCTCAGAATCTTGTTCTGCGTTTACGACCTTTAGTGTGTTTGCAGTGACATGTATGTTACGTTACATTACTGGCACTTAGCAGACGCTCTTATCCATCTTATCCAGAGCGACTTACACAACTTTTACACAGTATCCGTTTATACAGCTGGATATATACTGAAGCAATTCAGGTTAAGTACCTTGCTCAAGGGTGCAACGGCAGTGTCCTACCTGGGAATCGAAACTGCCGCCACATAAAATCTTACAGTATGGTTTTTTCCCGACCAGAGGTCAAGGGGTGTCCTGTCTTATCCAATAAGAGCTGATGTAGCACAAGGATCTGATGCTATTCAGCTAATGATCTACCCTTTAGTGAACTAAAACTGTAACTGTAGTGATAGATATATTGTAGATATATGTATATATATATATACATATATATATTTATATAACAAAGCCCTTCATCGTCCTGTATCCACCTCTTTGGTTAAGATTGGGCACCCATACCAGAGGTTAATGTTTATGGCTGTTGGCAGTATCTGGGGTTCATGTTCCTCTGTAAGGGTGAGGTTTGTGTTTTTGGGGTGCAGTCAGTACCCGTCTCCCCTTTTTTGCTTTTCAGATGAAGGGAACGAGAACGAGAATGAGAACGATGTTCCGGGGTCACAGAACAGCCAGCTCACCTGGAAACAAGGGCGACAGCTTCTGAGACAGTGAGTACAGCCCAACATAGGCACCCACCGCCCGTACAGCCCAACAAAGGCCCCACCCACTACCCCTACAGCCCAACATAGACCCCACCAACTGCCCGAACAGCCCAACATAGACCCTGCCCACTGCCCGTACAGCACAGCTGTTTACACCACGTCGGCCGTCACTCAAAGAAAAGGCCCCTGAAAACGGGTCGTAATGTCCGTCCCTCGCTCTTTAACTCGCTGTTTTTTATCAGGTGAAGCATCCACAGGGCCGGATCTTAACGGGCGTGGGTCAGCTCTTTCTGGAGCAGAAGTAGACTGGGACATTGTTTTAGGGATTCAGGGCCCAGTGGCCGAATGTGCTTGCTTTGCTGTGTGCTCAAACGGGTGTGATGGGAAACAGTGCCCTCCCCAGGGCATGAGCAGTACTGCATGTCAGTGGATAATGCCTGGAATCTGTGGCGTTCTACACAGAGAGAAGATGATTCAGAGGGCTGGGGGTGTGCCTTAGCAGGTGCTCACCGTTTCTAAAAAAAGTGGTGGAAAAAAATCATGATTGCTTTGACATGAGGATAATTACTTTAACACATAAAATGCCTTCTTTCTCATGTAATGCCACCAGGGTTAGATCTTGGTCCAGGGACGATCGCTGATTTTTTATTTATTTATTTATTTTGTGACCGCAGCACAGAGCTGAGAGGATCCCGCCGCTCTATGGCTGCTCTGAGACCACTGCGTGCGCCGTGTCGAGATGGGCGCTCGCTCCCAGTGACGTGTTGTCACGGCGTCTCAGAAACGGGATGACTCAGGCGTTTTTATTTAGTCGCGAGCCCCACGTGACCGCTCCTGCCGCCTACCTCCTGTGACGAGAACAGCAACAACTACATAAGAAAAAGAAAAATGCAGAATTGCTTCAAGGCAGTTAGTTTTTCTACCGACGGCAGCCATCGTTTCAGAAACCCGCAGGGAAACGTCGCTCGAGTCGTTACTTTCCCTGATTTTAACACACATCCAGAACTTTGAGGAGTGACTTGGATTTGAATAATTACAGTGTGTATAACAGCAAGCAACTATAGCAGGTAGTCACTGGAAACAGCACTGCCATATTTATACTTTTAGGCTCGTTGCTATAGGAACAATATGAGGGTGGAGCTGGGGTTGGGCTGTGGGCGGAGCCAGTGCCTGTCAGAGCAGCATTTAAAAAAAAATGTATTAAGCACAAAATATCACCCAGACAGACAGTTACGTAGCAGAGAGTCAGGAAGGAATTCAATAACTGGTGAGTCTAAAGAATCTTTGACTGTGTAACTGGCCAATGGCAAGACGAGGGCCATTGCAACCATTGCAACCACCAGCTGAGTGCCCGCATCAACCAATCGGCGCCGGCCGAGCACCCACTTCAACCAATCAGTGCGGGCCGAGCACCCCCCACTTCAACCAATCAGCGCTTGCCAAGCACACACTTCAACCAATCAGCGCCGACCGAGCGCCCAGTTCAACCAATACCATGGATTTGCCTGCAGGCTATCTGAAATGCACACTGCGCTAGTTGACCTGAATAGGCTAGTCATCGGTGTGACGTGAAAATGACACAGCGCTAATCCGTGTCGTGTACTTCATCGTTTACCCAACTGTAGCCACCTTCTCTCACTATATGAATGTCCGAGTCGTCTCCTTTGACTGGGAAAGGAAGGAAACAGAACTTCAGTCTGGGAGTGTTGGATTGAGCCCAGCGGATATTTATTGAGAATGTGTGTTTCTGGCTTTGTGAGAGAAGCGTCGTAGTTTTGGAGTTTTTCCTCTGACGGAGCTCATTGTCTTGGGTCACTGATGTAACCCACAGCTGCAGAGAGAGAGGGAGAGAGAGGGAGGGAGAGAGAGGGAGAGAGAGGGTGGAAGAGTGGGAGGGGTGGGGGGAAGAGAGAGACAGAGAGACAAACAAAATCCTAGCAGATGAGGGCCGAAGCATGTGCGCACCATTGAACCGAATACACTCTCTTAGACAATGAGGGGAGAGAGAGAGAGAGAGAGAGAGCGAGAGAGGGAGAGCGAGAGAGGGAGAAAGGGAGAGCGAGAGAGGGAGAAAGGGAGAGCGAGAGAGGGAGAAAGGGAGAGAGGGAGGGGGAGGGAGAGAGAGAGAGAGAGGGAGAGAGAGAGGGAGAGGGAGGGAGAGAGAGAGGGAGAGAGAGAGAGAGGGAGGGAGAGGGGGAGAGAGGGGGAGAGAAAGAGGGATAGTGAACACCATTGAACCCACTGCACTCTACTAGGACAATGGAGAGGGGGAAAAGATGAGAGCGAGAAGGATAAAAAGTGAGCTGCAGAGAGAGGGAGAGGGAAATAAAGATGGAGGGAGAGAAAACGAAAGATGGAGGGCAGAAATGGAGAGAGAAACAGGCTGACTGAGGATTGTAGAGTGAGGAGGGAGAGGTAGAGGGTTTGAGAAAGTGGGAGGCAGGGAGAGAGTGAAAGAGGGAGGGCAGGAAAGAGAGAGAGAGGAGTGCGAGAGAGAGAGAGGAGTGCGCGAGAGAGAGAGAGGAGTGCGCGAGAGAGAGAGAGGAGTGCGCGAGAGAGAGAGAGGAGTGCGCGAGAGAGAGAGAGGAGTGCGAGAGAGAGAGAGAGAGAGAGAGAGAGAGAGGAGTGCGCAAGAGAGAGAGAGAGGAGTGCGCAAGAGAGAGAGAGAGGAGTGCGCAAGAGAGAGAGAGAGGAGTGCGCAAGAGAGAGAGAGAGAGAGAGAGAGAGGAGTGCGCAAGAGAGAGAATCCAACAGGATGTGACCTACATCTCTGAGATACAGCACTTCCACTTGCTCTCTGCCTTGCGCTCCATATATAACCAGCCTGGTTGCTGCCTCTTTATTCCATGCTCTCAAATCAACTGTCACATGATGTGGCTCCTTCCAGTTCCCGTGTCCTCACAGCGTGGGGTTTACAGGCGTTGAGGCTGTGTGAAAGTTAGGCCTTTAACTGTCTGCCAAGGACAATTATTCAACCCCACTTCAGAGCTCTTTGGCCCACATTAGTCTGTGTGTGTCTGTGTGTGTCTGTGAGCACACTCATACATGTGTGTATGTGTAGTACGCGTGCGTTTCTGTGTGCATGCATGCGTGTGTGTGTGTACACGCATGTTGCGTATGTTTGCGCACGTGTGCATTCTAACAAGTAACGTTTCCGCTCATTTATTTCTTCATTTTTGCTTTTAGCCCACATGCCCCCCCCCCCCCCCGAGGCAGGTCTTTCCCTGCTTCATCAAGGCTGAATGTACCTAAACTGCCCTAAAAACCTTATCTCCGGGACTGAGAATCACTTGAATTTCTTTTAGGGCTTTTACCTGTGGGGGGGGGGGGGGTGGTTGTGGGGGCTCTAAACTTAATGAAGGGCTCACTGCTCGCTTTGCAAGAAGCAAGAACTCTTCACAGGTAACTTTTTGATGAAGTGGCAGCATAACGTGACGGGGTGCGCGTACATTAGCGCTCGTTTGAGGCGCTTCAAATGTCCCAGACGCGTCTGACAAATGGGGCGCCCCGCTGCGGCCCTGTACCCCCTGCTTTGTGGTGACATCATCCTGCTAATCATTTTGGTTCCTGCGTCACGGCTGACACCGATGAAGATTTTAATGAAAAGCTGTCGGCCTCCTTATCTTCCAGACTGTGTGTGTGTGTGTGTGTGTGTGTTCTGTGTATATGGACAGAAAGAGGGTGTGTGTGTGAGAGAGAGACACAGAGAGAAAGAGAGAGAGATAGGGTGTGTGTTACATGTATATGGACAGAGAGAGGGTGTGTGTGTGTGTGTGTGAGAGAGAGAGAGACACAGACACAGAGAGAGAGAGAGCAGGGCTGTTGTTGGAGACAGAGTAGGGAATGAATGAGGAATTGTGCGGCTCCATTCAGGCCCCTGTGAGCGGAGAGGCTGGTACAGCGAGAGCCCCCCCCCCCCCTTCACTCCCCCACTGTCACCCCCACCCCCACCTAAAAGCTGGTACCAGATGATATTTCACCAGCGCTCTTACACACAACTGCACGGACCGCAGCACCCGACAACTAATCTTACAGGACGCCCCGCCGCCGTGAGCAATTTAGCTAAATCTGTGGCGACGGAACGTCAAAAGGGTTCCGTCTCAGCCGTCCCCGGGACTCTGGCCCTTCCTCTCTCTCACAGTAAGCCCATGTTTTCCAACTCAAATATATATATATATTCGGTGGCGTTCCAGCTACTTGGCGTCTGCTTTGCGTACAGAAAATTGCGCTGGTTTTGAACGGGCTGTGATTTACGGGCGTTCTAATCGGTCGTTAGCTCATATATTGTGACGCTGTGGCGATGGAGGTAGGCGTGATCGTAGTTCTATTTTAGATGGATTGTCGGGTCTGTGGATTAATGAGCTGGAGATAACCTGGACCCTAACTCACCATGCAAAAGGTTTACTCTTATTTCAGATGTTCCCACTAATACCCTATAAATCCCCCGGCAAAAATCATTCATTAAAATACTGTGGAAAGGTGCTACTGGAATTAAGCACCTTTTCTTAGGAATCTGAAAAGACGGTAATAAAAAGGAAGGATTTTTTTAGGGGTATCTGCTCACCTGTGACCTGCACCATCTGTGGTGACGCTGTTCTTATTACGTTAAAACTTTGAAATTGATTAATCCGTCACGCTTGTTTTCCCCTGTTAATTACCATTATTAATTTGTGATGAGGAGTAGTATGTGCGTCGTGTTGTTGATGTTGTTCGTGGCTGTCAGGATGTAGATTTAGCGCCTTCAGCTCGATGAATGCCAGCCATGTTCGTATTGTGAACCCTGTCCCAATGCTGGCCAATTAAAGGAGAATAAGTATCCATTGTGTCCTCATTCGACCAGCAGCTAAAACTGCTAACTTGGCCTTATATGATTGGCTTGTTTTCAGCGGAACGGGTAGAGAACCTTCCACACGGCAAAAAATGTCTGTCTTAACAAGTGTTTTAGTCTTGTAATGAGATTTTAAATCTTTTTTTTTTTTTTTTCTCAAGTGGAAAATATTAGTTTGTTTTAAGTTACATTTTGCTTGACAAGTGAAATTATCTCACTCCACTGGCAGATAGTTTGTCTTATTTAGCAAAAAAAACAGAAATAAGATTCTAAAGTCTAAATATAAGATTAAAATGCTTGTCAAGATGAGTTTTTTTGTAGTGCAGTGCCCACATTCACAAAGAGTTGAGCTTTTGGATCAGGCTTCCTCTGTCAACATCCTAATTTTATCTGTTGTGCGCTTAAAGGAGAAACTGATCATTGATCGGGGCCCATATTCATAAAGTTTCTCAGAGTAGGAGTTTGGTTTAGGATCAGGTTTCCCCGGTCGATATCCTAACAAAATGCATAATGAGATAAAGGGTAAAACTGATCCGAGATCAGTGCTCCTGCTGTAAGCCTGTATTTGTGAAGCATCTCAAACGAGTAATGCTGGTCTAGGATCAGATTTCCTGTGTCCATATCCAGCTAGATCATAGCTGATGATGTTCGGGAAAAGTTTTACAAGATACTCGTACTCCGAGATGCCTTATGAATACTGGCTCAGTATTTTTTTTATTTTTTTAAATGAGCGGTTTTACGGTTCTTTGTGGCGGCCTGGCCACCTCCACCTCTCCTGTGTCTGAGCCAGCTCTGCTGATTATGGTATTGACTTTTGCGCCGCTAAATGAGTTCCTGAGTGATACGAAGACTGGGGCGAGGGTTCCGCTTGCAGGCTGTCATCCATCTTGCAGCTGCCTTGACAGAATGTTCCTATCAGAATGTTCTGGAGACCTTGGGGGGGGGGGGGGGGTGTACTGAAAACTCCACAGTATAAACGCTATCACTGAGAGAGCCACAGTTGATGGTCAAACCTGGAAAAGTTAGTGTGGGAGAGGTGCAGGTCGGTCTCCTCTGTAAGACTACTGCAATTATAGTGTTGTGTCGTCACAAACATCACACTTTTAAAGTGTTTTCTTATAGGTTGATCATTTATGGAAAAAATTAAAAAGAAGTAAGAAAATGTGTCTGAGTGATGCATTCTGGGAGTGTCGCAGTGTGCCCCATGTCGCAGTGTGCCCCGTGGCTCGGTGCAGAATCCTGACCGTGTCAGCGCTGACTGTGACATCATAGTCACAGTGTTTATATAGTCATTGGATTGGTCCGCAGTGCTGTGGCCATCTCATCACTATAGCAACTTGTCTGGTCGATCAAGCGATTTGCAGTCTGTCTGTCTGTCTGTCTGTCCCGGCTGCGCAGGAAGTGTAGTCCCCGGACACAGCGACTGCACAGCTATGCCTGGCTGCGCAGCTCAGCGGCAGACAGAAGATGCTTTGCGTGGAGAGCATGCTTGTCTGCCAGACGTTGCCGTGGTGAGACAGACCTACATAGAATAGATAGAACAAGGTCAAATTGAAGATAAGAATAGGTTAAAAAGAAGTTTGCTTAAATTGTTTGTTACTTTAAAGAAACGTTACTTTATCTTTACTGCATTACTGGACGGCTTACATTCCTGATAGACGAGAAGTGTTGCACTCAACACAATATCGCCTGCAGAAAAAAGCAAGATGGAATTAAAAGGTTTTCTAGAAGGACGCTGAAGGAAAAGCAACATCAAGCAACGATTTCCAGGACCAGTGAAAGTGAAAATCACTATTTAAAAAAAAAAATTGGTGCGGTGTGACCCTGCGGAGTCCACGGCTCACACACAAAACCCACTCGTGTCGTGGGGCTGTTTCAGACGGAGAGAATCGCCCACGTTAGAAAAGGAACATTGTTGCGCCAGGATTCGCTTTCTCATCTGCCGTTTCATTCAGGCGGGGGCTGGTGGAGCGGCCAGCTTTCCGTTTTTAATCAAAAAGGCCAAAGGGGGGGATTGAATTAGATTGCTCAGTTTTGGATTAACTCTTTTTTTTTTTTTTTGGAATCAGCGGAGCTGTCATAAGGCTTAGGACAAGAGGGTATTTTCCAATTTTCAGCTCAGAGGAGAATGAGCATTGTGTCGGTAGACTTTTGGAACAGAACGTAAACCCGAAATCATAAATCTGAAACTCCAGTCCTGGAGGGCCGCAGTGCCTGCAGGTTTAACTCCAGTCCTGGAGGGCCGCAGTGTCTGCAGGTTTAACTCCAGTCCTGGAGGGCCGCAGTGTCTGCAGGTTTAACGCCAGTCCTGGAGGGCCGCAGTGTCTGCAGGTTTAACTCCAGTCCTGGAGGGCCGCAGTGTCTGCAGGTTTAACTCCAGTCCTGGAGGGCCACAGTGTCTGCAGGTTTAACTCCAGTCCTGGAGGGCCGCAGTGTCTGCAGGTTTAACTCCAGGCCATTCAGCCCGTCTAGAACATGTGAACGTAAGAACACAAGTGTTGTATTCTCCGCCATAATGCTTGATCCCTGTTACCCCCCCAGGTACCTGCAGGAGGTGGGCTACGCAGACACCATACTGGATGTGAAGTCCCAGCGGGTGAACGCTCTGCTGGGATTGGCTGGAGACACGGGGGAGAGACCCTCAGACCGGATCCCTGAACCCATGGTCAACGGCACAGAGTCGCTCAAGAGCAGCGTCATGATCGGGTGAGCTACCCACAATGCACTGGTGCACGGAGAGCCAATTTACTCCCAGTCTCTGATTATAGTGTTGACTCGTGATTGGATGGAATACTTTTCCAGTTTGTATAGGCCATGTGTTTCGAGCATCGCCTTCGCGGGAATGTTAATGTGGTCTCGGTCGTAACGGCTCGCAGAGACCGCGGCCGTCGTCCGTGAATCATTACCCAATGAATGTCAGCTCTTCGCTGCTTCATGTCAGGCTGACCTTTTACCCTCCTCTCTCCGCTCTGCTGAGCCAAGCGACAGAGAAGTATCACTAACCGACAACTAGCGCTGCTTATTTATCACAAATGAAGCTCTTCTACAAAAAAACAGCTCACTCTTTCTCCTGGGAAAATAGAGATTCTGTTAACAAAACAAGACAAACAAATAAAAACACACAAGCTACAGTCAAGTTTCCCACTGAAATGAGAAAAATACTTTTCCATGTCCTTTGAGGCTCACGTACACATGCTAATTAAAGCTCATTAACGGGGCTTTCTTAATGTACTGTGTGTCGTCAAATATGCTAATGGCTGATAACAGTTTAATAGGCTCCCGCTAACGTCTGAGACGGTTCTAATTGCTCGGTCTGCGGAGGTGGAGAGCGCGGTTCTAAGGCGATTCGTCATTCTTCCCTCTGCGTGTTCAGCCTAGGGGCTGGAGGTTTCTTTTGCCGAACCAACAGCACTGTGAACTCAAAGCTTCTTAGTGAGTCCCAGGGCAACACTGGCTCGTCTATTTCAGAATGTAATGATCCAGGGTGGAAGGGCGGTGGACAGTGTAATCGTTACAGCGTTCAACTAGGTTTTCATTGGTCGTTTCACCCCCTCTCGTTTCACCCCCTCTCGTTTCACCCCCTCTCGTTTCACCTCCCTGCATTGTGTTAATAAGTTTAAGGCATGCATAGCTATTTCTGACAATGTGGCTTTAAGAGGGTAAATAATCCCTCTAAACATGAAAAGCACCTAATTAAGATAAACTAACAGCTTGTTAAAAATCTGGGATTGCATTTGTGGTTGGAACGAAAACCAACATACACAGGGGTTCCCCCAGGACTGAGTTTGAGAACCACTGGGTTAGACGTTGTGAGCATGGTTGATAGACGGGCCGAAAGGTTGAAGGTCAGGGGTCATCGCTTGTTTCTCTGTCTTTGTTGTCATGCGCGATCAGGAAACCTGACCTGAGTGACTCGGCTTCGGTGCTGGAGGCCTTCAAGTTCATCGAGAGCGCGGCGGCCGAGTTCAGCGATGAAGACGAGGATGAAGACAGTGAGGGGAAGGACAGGACCATCATGGAGGCCACAGTGAGAACGAAAACACACACACACACACACACACACACACACACACACACACACAATGCCTGTGTTTTCATTGAACCTGCAGTGTGGCCGTGCTCCCTAACCCCTCCACTTTCTCAGATGCTGAGGAAGAAGGGCTCATCCTCACCCTCCTCTTCCTCCTCGGACATCAGCGACGACCCCGACACGGAAGAGGCTCTGAAGGGCTTCGACTTCCTGGCCAGCCCCGATGAGATGGACGGATCGCCAGAATCTCGGAGCGCTGGAGACGGCACGGACTGGGGTAAGAGAACTGGGGTAACAGCAGCACGGACTGGGGTAAGAGAACTGGGGTACACCATGGACTGGGGTAATAGAAGTGGGGTACAGCACGCACTGGGGTAAGAGGACTGGGGTAACAGCAGCACGGACTGGGGTAAGAGAACTGGGGTAACAGCAGCACGGACTGGGGTAAGAGAACTGGGGTACAGCACAGACTGGGGTAATAGAAGTGGGGTACAGCACGCACTGGGGTAAGAGAACTGGGGTAACAGCAGCACGGACTGGGGTAAGAGAACTGGGGTGCAGCACAGACTGGGGTACGAGAACTGGGGTAACAGCAGCACAGACTGGGGTAAGAGACCTGGGGTAACAGCAGCACAGACTGTGGTAAGAGAGCTGGGGTAACAGCAGCACAGACTGGGGTAAGAGAGCTGGGGTAACAGCAGCACAGACTGGGGTAAGAGAGCTGGGGTAACAGCAGCACAGACTGGGGTAAGAGAGCTGGGGTAACAGCAGCACAGACTGGGGTAAGAGAGCTGGGGTAACAGCAGCACAGACTGGGGTAAGAGAGCTGGGGTAACAGCAGCACAGACTGGGGTAAGAGACCTGGGGTAACAGCAGCACAGACTGTGGTAAGAGAGCTGGGGTAACAGCAGCACAGACTGGGGTAAGAGAGCTGGGGTAACAGCAGCACAGACTGGGGTAAGAGAGCTGGGGTAACAGCAGCACAGACTGGGGTAAGAGAGCTGGGGTAACCGCAGCACAGACTGGGGTAAGAGAGCTGGGGTAACAGCAGCACAGACTGGGGTAAGAGAGCTGGGGTAACAGCAGCACAGACTGGGGTAAGAGAGCTGGGGTAACAGCAGCACAGACTGGGGTAAGAGAGCTGGGGTACAGCACGGACTGAAGTAATCGTGTATCGCTCTGTAGTGTTTAATATACACATTCACATATTGCATGTTCGACTGCAGCCGCACAGTGGAAGACAGCGCATGGCCTTCCCGACGCTAGGCAGATGGAATGTTCCGAAAGTTTACACTAATGGAGGCCTGTCACATCGAACTAGAACTGTCGTTACCAATGGTTACAGGGACGCGCCGCCATGTTGGAGGTCCATCCCTAACAGAGACGCTTAACGTTACCACTGAACTCGTAGTGTTCGCTACTCCATGAAACGAGTTTCATGCTAACGCTACTATGATTGCTGTCCTACAATGACGAACTTCTGCACTGCGTACTGATGTGCGAATAAAACTGGGAAAAGGCGAAAATGTCCTTTTACATGATAATTTGAGGACTCACCATAGTAGCTAAACCAGGCAGGGTGAACGAACTAAATTTTACGACCGAAAGAAGAGACTGGTGGTTGAAAGCAGTGAGGAGTGAGCAGGGTTTAGACCGCATAGGCTCGGATCATTAATGGTAAATTACGCTTTATGAACAAATTATAAAGTTAGCCAGTTAATATATACATAACTAGCTGGCCTAATGTACATCTATGTGCATTATCTTAATGTTAGAAAGTTAAAAGTGAATTAATCGCTTGGTTTAGCTAACGTTAGTAGCTATATCATTTGTGTGAACGACTGCTACGCCTGCGAAACATTAATGTTAACCTAATGCGATACGTCAAGCATATTGTGAACATCAAAACAGTGTTCATTTGAACTATTATTACATTGCTAGGGGTGCTACGTTGTACGATGTCTCACAGATTGGATAAACTGTAAACATTAGCTACCTGTGCTGGCCAGGCAGGGTGCGAGCACTATGAGAGAATCCAGAAGAGGGCGAAAATAAAATGTAACGTTACGATATTAAGCAATAATGAATGATAATAATGAAAGTAACGGTAAATGTACTTTATGTGTAGAACTGATTTGCCTTTTATGGTGTCTACAACTGAAGTTCCCTGTCGGGAAAAAAAGTTATTATATTCTATCCATCGAGCTAAAATGTTTTATTGCTGAAGTAGGCTACTGTAGCCTACCTAACATGTAACGTATCGCTTTGCTCCCATATTAACTGCACAAGCACTTTACTTACCAAGGTGGTATACTACAAAGCAGGATTACTGAGTTAGTACTAGCTGGATAACTCAATAAAACAGAACAGCTCTTTCAGCCCATGCATGTTCCAGATTTGGGAGGGTTCCGGGGTTTACTCTGTAATTAATCTTACTTCGTACGTATACCCCCGCGATACTCCTTATAATATTTGTTTATGTTGGTATTATTAGAATAGAATAGAATAACTTTTATTTCCCGCCAGGGAACTTCAGTTGTAGCCCCAGCAACAACAAAAAAGACAGACAGTGGGGCAGACCCACAACACACAAACAAAGATATCCAACAGAATCATTACATCAATCAAGTGAATGAAAGTGCAATACAGATGAACCTCGATCCAACGGACACCGATGCAACGGATTCCGGATCCAACGGACACAATCCGCGAGTGAATATCTGGTCCGAACGTTTAAAACTCCCGGGTGAAGCGAACCGAGACCGCTACTTGAGTAAGCGTCCGCGAACCGAGACCGTTACTTGAGTACGTGTCCGCTTGGCGGCGCGCACGTGTTGTTTACAAGCGTACAAGCATCGGTTTGCCTGGTTGTTGTGCGCTACATATCTCTTGTTATAGTGATTTCGTCGCTGCAACGGACAAACGGCTTTAACGGACAACTGATCCCCCCTATTAGTCCGTTGGATCGAGGTTCAACTGTACAGCCATGATTAAAAATGGCCCCCGCTGTCCCGAGATGTCCAGTGTCACCAAGCAGTCCAACGCACAAACTCTACATCCACGAATTTCCTCCATACATGCAGTGCCGCGGTCTCTGTACACCGCCAAACTGAGAAATTGTTTCGTTATGTTGTGCACTGTATATTTTGTATATTGCTGAGCTACCTGTAAGCATTGCGTAAAGCAAATTCCGATGATGGCAATAAAGGGAAATTAAGCAACCTCCCGATTAAATGTTATAGCCTATTAGTTTGGTTTGCATAACGTTATGGAACACCAGCATTTGGTCTTCCAGTAAGGCGGTTTGCGTAAAAAGTGGGCGTGTCTGGTCAAATTGTGACGTAGGTGACAGGCCTCCATTATTGATAGGCTCAAGTTTGTTGCGACGGTAATGAGCTGAACTTTATCTGGTCGTCTTTTTTGTGGATTTAGATTGCTGTGCCCAGATCCCGAGCAAAGGCTTTTGGTTACAAAATCTCCCTGATAGATTATTTTTTTCTCCAATTTCTGGGTTTCCGTGGTTGCCATGGATTTGTCGGTTGTCGTGGATTTGATTTAAAAGTGGCACAGTTGTTCTTCCATATTTTTGGCCAGGTTGGGAATAGTAAAGCCTGTTGATTCTGGTTTTGAGTTTGCACGTAGGGATCGGGGTTTGACTGGCGATAACCGTGTGGGTTCATCCCAGTTTGTATACTACGAAACAGGGGGGTATTCCGCAAAGCATGATTACTGAGTTAGCTGGATAACGGGGCTGAGTAAAACCCGGAACCCTCCCAAATCTGGGACCAAAAGAGCTGTTCTGGGTTTTACTCAGTGCAGTTATCCAGCTAACCTGTGCAGTTATCCGGCTAACTCAGTAATCTTGCTTCATAGTGTACCCCCCAGCTCACTCTTAACTGATCTCAGATCAGAATGCTCTGTAGGGTGTTTACTGAGTGTCAGTGAACCATAACTGACCTGAGATCAGTGGAGAATGTGCGGTTTGGAATGTTGCCTAAAGGCTATTCAACATTTGCCCTCTCTTTGAAAACTGCTTGGTTCCCTTTGTGGACTGCAGTTCTTTAAATGAACTGGCTTTCAGCACTGAGGTCTAAGGAGGTTAATCCCTTAATGTTAAGTAAATATAAAATCCAGTGCTAATTAGCTCTCCTTGCTTTAGAAACTGCCTCTGTGATCAAAGCACTGTCCGTGCCAAATTTTATTTAATTGAAATCCCCTTAAAACCATGAAAAAAGACAAGATTTTTAAAAGATTTTTGACGTGGTATTTTAATCATTAAAAGTGTGTCATTGAAAGGAAGAAAGGCAAAAACCTGTGGGATTCTGGGAAGAGAGAGGGATGACACACGATGGAAAAGCGAGCGGCGCAGCAGGCGGTCAGAAAGGGAAGAAGAGAGCGTAAACACTCAAACACATCTGCTGAGTGAACGGAAAAGTCCGGAAGTTCAAGGGGAAGCTTGAGAAGAGGAGGCAGATGAGGAAGAAGACTAATTAGCCTGACAAACAGAGGGACACGACTTTAACCACGGGACGGATTTAAGATGTGGTTGTGGTTGACGCATTTTGAGTCTGATAAGCAGAAATCGATTTAAACACCCTCCTGTGTCTCTGCTTCTTCCCAGATGGACCCTTCAGGAGGTTTCTCAGTTCACACACCTGACATTTCGCATTCATTGTGAGGTTCATTGTCAGGCTAAAGACAAATAAAAGTATTCTTTTAGTGCCTTGCTTTGGGACAGAATATCGGAAGTGCTTTGCAGTCAGTTAAGTAATATCGATGGGCTGGTATCCAGAGTAACGGCTACTTCCTTTAAGACAATAAGGACTTCCTCTTAAGTGGAAGAACTTCCTCTTCCTCTTGGAAGTGTATAGTGTTCTTCTCGCTCCGTAACGGGTGAAGACTTTGTTTTTGTGTTTATGTATTTTTCAGAGGCCTGTACTTTATACAGGGAATACAGACAAACGTACAGGCACATAGATATGTATGAAGGGAACAACTACATCCAACTGAGCAGGACTGCAAGTCTCAGGTTTTAACCCTTTCATGTGGTAAGATCACAAATATGTGATTAGAATGTTCTTGACTGAACATTCTAAAGCAGATGTAACAATCACTGCTGGTTATTTTAAGGCAATGGAGATGTAGAACAGAACACTGAAAAAACATTCCAAAACACCTGCTCTTCAAAGGGTTAAACACAGAGACCAGAGATCTGCATTACAGGTGGAGTAGCAGCTTTGTGATGTCACACGTTACGAGTAGCTCTTCCAGTTCTCTCAGGTCTGACCCTGCGCTTTAGTTGGTAAGTTGGTTGCAAGTCCCCCAGGCTGTTTAAAAGGCTCAGGTAGATGATTGAAAAGGTTTTGGCTCACTGTTTTTACCTCTCGTCTCATGGCTTGATCATTTGACTTTGTCGTCATCGGCTGTGTACCTCCGCTGTTTTACCGTGGTGTGGATTAAATTGGGGGGAAAAGTGTGACTTGTGAATAGATGGCATGACGGTTGTTTATTTATTTATTTATTTTAATGTGCCAAGATTATTTTTTCTTACAATTTATGCTTTCACACTTAAGTTTCAGAATTGCTGCAAGTCACCAAATTCAGTTGTATCTTCGATGTGCGGTGGTCTTTTTTTCTTTTCTTTTTTTCTGAAATGAGTTTGAATGATTTAGGTATTGAGTCGTTGATGTCTATTGTTTTTAATATCCTGTGTGTTTGTCTGCAGTTTGTGTGCCCTTTGTTCTTTGTTTAAAAGAAATAAAAAAAATAAAGAACAACAGAAAAATTCCCAGTGTGGCCGCCTGTGACCGCCAACTTTATCCGTTCATCCCTCTGTTCCCATCCGAAGAGAATTGAGTCGATTTTCTTCCTTGATGTACGTGTTGGTATTGCCCCCCCCCGCCCCCCCATGGCTTTAATTATGTACTCAAGCTCTGACTCGTCCCTCAGGCTCATGAATCGGGGCCTTCTGCTCAACAGCGCCCCCCATTGGCTTTTTAAAAAAATGTTTCCCATTTAAAAGAAATTCAACTTCGATGGCCATGATTGGTTCCGACAAAGGCGCTCCGTCTCCACGGCGACACCTCCCTTTTTACACCCCTAAACAACAACAACAACGAGAGCAACTGTCTGGCGTGCTCTTTCCACAGGCAAATGCAGGATTTATAGTTTTATTCCTAATTTCTTTCTTTCTTTATTTTTATAAATAAAAAACATGCAGGGTTTCCTTTATCCTTTTCTCTTCCATTGAGGTTTTTTATTTTTTTTTAATCGAGAGAGAAATGTTTTTGGGGTTCAGCCTGGGCCTGGGCCCGAGCCCCGCCCCGCCCCGCCCCGGACTCAACGGCCCTGTTGGTTTGTCTCTCCCCTTTAGAGAAGGATGAGCCGAGTCCCATGTCCGAGGCCTGGGACGTGGACCAGGGCTTGATAACCAAACTCAAGGAGCAGTACAAAAAGGAGCGCAAGGGTAAAAAGGGGGTAAAGAGTAAGTCCACCAGGGCGGCGCTAACGAGCTCAAACAAGTCTGGAAATAAATAAAAAAATTAAAAAAATATTTTGATAGAAAAATCAATCGCAATAAATTTTCTCTTCTGCCGTCCCTCCATCTCTCCTTCCTTCTGCTGTTCCTCCATCTCTCCTTCCTTCTGCTGTTCCTCCATCTCTCCTTCCTTCTGCTGTCCCTCCATCTCTCCTTCCTTCTGCTGTTCCTCCATCTCTCCTTCCTTCTGCTGTTCCTCCATCTCTCCTTCCTTCTGCTGTCCCTCCATCTCTCCTTCCTTCTGCTGTTCTTTCTGACACCTTTGCACACCTTTTCTTCCTTTTGCACATTCTGAGGTTCCCTCCCACCCCCTCACCACGTTTCACCAAGACAAATTATATCTGTCCCCTTCTCTCCCTCGTTCATCCTTCCGCCTCCATCATTCCGTTTCTGTAGTTTAAAAAATAAATAAAAATCTTTCCTCTCTTTTTAAATTATTTTTTTTCTGGTCAGCCCCCGTTGTGTTTTTGCGCCCTGTTTCCTCACTGTGTGGGTGAAATCGGTCAATACCAGGGGGACGGCCGGCCAGACAGTCACACCTGCGGCTGCTTTCACGGCGTCCCTCTCCCCGAGCTCATTCTCTGTTTTTGGCTCTGCTTTCATCACCTGTTTTTTCTGTCTTCTTTTTTTATCTTTCTGTCTATCCCCTCGCTGGATAAAGCATGTTCAGGAACCCCTTTCACCCAGCGGCACCGCTATACTGCACATCATCTTCCTCTCCCATGCCTATTAGGCCAGCGCATTCCCACAAAAAGTGTGCAGGCTGTTACCATGACAACCATCGAGGTGACCCTGCCTCTTTCTGGGTTGGGCGTCGGCTAGTGACGCAACAACCCCTCACTCTATTTACCCAGGCTAGCCACTCCTATTCTCTCCTAAGGCTCAGTTTAAAGGCTACACTCCAAAACCCCTGAATTCACTCACACACATTCAATCCCACTTTATTTTATATGTATTTTCTTTTACGGACTGCTGAACGCTGAGCTTTTCTAAACATCCTAATCCTTCTGTTTATGTTTGTCTACTAATTATCTTTCCAATTATCTTTTTATGTTCACAGTTTACACGGTTTACCTGCCTTTTAATTCCTCATTATTTTATTGCCTTAATCCTCCTTATTATAATTTTTTTGTTTGTTCCTGCCACCCCCACCTCTATTGTCATTGTTGAATGAGAGTTTATTTTGTTTTTGTTTTTGTTTGTCTTTATTTTTGTGTTGCGTTGTGAGGTGGGTGAGTCATTACTTTGAGGGGGTGGGAGGAGCCTGTCTGGCTTCCTCGCGTAGGGGGAGGAGTCACCAACCCCAATCCGATTCTGGCATGGGGTGGTAGTGGGAGAGGGGGGGGGTTCAACTCAACCATCATGCTCATTTCTTACTTTGAGTTCTTCTGTCGCTTGCTCGCGAGTTTCATGCCTGCCTCGAAAAAAAGGGTGTCCGACAGAGATAATATTAATAATCATAATAATAAAAAAATTTAAAAAAGGAAATTCTAAATCTCTGGCTGCTCTTTATTTGACGTACTCATGCTCTTTTCTCTCCCTCTTTTCAAACATTTTCCGTGCCTTTCTTTCGCTGCTTTCAGTTTTTTTTGCGTTTTAAAATTTTTATTTGCGAGTTTTGATTCTTCTTCGAGTTTTGGTGTGTATTAATACGGTCCCCACCCCCCCCTCCCCCCTCCATGCAACGCTCCTAGGGCCCAACCGGTCCAAGCTCCAGGACATGTTGGCAAACCTGAGGGACGCAGAGGACTTGCCCCCCATGCAGCCGTCGGTCACTCCCCCCGCGAGGCCCAGTGTGGCCCGGCTCAACGAGTACGAACCCAACCGCACTGATGAAGGTACCGCCCCCTGCTGGATGACAAAATAGGAGAAAGATAGTCCTGTTTGTCAGAGCTTACTCAAAGACAATGGAGAGGAACTTCACCAATTATGGAGTATGTTCATAGCCAATAGCATGACCACAGATAGTATAGAATTACCTGATTGGTGGATGCTCTCAAGCTCCTCCCTGAAACATCCCTCCCTGGGATCCTGTAAGTATAGTCATAAAGTATCCACCAATCACCTTTACGGTTGTACCATTTGTTGGTATTTTATTGGTTGTTACTCCCTATTTCTTACATATGATCAGTTAATGGTAAAAGTATGTTTACAACAATGTGCAAAATATCATCTATTGCCTGGCTGAGGGAGCCAGTAAAGGGTTAATATGATAATATGCTCAATGTTACTGTTGAGTTGGCTGGACTCCATCCACATTCCCGTTGGGATTTTTCCTAATTATAACTGATTCATCTGGATTCATCTGGAATTTTCAGATCTTAAATTTCTCAATCAGAGGCAGAGGACGTGGGTGTGTTATGAGCACACACACGCACATGCACACGCACACACACACACACATAAAGGGCTTTTGCTCCCTTTCACAGCTGATCACGGTAATAAGAGCTAAATAAACCTCACTGGAGACATTTATGGTCTGAAAATCATTAATCGGGGGGAAAAAGAATCCCATTGCAGATGAAACAGGACCTGCCCAGTGCTTTTCAGGGAAGTGTGTGTGCGATGGTGGAGTGGAGAGCCCACTCTCCATTGCCAACTTTCAGGTGTGACTCATGTGTATTTTGTGTTGTTTCTAGTGGAGGCCATGACGTTCCCGCCAACATCAGGGAAGTCGTTCATCATGGGCGCCGACGAGGCCATGGAGAGCGAGCTGGGCCTGGGAGAGCTAGCGGGCCTGACGGTGGCTAATGAGGCCGACAACCTCACCTACGATGTGAGTACCTGTGTTAAAGAGCGGGGTCAAACCTCACCTACGATGTGAGGACCTGTGTTAAAGAGCAGCATGAAACCTCACCTACGATGTGAGTACCTGTGTTAAAGAGCAGCGTGAAACCTCACCGACGATGTGAGGCCCTGTGTTAAAGAGCAGCATGAAACCTCACCTACGATGTGAGGACCTGTGTTAAAGAGCGGGGTGAAACCTCACCTACAATGTGAGGACCTGTGTTAAAGAGCAGCATGAAACCTCACCTACAATGTGAGGACCTGTGTTAAAGAGCAGCGTGAAACCTCACCTACGATGTGAGTACCTGTGTTAAAGAGCAGCGTGAAACCTCACCTACGATGTGAGGACCTGTGTTAAAGAGCGGGGTGAAACCTCACCTACGATGTGAGTACCAGGGACGGAATAACGAGGTCCAGCAGCAGAAACCGCGCTTCCCTTCCCGGTTCTGCCAAAGTACCCCACTGGCTGCAAAACGTTTTGTCGAGTTGAGGTCTTGGAACATTCCAGGGATGAAGTTTCCACTTTAGGTTCTACTGAGCGCTAATTCTGTGTCTTTGTTCCTCCGCATTATCTTTAGTGCTGCAGGGTAGTGGCCCTTATGCGTGGTTCCGCTCATAAGATCGAGGGCGCCTGCTATCGCTATCGCTCATTAGCATGAGCGATAGCGGTCCCAATTTGAAATGATCCTCCTGTACCGCTGCCAGTTCCTTCAAAGGCAACATTTAGGATTAATTTCTCCGTAAACGTTTATTTTTCAGCTCGGGCTGAACGCTTAAGTGGGTTAGCTGGAATAAACAGTGGCGCTTTAATTGGAGAAGCGCGTAGATTGATTGGGGAGGATACTCTTCTGTGGGGACATCTGTGGCGATATGTAGATTAAACATCGCGCCTTAATTACTTGGCGCAGTCAGAATACGTTCCTAATGAAGTTGAAATTAGCAGCGCAGCTTTTAGGCACGCCAGCTTTCAGGCATGATGGGCAGTGCAGATGCATTCTGGGTATTTATTGTTCCCCTCAACTGAACGAAATGTACCAGAGAAAGGGTAGCAAGCGCGATGACTGTTTTTCTAGTCCGGCCGCTCTGAACCCTCCCTCCGTACCGAGCACAAGCCTCCCATTCTATCAGAGTAAATTTTATTTGCGGCATTCTGCAAAGACATGGTAAACAACACGCGGAAATCAATTAACTTCCTCACATCCAGGCTTGCGTAAGGCCGGCCTCCATCTCTGGAAATGTCAATGTTTTCCCGCCTTTTAATTACCGCAGGTTTTGTCCAGCATTCAATTCCTCATAAAGTGACACAACGATTCTGGTCCAGGGTGAGACGTGCTTTTAATGCCACGTTTCAAAACAGATTGGTTGCCACCCAGAAACACTGAGCCGAAACTAGCAACTGATTTTTATGTTTCACTTTAATGATGCTGCAGTTAAATATAGTGATGCTGCCGACAGAGACGAAATAAAAAATCTGTTGCATTATATTGCATTTTACCATATTACCATGTATATCACATATATACCGTGTATTTTTAAATTATATTCCTTCTTAAAGCAACTGTATTCAGGCTGCTCTTGCCAAAAACAGAGGTGTTTGCTGCAGAACAGAACCAGATTCTGGGTATAACTGCTAGTTTGACTCTACGGATTACGCATTAATCAGCAGAGTCAAGCTTGTCTTTATAATTGACTCAGATTTGTGTTTGCCTTCATTGATTTATGAGCTACTGTTTATCGAGGACTTTCTTTTTGCATGTACTTGCTTATTCTGGATAAATGTTTCTGCTATATGTCTAAATGTAATTGTCATTCAATCTGTACATTGTTTTAAACATTTCGTCATTTTTAGTGCATATTCAGCACGTTTTGAGAATGTTTGCCTCCTTTTTAGAACCTGTTTACTGAAGTTTGGGAATGTTTACCTCCTTTTTAAAACCCTTTAGCACATTTTGACAACGTTTACCTTTTTTTTAGAATCCGTTTTCTCGTTTGTGGAACCTGTTTAGCGGTTTGGCAAGTTTGCCTCGATTATGGAAGCCTTTTAGCGCAGTTAGGTAATGTTTGCCTCGTTTGTGAAACCCGTTGAGCGCAGTTTGGCAATGTTTGCCTCGTTTGTGGAACCCGTTAAGCGCAGTTTGGCAATGTTTTCCTCATCTGTGGAACCCGTTTAGAGCAGTTTGGCAGTCGACAGCACTATAACAGGCTCCCTGTTTCCGTCCCCAGATAACCAATAACAAAGACGCCCTGAGGAAGACGTGGAACCCCAAGTTCACGCTTCGGAGCCACTTCGATGCCATCCGAGGCCTGGCCTTCCACCCGGTGGAGCCCGTGTTGGTCACCGCCTCTGAAGACCACACGCTCAAGATGTGGAACCTGCAAAAGACCGCGCCCGCCAAGAAGTAAGCATTTAACCGCCACCCCCGCCTTCCTGGGGTGCCGCCACCCCACCATGTGTTCACTGGGAGGGTCTCCGACATCCCTAAACTCAGGGAAAGCATTTGGTTGGCCATGCCAAATGCCTTTTTGAGAACCATAAAAAAAGTCTCTTTAGGTTTGTTTCTTTTCCTAGGATTATTAAATCAAAACAGAAATTATGATATAACATATAACTTTGCACATAAATACATACATGCATATGTAGATTATATACATTTCTTAACTCTTGTCAATATTATGTTATCAAATGGTTATAATCAAGATATATATTGTTTGTGTTCTGTGGTCTTTAAGGTTAGCTAAATTCATGGCCGCTCATAAATGAAAGCAGAATTGCAGTGTACCACGTTTTCTGAAGAACTTCCGTGTAATTCCCGAGTGGCCCGAAGACAGGCTTAATTTAAATGTGTTAGGGACGTTATCTCAGAGCTGTGTCTGACGCTCTCTGTCCCTCTCTCTCCCACTCTCTCCCCCCTCTCCCTCTCTCCCTCTCTCTTTCTGCACTCTTTCCCAGAAGTGCCGCTCTCGATGTGGAACCCATATACACGTTCAGGGCTCACAGGTAAGCCAGGCTCATGGTTGTTGTTTCCGTTTAGAAATGCCTACAGGTGTGGGGAAAATGGAAAGTAGCCCTGCAGCGCTGCTAGCTCTAAAGCTTATGCTTTATCACCCATTCAACACCCTTTCATTTGTCTTTTATTGTCATCCTCCGATTGTGTAAATGTTTCCATTAGATTGAACAAATAGGAAGAGAGAAAAAAACAACCCTTGTCATATATCATTGTAAAGCTGAGAGTCGTAGCTGTCCAATGGTAGTCCTTTCGTTTGCATAACCTGCCACCCCCCCCCCCCCCCTCTCTCTTCTGTTACCCCCCCCTGCAGGGGTGCTGTGCTGTGTGTGGTGATGAGTGCCTCGGGGGAGCAGTGCTTCAGTGGAGGCGTCGATGGAACCATCCAGAGCTGGAACACCCCTAGCCCCAACATCGACCCTTACGACTCGTATGGTACGGCCCGCCAGCTCCACTCAGTCACGCAGCTCGCAAAGGGGGGAAGTGACAGTTTGTACGGTTAATTCAGTTCATGTACAGACAGAATTGAACTTGTATGCGTGCGGCCCTTGTTTATGTTTATCTCTGGTTATGCAACGCTAACGTTGTGAAACGGGTTGGGCTGAATCACGACCGCACAGTCATCTGATCAGCAAAACCGTTAAAAAAAGAAAGCGAAAAACATCAGCGATCTTCAGCACCGTTTGTCTCTCACATCGCATCCACATGATTAGACACCATGTGATCTCGGGTTCACCGGCTGCACTACAGTCTTTGGGGGAAATTTGACACCGACTCTCTCGCTCACGGAGGCATCAGCCGCTAAGCTCGTCGCACCTCGAGGACTCCGTGACAAAACTAGCCCTCGCTGAACGCTCGTCTTACGGTCACATGCGAAGAAAATAGGATTACAGCTTTGATCTTCTGCTCTGACTCATTGATTGTACAGCGAGGCAGAGTTTGCTTAGAACATTTCTGACCCAACGATCCAATTCTGCCTCTGGTTGAGACATTTAGGGTTTTGAAATCACTGTTCTGTAATGGAAACGGAATATACTGCAACATTTTTGAATATGACAAATATATTTCACAGCAATGTACTTAAAAATATATTGCAATATCTGAAGCCAATAATTTTTTGTTTGTGGCCCTATATATTGTGAAGTGCTGCAGTTCCTGGTTTTTATTATATATTATATTTAAACCTATTGCAGGCTATTTCCAGAATACTAAGGAAGCCTTAAATGAATCGGGATAAATCTGGGAAAATCGTGATAAATCACATCCCTGATAACTGTAGTGAGTGTTGAGGTAACAGGCCTGTGTCTCTCCCCTGTCATAGAGCCTTCCGTCCTCCGGGGGGCACTGTGCGGACACACGGACGCCGTGTGGGGCTTGGTGTACAGCGCGGCTCACCACCGCCTCCTTTCCTGCTCGGGCGACGGCACGGTGAGGCTCTGGAATGCCGCCGACACGTCGCCCGCCATCGCCATCTTCAACGAGAACAGAGGTGAGCATCCGCCACTCAGCAGGCCCAGGGATTCATAAAGTGTCTCAGGGCTGATCCAGGATCAGTGTTGCTGTTTAACTCATAATGGACAAGGTTAGGGTATGGACTAGGATAAACAGATCCTAGATCAGCACCCCAGCTCTGAGACGCTATAAATTCCCTTAAACTGTAAGATCAGAAATATGTGATTAGAATGTTCTCAACTGAACATTCTAATGCTGATGTAACAATCACCACTGGTAACTGAAAACAATGGAGTTCTAGAGCACTGACTTCGAAGAAAAACTCTTGAAAAAAAGCTACTCTACTAAGGGTTAATAACTACAGGCCCTAATGCATTCACCACTGACATAGACTCTTGTACTATGAGCCCAATCAGGTATACGCTCTCACATGAGAAAATCCCAACAAACTTCTCGGAAAGTACTTTGCTGGTAAAAACAGTGGTCAGTTACTTCTGATGAATCACCATCTTCCAGCTGGAGACAGTGATTGAAGCCACTGAAGTGTCAGTTCATCTGTGACACAAAGCCGCTAAAACTTGCCACATGCTTCAGATTCTACTTTGGAAAACGGCTGATTTTTTTTTCCTCTCATCCCCTTTCTTTTCATTGACTTTGTCAGAAACATTCCCATGTCTCCGGTCACATTCCCATATGTCTCCGGTCACATTCCCATATGTCTCCGGTCACATTCCCATATGTCTCCGGTCACATTCCCATATGCCTCCGGTCACATTCCCATATGTCTCCGGTCACATTCCCATATGCCTCCGGTCACATTCACCTTTGTTCCCCAAATCAAATGTTTTTGAAGGAATGCTGACGCTGTTAAACTGAAGGAATGATGAATGAGTTTTTCTGAAGGGAAAAGAGACGTTCGCTTTTCAGCGGCTCTAACAAACACAATAAATGTATTAATACAGCACATCTCATAAAAAAACATTCAAAGCTCTTTCTAGATGATGGAACACAAAGGTGACAATAAAAAAATTAAAAAATGCAGATTTAAAAAAAAGATGCAGCATAGCATGGGTGGGTTTGATTGACAGCATTCTCTTCCTATTGCAGAGCTGGGAATCCCCTCGTCGGTGGACCTGGTGTGCAGTGAGCCCGCCTACATGGTGACGTCATTCAGCACCGGAGAGACGGGGCTTTTCAACATGGAGACACAGCAGCTGGTTCTCAGGCTGGAGTCCCTCAGAGAGCCAGGTACATCACCAGCACACCCACTCTGCTGTCCAATCACTGTGCTTGATCTCCCCTACTGCTGTCCAATCACCATGCTCCATCTCCTCTACTGCTGTCCAATCACCGTGCTCCATCTCCTCTGCTGCTGTCCAATCACCATGCTCCATCTCCCCTACTGCTGTCCAATCACCATGCTCCATCTCCTCTACTGCTGTCCAATCACTGTGCTCCATCTCCTCTACTGCTGTCCAATCACCGTGCTCCATCTCCTCTACTGCTGTTCAATCACCATGCTCCATCTCCTCTTTTGCTGTCCAATCACCATGCTCCATCTCTCCTACTGCTGTCCAATCACCGTGCTCCATCTCCTCTACTGCTGTCCAATCACCACGCTGCATCTCCTCTAGTGCTGTCCAATCACCAGCCCCCTCTCCCCCCCCCCAAAAAAAAACATTTTACAGCCATTTAGAGGGCGGTATTTCAGCCACTGAAAATAAACTTTAACCAGATAATGAAGGTTTGTGTGTTTGTACTTTATCTCTCTCTGACTCACTGGCGCTCTTTCTGCTCCCTGACCTCCCAGGCCTCCCCTGTCAGATCAACAAAGTGCTGAGTCACCCGACCCTCCCCATCACCATCACCGCCCAGGAGGACCGGCACATCACGTTCTTCGACAACAACACGGGTACGAGACCTGTTCTCTGCGTCACCAGCAGGGGGCGCTTTACATATACAATTAGGCTTTTATTGATGGCAGCATGGGTACCGAGGGCGCTTTCGCACTGCACCCAGACACCCAGGCATCTGATGAAGACCCTTAGCCTGGCTGCTAACGAGCTAGCAGTGACTAAACGGTCTGGAACTGGTTCGCTGACCTCGTGGCTTTTTGCATCAATAAGATAGGAGGTTGGAATGGCCATATTGAACAGTTCATAACTAATTTTCCCTGCAAGACGATGACCGCCTTCCTTCCCGTTTTAGCCAATCATCATCTTTCCCAACTGCTTTTTGGGTTAAGATCACCTTTTGTCAACGAGAGGCTGTGTAGAGGCTGTGTAGAGGCTGTGTAGAGGCTGTGTAGAGGCTGTGTAGAGTACTTATTGTACGGAGCTTCCGTATCAGTGCTAGTGGTAACCTCGTTCTACACTTTTATGGCACTTACTTTCTCTCACTGGAGCTCTGGCTCTGCTGTTATTATCTAGAGCCTGGAACTAGCCTGAAGATTCATGAAAATATGTGATTAACTGAAGGATGTCAGCATTGGTACAGAAGGCGATGGTTGAAAAACGAGCATTTCTGTTGCATTAAGAGCCAGCCTGCATTATGTACACTTAACCCCCGTGCTATTTGTTGACTTGGCTATCTTTCCTCCTGCAGGAAAATTGATCCACTCCATGGTCGCCCACTTAGACGCAGTCACTAGCTTAGCCGTGGACCCCAACGGACTGTATCTGATGTCTGGAAGTACGTGCTGAACCAACCTAATATTACATGAATGTATTAACGTACAGTGTTGTTTTTTTATATGAAATCCATGCTGTTTAGGATCTGCCCTCCTTTTACAGGGCTGAAATGGCGTATACAATAACGTCCATTAGTGTCACATGATGATGAAAACCTTTATGATTATTCTGAGCTGCAGTTCCTCTGACGAATTGTAGAATGCGCACATACACAAGACAAAAACTAAAACAGTGTGCTCCTTGGACAGGAAGAGCTATATTACTGGAGGGTGATGTATTTTTAATAGGACCGTACATGTACGTCATGTATGCACACTAGACCTGGGTAAACATGCATTCAAAATTATTTAAATTCATCGATTTCATCATTACATCTTTTGCTCTCTCTCATACTTTTGTTCTCTCTCACACTTTTGCTCTCTCTCTCTCTCTCTCTCTCTCTCTCTCTCTCTCCCTCTCTCTCTCTCTCTCCCTCACACTTTTGCTCTCTCTCTCTCTCTCCCCCTCTTTCCCTCGCTCTCCCTCTCTCTCTCTCTCTCAGGTCATGACTGCTCCATTAGGTTGTGGAACCTGGAGAGTAAAACCTGTATCCAGGAGTTCACTGCCCACAGGAAGAAGTTTGATGAATCAATACACGACGTGGCGTTCCACCCGACCAAGTGCTACATTGCCAGTGCCGGAGCCGACGCCCTGGCCAAGGTCTTCGTATGACCCAGCTCCTCTTCCTCATCCTCCTCCTCCTCCCGATGCCACCTCCGCCACTGCTGCCCGCCAATGGGGACGGAGAAGGGGCAGGGCTTAAAAAGGTGGAGTCCCCACCCACACCTCCACCTGTCGGCTCCTCCCAACATCACCCCCTCCCCACACCCATGGTTAGGCTGTCAAACCTGGCCGGTGGACCTCTTCTTCAGACACCTGGACAGAACCGGGCGTGGCCGTGGTAGATTAGAAAGCCCCCAAGGCTGAGGAGAAGGGGGAGGGGGGGGGGCTGCTCCGACGCTCTCCCCATACCCACCCCCATCCAGGCAGGCCTGGGTGTGGCCGGTAACTGGGCGTGTCCCCAATTCAGCTCAGACAGGTAGGGGAGGGGGAGGGGTAAGAGGGTTAAGATTCTGTATTTTAAATTTCTTTTTTTCCTTGGTTTTTTTTTTTTTATGTCAAGAGTTCCACAAATGAGGACGGTGGCAGAATATATGTGGACATCTCTCCCAAAACTCCACCCCCACCACTCCTCCACCCACCACTCCTCCACCCAGTGGCCAAAATGGCGGCCGTCTATCAGTTTGTTCTTTTTCACACCTTCAGAGGAGAGTTTTTACACAAAGAAGGGTTAGGGGCGGCCCCCTTTCATGAAATGAGTGTCGTTTGGCGTCAGGACAGACGCCGTTATGCGAGAGAGTGCTGACGTTGCCATGGAAGCACCGCCCCCAACCACCTCCAAACTCCCCCCACCCCCCACCCCTCACCCATATCCAACCTGCCCTCCTTTGCGTTTTTGTTTTTAAACTTAAAAATGTGCCTTTGCTTCAAGGTAGGGTCTCGAAAAAAACAAATGTCATTTTACCATGCATTTACTTTTGGTGGTGGGCTTACAAAAGTGTGGAATTTTTAAGAAAAACATTGGATGTAATAAAAAGAAAACCAACAAAAAACTAAAGTCTATAATTATTACAATAAACGCAATATGCATATTCCATCTTAAACGTTAAAATAGAGTCTGAGTTCATTGGAGTGCTTTTCCCAAAAAAATAAACTAAATAAATAAAGACCCAGAAAGGTGATGACAGTCAGCTGGGAAGTGTGGCTGAATTTGGCAGGAAGTTGACTGACCATTGGGGTGGAGTGTGGGCTCTACTGTTGTCTTAAGCTCTGCTAAATACTGACCCTGCAAACAGAAACTCCACCCCATAGTTTAATGAGGTTATAATGTGATTTCACACAAATGATTTGTGGTCAATACAAAGCCGCTAACAGCTTGCGGTACGTCTTAGTGTGGTGACACACTGCAGTGGATAGAATATAGACGTTTATTTTTGGTGTAGTTTCTGAGTGGTCAAAACTTTTTAGCAAAATTCTTCCCATTATATTATTTTTCTAAATATAGATTTTTGAATATTGCACATTAACTTATTTTGCGCAGTCACAAATACCCCCTTTCCCACTGAACTTGCATAAGTTGAATAATTTCTAATAGTTTTTTTTTTTGCATACCGAAATGTGTCATTCGTCCTTTGTGGTTTTTTTTCTTGCACCTGCTATGAACATGTTTGCTGTTTGTTGTCACTCTGTAAGAGCAATGCAAGCTGCCTTGCGCCATCTGTATACTTTACCATTGAAGGGAACGGTTTCTCTGAACTACCACAAAATTACTGAGAAACAATTACTCGACTTGCAGATAGCCAACGGCGGCCAAAAAACAATAACTACTGCTACTGCTGCAGCTGCAGTTCTCACCGATAACTATGTTGTGTCTGGTGTTTCTGAAATATATGGAGCGTATAGATCAACTTCATAGGGAAATGTTGCCAATGCTGTAATATATTAACAAAATAGACGTCATGTGAACTCAAATTTAAAAAAATTATCCAGGGTGGTTTATTTTTTTTTTAAAGTATCTGAACACGAGTCATTGATCTTGTTGTTTAGCCAAGTTTATTTTGAAAATGCTCTGGTTTTTAACAACGCTCCTCACTCTCGCAAGGAAATGTGCTTTACCTGCGAGTATAGACAAGCTGCATTAGAAATGTGCTTTACCTGCGAGTATAGACAAGCTGCATTAGAAATGTGCTTTACCTGCGAGTATAGACAAGCTGCATTAGAAATGTGCTTTACCTGCGAGTATAGACAAGCTGCATTAGAAATGTGCTTTACCTGCGAGTATAGACAAGCTGCATTAGAAATGTGCTTTACCTGCGAGTATAGACAAGCTGCATTAGAAATAGGTTGCAGTGATTCATACGTTTTCACCTTCTTTATATTCCTACCCCCGCATTTAATTTATGCTGTTCCTGTGACGCATTGAAAACCAAAAGAATCAAGTCTTTGACAGTGGCCGAGTAGAAGGACAATCTTTATTTAAGGTCGGCCACTTCCTGTTTGCCTGCTGTAGAGTTCCTGTCTAGGACGGAACAAGGAAGGAACTCTCAAGTCACTTTTACATTAGCACTCATCAGATGTGTAGAATGAACTGGACCTATACAAGACTCTCCACTTTTCAGCCCTCCGTTTAAAGTACATGTGATTCGTAAAAAAAAAAAAAAAAAAGTTTAATATTATGTTCTGCACATTATATTCTGGTGCAATTATAAAACTTTTTTTTTGTTTTAGAAAGATTATTTTTTGATTACTTGAAACACAAACAAAAAAAATTAATCTTTGGGATTTTTTTTTTAATGAGTTGTACACTTCCTGAAAGCAATTTGTTTTATTTTTATTTTTTTTGGGGACCCCAAAACATTAAGTCTTTGCCGTGAACCATGAATGATGGTGGGGGGTTGCTGTTTACCAAATGTTGTGGTCTCTTGAGACGTCTTCAAGAAGTTTCTATCTCCAGGGACGGTGGGGAAATGTATCTGTATGCATAGTACAAAAAAAATATTTTCAGAGGTGTTTTGGTGAATCAGTTATTAATTTTTAGAATTAATTCAGAAACATGTATAGTTTAAAGTATTAAAAAAAGATCTATTTATAAATATACAGTATATATGGAAACACATAAATTGACGTGAAATGGAACCTGTTTGGTGTGTTTCTTAGTGGTGCTTGTGTAGTCTCTTGTACAAATACCATTGCTATCAGTACAAAAAGGGTGTGGGGGCCCCCTGCTGGTCAGAGAGAGGAACAACAGAAAAACTGCAGTACCATTATCCTGGTCTGGCTTTGGCTCACGGCACAGTGACGTTGTCACGACGACGCAGTGGCTTTTGGAATGAGCTCAGAGTTAACACCAAGGTTCTGAATCCCAAGTCAAAGGGATACTTTTTTTGGGGGGGGAATTGGGAGTGAGGCAGGTTTGATGCAGGCTCATACAACATTCTGCTTTTCTCAGGTACAGGACAGTTGTGCACTGGGGGTAGGCGAGAGGGAGACCTACTGAACGCTACGGGGCTGTTTTTAATGCTGCAGATAGAGCTCGTGTTATTTGGGTAGTAGATGGTTAAGCTTGTTTCATAATCAGTCGTCATGCTAGCAAATTATATCCCTCCTCAAACATGCTATAGTGAGTTGAGCCGTGCTAAAGTTTGTACACTCTCCCTGTAAAGAGGCCAGAGGTACGTCCTGCGCCCCCTCCAATAATGGGAATTTTCAGCATTAGCTGAAGGGGGGTTAATTCAGAAAGGAATTGTAAAAGTTCCCCTAAAGTTATTAGTTGTCCGGATCTCCATGCACAGGTGTCAAAGTGCGGAGTAGACATTCCGACCTTTCCCAACAGACAAAAACCATTTTCTGTTAAGGTTGTGAGCAAGGTCCCCAAACCAGGCCCCCCCCCCCCCCCCCCCCCCAGCAGGACCGCTGATCTCCAACGCAAGAAGTCCGAACACAAGAAGCGCTGCATAATCCCACACGCCCGCACTGGTGTCCTAAGTAGTTGATGGGAGTGGAAGGAAAACGCCAAGCTCACCTGTAAAGTAACGTCATCGCTCTTTTAGAGTACAATTGTACAGACAAGTTCTTAAAGATCATGTGTATTTGATAAATATGCTAATTTTCTTGTACAGACCTTATTATAGTTTTATTCTTTTTATTTTTTTTTCCATAATGTATTTTTTTTTTTTTCCCCCCCAAATGGGAGAGTGACAGATTTATCAATAACAATAAAAAGATTATGTTGTATTTCACACGTGTGTGCTTAAGTTATTCATACTGGTGCTTGTGTTTAATTGATCATCTCATTAAGATCTGCTTACAATTTACTATTTGGTATTTAGCAGACACATCAATGTGCAAACCAGTACAGCATCAGGAGGGAATATTTTAACCCTCTAAGGCACGGGTGTCAAACTCCAGTCCTGGAGGGCCGCAGTGTCTACAGGTATTTGTGGTTTCCTTTTAATTGGCACCCAGTTAAAGCTTTTAGAACAAGGTGTTTGGACTTCTTAGCCAATCAGTGACTTAAATTAATCACTTGTGCTGAAACACACCAAAAACCAGCAGACACTACGGCCCTCCAGGACCGGAGTTTGACACCCCTGCTCTAAGGTGTAAAATCACAAATAATGTGATTAAAACGCTCTTAACTGAACATTCTAATGCAGGTGTAACGTCATTGAAAGCAAAGGAGTTCTAGAACATTTCTGTAAGTATTATTCTTTTTTCCTTATTTTGTTATTCTTATTTTTCTTAAGTATTATTTTGTTTGGTCCTTTCAAGTAGAAAACATTGTCTTGTTTAAAGTAACTTTTTGCTAAAGTGAAATTGACTCATTTTGAGATTTGCCAATGGGGGTATGACAAACGAACAGTCTCACTTCATTGGCAATCGTTTGGTCTTATTTAGCAAAAATGTAATAGAAACAAGATTTTAGCGCAGAGGTCGTAAGACAGGATAAAAGTCATGATTGGGTCCGGCTTTCAAATGAAAATTTAATCTGTTACAAGACAAATAACGTGGCACCATGTTTTTTTTTTTCAATAACTTTTATTACAAATACTGGTCAGAATGTTTGATTTTGTTTTCAATGTCGTTAAGCAAAAATACAGTAACTTACATGTATACGTACGGTTATAAGCACGAAATTACAAAAACAAACGATATAAATAAGTTTTACACCTGTGACATTCATGACACAGTCATGACAGCAAAAAGGGCAATGTGATGTGTGTGTGTGACACGGCTTACGCAGGGCTTCCCTTTACATAGAGAGAAAAGGGTCATGTGTGTGTGTGTGTGTGTGACGTGGCTTACGCAGGGCTTCCCTTTACATAGAGAGAAAAGGGTCGTGTGTGTGCGTGATGTGTGTGTGATGCTGGGCTTCCCTTCATCCTGGGACAATGACGGCATGAAATGTATGCAGCTGAACTTTGTTTCTTTCCCCAGAGAGAGATGTAAATGAGGGCTCGGTGCTCCGTGTCTTTCTTCATGAAGCGCTCGCCTTGTTCCCGTCATTTCAAAAAGTCTCCTCTCACCAAATAACACGAGAGGGTCCCGCCCAGGTAAGGAAGCCTTAGAACTGTAATGATATATTTCTGAACAGAAGGGAGAGCTTACGTCCAAATAAAATGTGTACCTATGTTTGTGTACATAGGGCCCGATATACTAATACCTTTAGCACATGCTAAACTTTTTAGCATAGGCAAATTCAATAACACAACCAATGATTGGTGGAAAACAAATACCATGACCAATCACTGGTCATGTTGTTGGTTTTGTGTGTGCTGAAGAGTTTTTCCACATGCTAAAGGTCTTAATAAATCAGGCTCATAGATTACTAGCATGCTTGATAAATAATAATCAGAAATGTGATGCGTTCATCTTTACCTTTGTCTCTATTTACAAAGACCAAATCTGTTTTCAGAATCTCTGTAGGCTCTTTCTTATCATTATAAAAGTTATTGCTTTTGTGTTCTATATATGGGCGGTTTCTTTCAGCTGTTAAATTATCTGATCGCTTGACCATTTTTAAAATGCTTACGCAAGTCGCTCCAAATAAGACTGAATGCATATATGTAAAGTAAAGTAAAACCTACCTGGAATGAACCATTTCAAATCTTTCATACACACAAACTATACACAGGTACCATAGATAATGATAAAACAAATCTAATAATCAGCAAAGAGGGTTAAAATGGGGGTTATCGCCCCCTAGGGGCACGGCTGTGTAACAAGAGGCCATCTTGAGAGTGCTCAACTTCCTGTTAAGGACTGTTACTGTGTGTCTCCCCCCCCCCCCCCTCCCCCCCAGAGTGCACCTCAGTTCCGTGGCTGGGAGTTGAACTCCTGGCATATGTTATGAATGATCTTGGGCACAAACTCGTGGAGGCTGTCGAACTCCTCCACGAAGAAGGAGTGCTCTTTGTCCGGGTCGGTGGCGATGTACTCCAGTTCCTCCTGCGCGGCCCAGGCGATGCCCACAGAGTACGCGATCACACCTGGGGGGTGGGGGTTAGGGTTAGGGGAACAGAGTTGCAAACATTTTACCTACTGTTCTTCATACTTAATACCATATGCATTAGACGTCATGGTCAGGAAGGTTTTCTGCTTAAGAGATTTGATTTAAGGTGCTATAGGGCGTTGTCTGAATGAAGCCACTATCAACACAAAATACCAGCTAGCTACAACACACATAACTAATTATATTTAATTACTTTCAGGGCTTGACATTAACTTTTTGATCCACTTGTCTTTTGGACAAGCGGCTCAGATTCTTTACTTGTCCGAAACTGAAAATAAAGGCCTATTTAAAAAAAAAAATAACAGACAGAGATTTGGACAATTCTTGCAATGTATTAGCTCAATAACAACAATTACACAATGCCCGTACTTGTGCGTGCGTTTGCACTCTACACAAAGCCTTGTTGGACGCGTAGCAGTTGGAAAGTTAAGTTTCTGCAGATTAAACCACGTAGGGTTGTAAATCGGATGAAGAGCTGCTCTTCTCTGGCTCCATAATAAGCAGTGTGTATTATATTCTCCATTTTCACTAACATATTTTCCCCCAGCCTGTGAGGACAGGTGATGGTGGGGCATCAGGTCCCCTCTGTCTGATTCTGGCAGCAGCTTCAGTAATCAGGTGTTGCTTGTCCCCCTGTCAAATTTAGCAATATTTTATTGATAACATACAAAGCCCTTCATGGTGTAGCCCATTCTTATATCTCAGAGCTTTTAATCCCTTACCAGCAGCCTTAGGTCCGATGGCAGAGCTCTACTCACTGTTCCAAAGTTTAGGTTGAAATCCAAACGTGATGTGGCCCCTAGATTCTGGAACAGCCTTCAAAATGGCAAAGTGCATCTCATCTTTTAAATCCCAATTGAAGACTCACTTTTATGGACTTGCTTTTAACTGATTATTTTTATTGAGCCTTTTATTACAATTAATTGTATTTTACTACATTGTATTATATGTATTTATTTCATTAGGCCTAAATTTATTTTCATTTGTTTATCTTGTATTTCATCTCTTTCACGTTGTTTATTGTTCCTTTATTTTGTAGCCTACAGCACTTTATAACCCAGTGTTTCAAAAAGAGCTGTATAAAATAACGTTATTGTTCTTATTATTATTACTACTTGCATTGTTGGTCAACCTTGGAGCTTAACAGCCATATCTTTCAAATAAAGAAGCATTTAGCAAAGAATATGCCAAATATTTCATGATCTTGAACCTTTTTAATGCACTTTTTTAAAATTTTTTTTACCTTTATTTAACCAGATGAATCAGTTGAGAACCAGTTCTCATTTACAATGATGATCTGGCCAAGAGGCCCCGGCAGAGAAACAATCACATGCAGATACACAGCATCACTACAACATAGGCAATACATACAATACATGCGAATGGCAAAGACAGTGAAACACTATACAAATAAATAAAATCATCTAATGCTAAGGGGGGGGGGGGGGGGCGTATGTTTATTTATTCGTATTTGTGAGCGAGTGGGGGGGGGGGGGGGCGTATGTGTATGTATGCGTATGTGTGCGCGAGTGGGGGGGGGGGGGGCGTATATGTGTGTATGCGTATGTGTGCACGAGTGAGGGGGGATCAGCAGGTGCAACAATCAATTAAGGTTTGTTGAAGTTTGTGTTTGAAGGCGGAGAGTGAAGTGAGTACTGTGAGCTTGAGTGTGCTCTGTATGGCATTCCAATCGTTTGCTGCAGCAAAGCGGAAGGAGTTACGGCCAAACGCAGTCCGGGATTTTGGAATGGTGAGCGTGATGAGATCATTGGATCTCAAGTGATAAGTGCTGTGAGAACGGTGGAGGAGGGAAGAGAGGTAGAGGGGTGTCTTTCCTAGAATAGTCTTGTAAATTAACTGAAGCCAGTGGAGAAGCCGTCTAGTGTGAAGTGAGGGCCAATCCACCAGTTTGTAGAGATTGCAGTGGTGAGTGGATAGGGGTGCACCAGTGGCAAAACGTATGGCTGAGTGGTGAAGAGTGTCAAGTTTTTTGAGGGCACTTTTTGATGCCATTCTATAGACCGTATCGCCGTAGTCCAGCATAGGCAGTATGGTCATCTTCACTAGAGTGTGTTTGGCGGAGTGAGTGAAGGAGGCCTTATTGCGAAATAAGAAGCCCAATCTAGCTTTGACCTTGGCCTGGATATTGTTGATGTGTATGGTGAAAGAGAGAGATGAGTCCAGTATCGGGCAGTGAATCGCGGCAGCTTGTTCGTTTCACCTCGTAAACTAATCTGGAGGCAGCTGCTTTCCAGGGGATTGTCGTGGGCTTGGTTAGGTTTTGGAGGCTGCTTGTTTCCATTTCCAGTCAGTCAACGAGCTTCACAATTTGGAGCTAAAATTACTTGCGCCGCAAAAACTCCCAATCTCCCAAACATTGAACAGAGTGATATTCACGTAAAGAGAAGGACAGTTTTTAGTGCAACACAAGCAACACTTTCTGATCAGACGGAATTACTAACGTTATTCTTTTTAAAAAATTTTTTTTTACTTGTCCGTTTGGGCAAATTAAGCTGTATTCTGCTTGCCCGGCCACTTTTTTTTTTACTTGTCCCGGACAAGCAGACAAGCGTTACTGTCGAGCCCTGACTTTTTTGTAGTGTAGTGTCCTCATAATTCAGTCGATTCAGGAAATGGATATTTATAGTGTACTCTTAAACATATACATTCATTTATTGTGATTTACATTTTAATGTTTATATTTAATAAATGCAATGTTTTTTCATGCTGTAAAGTGTAAAGTTTTTTAAATTCTGACAAATTTCCATATTTTGAAAGGAAGCCTCTTTCTCTGACTCACCCGAGCGGTGTAGAGCCAGCGCAGGTGCGCGGACGTCGTCATAGGAACGCCCGTCGGTGATGACGATCATGATTTTGCGCTTGTTGGGCTTGGATTGGCTAAAGAGCTTCTGTGAGGCGTAGGCGATGGCGGCTCCCGTGCTGGTCCCGCCGCTCCAGTACTCGATGGCGCGGATGGCGTCGAGCAGCTGGGCCTTGCCGTCGTGCTGTCCCATGGCAAACTCCAGCCGCTGCTCGTAGGTGTACTGCACGGCGCCCACGCGCGTGTCCGTGTCGGAGATCTCGAACTCCCGCGTGACGTTGGCCACAAACTGCAGCACGGTGCGAAAGTTTCCGGTGCCCACGCTGCTGGAGCCGTCGATGACAAAGGCGATGTCGTTGGCGTTCAGGCACGTCTTGCTGCACACCAGGCGGTCCGTGTCGCACACACGCTTCACCAGCGGATGTACCGCTGCGCGGAGGTCAAACCAGCTGGGCACCGGCAGCGAGTAAAAACCGTTCGTCCGACACACGGCCTCCAGGGGGCAAAACAGGGAGAGGGAGGTTAACAGCCAATCAAATCAACGCCTCTTGGCTTTAACAGCCAATCCAATCGGTCAATAAATCTGCCAATCAATTCCACTCAACATATCCATCAGTCAGAAATGGTATTGTTCATTCTTTAACATAAACTAAAATTTGATAATTTATCTAATAGAATATGTTCTATTCTGGCCATTATGATTGAGGTAAATGAATGAATACTGCAAACGTCCATAGCAGCAAGGCCCATGTTTCCTGGATGAGGGGCTGCTGGTCTCATTGTTACTCAGTACTTAATTGATAAATTAGAGCAGTTCATTACACAGTTGAACTCCACTTGGTATTTTGGGTCTGGTCATTGATTTTAAGGAGAAGAACAATAATCAGTAGACTCTCCAGGACCAGAGTAAGGGGGCCTTGAGCCATTTCTAGGGTATGAACTTAACTTTTTTAAACTTTATTTTTATTTTTATTTTTTTTAAACCTTTCGGTTACAAGTCAAGTTCCTTAACCATTATACTACACTATACTTAACATTATGCTACGCTGCTGCCTAACATTTTTCACATTACATTTTACAATAACACAACCTGGTTGGTTACCTGCTAAAGTGGCTGATAGAGTAGCAAATCTTGCCAGCCACAATCAAAATGTTAATTTCACACCCTGCCTAGCTCAGTAATTTAACCCGTGTCTGACTCGCCCTGCCTAGCTCAGTAATTTAACCCGTGTCTGACTCGCCCTGCCTAGCTCAGTAATTTAACCTGTGTCTGACTCACCCTGCCTAGCTCAGTAATTGAACCTGTGTCTGACTCGCCCTGCCTAGCTCAGTAATTTAACCTGTGTCTGACTCGCCCTGCCTAGCTCAGTAATTGAACCCGTGTCTGACTCGCCCTGCCTAGCTCAGTAATTTAACCTGTGTCTGACTCACCCTGCCTAGCTCAGTAATTTAACCTGTCTGACTCGCCCTGCCTAGCTCAGTAATTTAACCTGTGTCTGACTCACCCTGCCTAGCTCAGTAATTTAACCTGTGTCTGACTCGCCCTGCCTAGCTCAGTAATTTAACCTGTGTGACTCACCCTGCCTAGCTCAGTAATTTAACCCGTGTCTGACTCGCCCTGCCTAGCTCAGTAATTTAACCCGTGTCTGACTCGCCCTGCCTAGCTCAGTAATTTAACCCGTATCTGACTCACCCTGCCTAGCTCAGTAATTTAACCCGTGTCTGACTCGCCCTGCCTAGCTCAGTAATTTAACCTGTGTGACTCACCCTGCCTAGCTCAGTAATTTAACCCGTGTCTGACTCGCCCTGCCTAGCTCAGTAATTTAACCTGTGTGACTCACCCTGCCTAGCTCAGTAATTTAACCCGTGTCTGACTCGCCCTGCCTAGCTCAGTAATTTAACCTGTGTCTGACTCACCCTGCCTAGCTCAGTAATTTAACCTGTATCTGACTCGCCCTGCCTAGCTCAGTAATTTAACCTGTGTCTGACTCGCCCTGCCTAGCTCAGTAATTTAACCTGTATCTGACTCGCCCTGCCTAGCTCAGTAATTTAACCTGTGTCTGACTCGCCCTGCCTAGCTCAGTAA
This sequence comes from Ilyophis sp. 1 JC-2022, assembly GCA_022702515.1. Lineage (NCBI taxonomy): Eukaryota > Metazoa > Chordata > Actinopteri > Anguilliformes > Synaphobranchidae > Ilyophis > Ilyophis sp. 1 JC-2022. The sequence goes on from CM040405.1 coordinate 82,259,279, forward strand.
TTTAACCTGTGTCTGACTCACCCTGCCTAGCTCAGTAATTTAACCTGTGTCTGACTCGCCCTGCCTAGCTCAGTAATTTAACCCGTATCTGACTCACCCTGCCTAGCTCAGTAATTTAACCTGTGTCTGACTCGCCCTGCCTAGCTCAGTAATTTAACCCGTGTCTGACTCGCACCTTTTCCACAAAGTTTGCCTCCACCACATTCCGCTTCTCCTCTTCATCGGCTCCCTCGATGGTGACGAAGAAGATGTTGATGCCGGATTCACGGGCCAGTCGGGATGCCTCCTCCACCCTGTCCGTGGGCCAGCCGTCGACCAGCACCACCACCACGTTCGGGGCCCCGCCCCGGTTACCGTTGCCATCGGTGAAGTAGTGCTCGTTGATGTAGGAGAGAGCCTTACCTGCGGGAGCCACATGAGGGCAGCATAGAATCAAGTCATAGACCAAACCAGTGGGGTATTTCATGATGTGGTCCAAGTAACTTTTGTAATTATATTTTGTAAATATTTGATGACATCAGATTGGATGAGAGCCTGGGTTACTTCAAAATATTTACAAAAGTTAGCTGGCTACCTCCTTATCCCATTACGTGTAATACCACCCAGGAGCTTGCATCATAACACAAGATTACGTAGTTAGCTGGATAACTGCACTGAGTAGAACCCGGAACAGCTCTTTTTACTTCAGTCCATGTTCCAGATTTGGGAAGATTCCAGGTTTTATAAGAGTGGTTATCCAGCTAACTCAGTCATCCTGCTTCATAATACAGGCCCCTGTACTTATGCACAGGCAATGATTACTCAACACACACACACACACACACAGTATGTACATTCTTTTTAAAGCTACTAAGCTGCTTTCGCCCATCAAAGCAGATGCATACCCTGCATCAAAATAATTAATGAATTGCATTCAGCCTTGTTGTGTGAGTGTGTGTGTGTGTGTGCGTGTATCTTTATTCAGGTGGGAAAGTTACTGTCTGCCTAAAATAATTTTCTGAATTAGCAGGGAAATGAGGCCAATCATTCACTCTGCCATCCTTAATCTTCCCTTGAAAGAAAAGTTAACTTCCATTTAAATGTAAATTTTTTCCCCACTCCTTTTCTTTTTCTATTAACGGTCTGCCTCGCACCCTGATTCAAATGACTTCGCCTCACTTTGCCGATTCAAGCCTGATGAACCGCTCTCATTAACGGGAACGGCAGGGAGTTTCCCGCGTGACGCGGCAGGGGAGCGCGCCGAGGCGCGCGCGTATCACACACCGCTAGGGGCAGCATACGCACATCACAGAGGAACGGAAGAGTCGCGTACTGAAACTTCCAGAGGCAGAGCCATCCAGAGAATCCATCACAGCTGTGAGGAAGTTCGTCAGTTATTTTATATTCATAATGTGGAGAGAAGATTTTTGTGATTTGGAACTTTCAGATAGTTTAATATTTCTGACTGTCAGTTAGTTGAATATTTGAACACTGGACGTGGGTGTTGTTTGTTCTTTTTATTTCAGTTTGTGCGTTTGTAAAATCGCCACATAATGGCTGCGGAGAACAGTCAATTCCTGCAGAGCCTTCAAAAAAGGAGACCTTGGAGCCAAAGAGCCAGCAATCCTATTGTGCATTGCTGAATTGTACTTGGAGGCAAAGGCCAGCCTTCTAAAAATGTAAATTACAACAAAAAATTAAGGAATTTTCAACAGAAACCAAATTAGATTTTATTAAGCTGCCATTCTCAACCATTTTGTTAATTTTTGTTTTCCAGTATTTAAAAATGAGTTGAACAGTTGAAACAACTTCCCCTTTTATCTTATTTTATAAAATGTTTTTTGTATTTCTGTTTACCACAGCTGAGAACGTCATTTGCTGTCGGGAAGTCGTCTGTTTTTTTCGGAGAATTCAAAGGGCACTCATCTATGGTGAAGTGTCACAAGAGGCAAACGGACCAATCAGAGCTGACAGAACACAGACGGATGAACCCAAGAGCCCTTCTTCAAGCTCAGAAAAGTATGCCTGTAGTCTGTAATTTATGTTTTGTGTGTGAAGTTGTGATTCAACTTTTCTTCGGCTTCAGGAGAAAGTGATGTAGTGATGGAAATTGAGCTTAAAAGGGTAATACCTGTTATTGAGCTCTCGTTTCAGAGCCAGCTTGTAATTACCAGACCAGGGTCAGATACGTATCTGAAAAACCTACAGGTTAAATAAATAAAACACTCCTGCAGAGCCCAAAAAACTGTCAGCAAAACGCTTTAATAACGACAACGTACAATTACGTGAAAATAAAACAGATGTTACTTTTTTTCTTTTCTTTTTTATGTTAAAAAAATCAGTAATCTGCAGGAATTCTACTGGTGCCAATGGGTACGTCAAGTAACTATTCAGCGCAGGTGTCGTTCATGGAAAAGGTTTAGGTACGAAAAAGGTACGCTTGTAGGCGAAACGACAGGTCTGTGCGGACAGAAGAAATGACCGATGCATGGACTGACTAGGCAGACGTCCACTCAGGGTCCGCTATCATGTCATTTAGGTCCCATACCTTTTATATGAAATAGGCTTGACGGGGGAAGGTGCTGCAGTCCATGCTACTCACCCACATTGGAGAGCCCCCCCTTCTGGTTGATGTTGGTAATGGCAGCCTTCAGGTCTTTGCTGTTGAGGAAGGCCCTCAGGCTGATCTCAGTAATAGGGTCGTCCCTGACACAGGACAAACAAATGCAATTAGCATTTAGGACAGTGTAACATTTTCAGACCCAGGGACGCCCCCACCCAGGATCAAAGGCATCCAGGGGACCACCGTCATAAGGTAAAAAAAAATTTATTTTTATTTTTTTTTTTTTACCCCCATGTACAATATGCAATTGGGGGGGGTGGGGGTGGGAGCCAGGCATGATCACAAATAGACACCAACATGCTAAAGGATATGCCCCTCTGCCCGGTCAGCAATGGCAATCTCCCCTAAAATGCCTCACCCGCCAGTTCAGCATATATCCTGAAAAAAAAGCCTGTGCAGTGCCCAGGGATGGGCGGGGTCAAAGGTCAGAGGTCATTGCTGGTACCCGTATTGAACGATTCCCATCATAGGGCCGGCCACGCCCACATTGATGATCTGCGACACGGCGGACAGGAAGTCCTTCTGGATCTGGAAGCGCCTACTCCCGATGCTCCAGCTGCCGTCCATGAGGAAGGCGATGTCCACCTTACAGCCTGGAAATCGCCACGGTTACAGGAGGCGGTGGCCATGGCAACCGCCACGTGGAGAAAAAAAAAAGAACACGTACTTGATTAAGAGAAATATTATCAAAACATAAACAGGAAAGGCTTCCACTACCTACTCGCTGGACTTATGGGTTTGATAAATATTTTTCTGCATACAAACCAGTGGGAAACAAAATGTGACCGCATATATTTCGTAAAAAAACAGCACTGTCGGGAATTACCGGGAACTCGTAATGGTTAGTCCAAATAATATTGATCGTACTATTGATCCATGTAGCCTATTTCTTGATCACACTAAACACGCACAAGCATGTCTGTTTTGCCATCAAGCAATCGGCCAAGGTGAAAAAGCAGGCTTTTAAAGGGAATGGGATATGACATTTTGATTGGTTTATTGCATGTCACGCCCAAGACACACCTATAATTAATGAAGAGACTAGGTTCAGCCCATTTGCGCGTTGTGCCGTTGCGCCCAAAATACACGCTGGTAAACTAGCAAAAATGGACTTGGACACGCCCTAAATTGACTTTACGCCATTCGCTTAAACCAAGCGCCAAGATCGCCAAGATAGAGCCCCAGGTCTCATTCAGTGAACAACAAAAAACATGGAGACGAGATCATTATAATGCAAATTCCGACGATCACCTCAGATTTACAACTGTAAACGAAAAACAGTAGTATCAGACTATTTTAATGATTACTATTTTAATGATTACCAACAAGAGAGAAATTCATGGTGTAATTTAGGTATGTTAGAGATGCAATCAAGCAGTTTTGTACATGTTCCAAAGTTTAAGAACATACTTGGATCTCCCTGGGAAACTGGTTCCGGAATGTTAGCCAGTGGCTCGTTCTCCAGCGTTCCCAATCCTGGGAATAGGAATAGGAGGGAAAGAAATTCCACATTGTTGCATTTCCACTTGAACTTAATAATGAATAATTACAGGGGCCTTGTCAAAAAAGCGTTATGAGCACTGGAAGGCTCCTTGTTCTGTCTTTTTGTCCTGTACAGCAAATGTTTCCTAACACCTTGTGTTTCCTAACACCTTGTGTTTCCTAACACACATGTTAAAGCTAACAAAACCGCAAAACAATTATATGCTGTGGGGAAACTCAAAGTTTGATCAAAAGAAAACTACACTATCTGCAGATAGATCCCTAGAAGCTCTTGTGCTGCAACTCTGGGTTTGTTCAATGTTTTTTTCTTCTTATTATTAAAAATGGTCAAATTAAAATTATTATGAATAAAAGACCCAGCACATAGAAACACAGGGCCTGTTGACTATGGCACAGTTCTACAGATTGAGGCCAAAGCAATGTGTTAAACTAGGACACAAGGGAGATCATAGAGCCTCCTAAGACGCAACAATTCCCCTGTAGGGAACATGAGTCTCTGGTCTTAATCTCAATACCCAGTCTACTACGCTGAAACCTACACGACAACGGTCCTTCAATGAAAATGTTTTTGAAAAAATGTTCACTGCAACATGAGTTTCGTTATCCAAGACACTCGCATTATGTAAAAACATTTAAATACTGAAACCTCTTTCCTGCCAGGTCTCAGGGGGATATCTCACCTGTATCCAAATGGTCGCCGCCTTCCGTCCAGGTATCAATGGGCTTAACTGTATTGAACATACAGCACAACATATCTTAATAAACCATGTCATCACTGAACAACTTTCTAGAGTATAGAGGTCACAAATCATTGAGAACCATAGTGAAGCTTTCTAGAGTAGTAGAGGTCATTAACCAATGATAACCATAGTGAAGCTCTCTACAGTAGTAGAGGTCATTAACCAATGAGAACCATAGTGAAGCTTTCTAGAGTAGTAGAGGTCATTAACCAATGAGAACCATAGTGAAGCTCTCTACAGTAGTAGAGGTCATTAACCAATGAGAACCATAGTGAAGCTCTCTACAGTTGTAGAGGTCATTAACCAATGAGAACCATAGTGAAGCTCTCTACAGTAGTAGAGGTCATTAACCAATGAGAACCATAGTGAAGCTCTCTACAGTAGTAGATGGCATTAGCCAATGAGAACCATTGTGAAAAGCATCACAGCTATACTGAGTTATCGCCTTCTTTTAATGTCAACCCCTGAATTGCTGCAGAGTGTAATTTCTGCAGCCACATGAACTGGGTCAGATATATATTTGAAATTCTTTAACTCGTTAGATGCAAAATTTAAAAACAGTTCTGCAGATCCCTGGTCATTTTTTCACAAAACACGTTACTTACCAAGACACCAAGTGGAATCATGTTAAATATTAACTGTTCTGAATATTGGTAGAAATGGATACTTATGTTAAAATTGTCAGTAATATGCAGGGTTGTTTTACTAGTGTCTAAAAAGTAAAGTATTTCAAACAAAGTATTTAACATACGTCCGGAAAAATAAGTTGGCGGGAGGGAGTGTCCTCTTGTTTGTAATTAGTAAAGTTATTGGGATGTACGAGAAGAGGCGAGGGGGAGGGGGGGTTCTCTTCCACATTTTTTCTTATCCATCTTATATTTCCCTATACCCGCCCCAAAAAATAAAAATAAAAAAACCTTCTCAACCTTCCCTTCCATATGTTAATTCTACTGACAAATGATTACCTATCTATTTGTTGGAATGTTACTGATTTACCAATTTAGGCATTTTTTTTGTGCACTAATTACAAGCCGCTTTGGATAAGAGCATCAGTTAAATGCCTAAAGTGTAAGTGTAAATGTCTCTGGCACCTACATCTGGTGTGAGTCATGTCGGGGAGAGGACTGCGGCCGGTGTCTGGCTCTCCTGGCTGAGGTTCTGAAATTAACACACATAGTACAGTAGTTACAGAGGCCCCACCAAAATTGCCCATTAAAACTCCCGCTGAGAGCCAATAAAAAAGTACGACAGCGCAAAACATAAACAAAACAAACCCAAGCCGCTGTCCACAGGCCAATGGTTCTTGATGAATGGTCCAAAGACCCAGTCAGTCGCTTTAAATGCAGAGGTGTGTTCAAAATAGTTTCTGTGTGGGTCCCAAACAAAACCGCCCTAATTTATGAGCTTCAGAAATGCTCTGAGCAACAATTTAACTCCTATAATTTTCAAAAATAGACAGCCAAAACCTGCTGTTGTTTCTTTTCGTGGAGGCCTTTCTGCGGTCTGTCTTTAGGTTCCAAGATTTAGAATTTTTTCAAAGGCATCACAACCGTAAGGCTAAATCACAGTGCATTGCAATGTCTTGGTAAGAAAATAAATTTGTCCAATAAGTGAGTTCTCTACTGTTCTAAAATAACACTTCAGGGACAGACTCTGGGTTTCTAAGTCTCAACAAAAAGAAAAACACATTAAAACAAGGTGACAAACAATAAAATAGCAGAAATAGCCACGGATTCATTTTGTCACAGGAATACACCAGAATCAACTTGTGATTTCAATAAAACTTCAATAATACTATAAAGATAATTTAATATTTTATCTATCCATCTAGGATAGAGATATAATCAATGGGATATCAAGGCCATTCAGCAGGAATGCTAAGCAGTACGGTACAGGTCCACGTGTCAACATTCAGTCTATTTCATTTTCTTGATTTAAAATCCCAGTCATTTATATCATTCAAAATAACACAATATCCATTCAAAATAGAACTACAGGTGCATTCCAGCACCTTATTTTTGTACACGAGTGTTGTTTTGTTTATAGATCTCATAACTTTTACCATTGTTAAAGAAACGAAAATCAACGTAAAACAGCAGCCAAGTCCGCACATTATGTCTTAAAAAATTTCATTTCTGTCGGACTTACGGAACGTTCCAAAGCCGTAATGCCAGTGGTCGTACTCAGGGATGTTGGGTCTGGGGTTTCGCTCTGGAATGAAACGGCGACAAGTTTAACGTGTTCTTCACAGACAGACACTTTCCACGGATAATCAGAGAATACGAAACCCACTATTAGACTCTATGACATCACATCATTGAGCTTTTTCCAGTTCACTTAACATTGCTACCTTACATGCAATGCAATGGAATGATGTAAATAGCATTGCTACCATACATGCTTAATTTTATCATGCAAATATCAAAACATGGAGATTGACACTTTTGGATATGAACTATATATCAAATATGCATACATCACAGTAATGACATCTCTATCTGGCTTTTGTATTCACATTGATCTAAACCTGTCTCAGATGAAGCCACTCCATTGCAGTAACCAGCTGCTCCCACAGAGGGCGCCCTTGAGCTGGCTCTATGCTGTTTTACCTGCTGTCGTTGCAGGATCCACTGCTCTCCATGTATATCCAGTGTCAGGCTGAGAATGACCAATGTTAGCACCTGCAGAGGAGAGGTTACAAACCAGATTCAGGACCTCACATTCACATTCGATTTTAGAGTATGACAATTAGAGTAAATCAGTTTGACAAAACTTCATCCCCGGTTTATTAAGAGTGAATCCAACAATTTGCCATATTAAATAACAGCTCCTTGAATGTCTGTGTTTCATGTGTAAATCTGTACAGATTTGAACTAGAGCAGAATGCAGCGATGGGCACTTAAGAAGTAAGCCTTCAGGCACTGCATTTAGCCCAGCTAATCTGTACCATTTATGGCTTAATTCATAATTACACACGATAATCTTGTTTCGCTGACTTAATTCAATTAATTGCATGAGGCTTCTTATCTTTTGCCGAATTGTAAATGTATTATTATTTTTAAATGAAGGTTTTGTAATGTAATGTAATGTTTTGGTTATCACGGTCACAGGTATACCTGCAGGTGGTCTGGGTCCAGCGTACCAGTCTGGATACGGGTACGAGGGAGGGGGCCAGTCCCTTCTCAAAAAAGCTGCATAAAGACAACAAAACTTATTTTACATTCAGAGTCAGGCGCATGGAAGATTACTCAGAATGACTTACCCAGCTTACCTTTTAAAAATATACAATCCATTTACACAGCTGGATATTTACTAAAGCAATTGAGGTCAAGTACCTTTAGCTCAAGGGTAAAATGGCAGTGCCCCCACCTGGGACTGAAGCCCGCAACCCCTACATTACAAGCCCAGGTCAGAAATATATCGCTCTGCCGTTGGATGGGTTTTGCAAGAGCAAGCAACTGATGATTGCTTCAGCAGCAATCAACAGCAATCTTGTTCTGTTTATAAAAGCAAGGCCTGGACTCAATTAACATTTCTTCTTATCTTTGAGCCACAGTTAAGTTTGTTTACTTAGTAAAAACGGCAACAATTTCCAATTTCACTTAATTGTAAGTCAGAGTTTAAGTGAGAGGTTGATTGAATCCAGGCTTAAGTTTCAGACCCAAGACCCCAGAGAGGTATACTACGAAGCGAGATTAAGGGGATGTTAAACATGCTGTATCAAGTAAAAATTTTAGCAGCTCTAGAATGTAGTAGTACAGTTAGAAATAAACTGTATGACAACGTACTGAGAGTATAGATTTGTTACGAGTGGTAAGGTGAATAAGGTATTAACTAGCCTAATGAATTTAACCTACACGACGAGCATTTAATTTTATTTGCAAAAGCTCCTTCCTGGCTTTGTTGGAGGCAACGGTGTTGCTTTTTGCTCATATGATTGTTTCATGTTCTTATCTGTTCATTATATCTGTCCGTATCAGTTTTTTTCCCCAAAAAGAGAGAAACACGGTGCTCTAGTACAGCCCATGCTGCACCGCTATAGGCTCGTTGTTGTAGACACCGCCCCTTTTATGGGAACGTGCATGTACATTGATTACTAAAGCCTGTGTTCACTTAGAAAGTTGATAACCACGTTTCGTAGTACCGGTTAAGCCAGATTGCGGTGTTTAGGCTTTCTGAAGCCAGCTAACGCAAAGAAACCCTGGCTATGTTAAGCTTCCTGCATAGTATACCCCCCCAGGTGAAGTGAGCTACAGTGCTTGTGTAATCCACTGCTTTAATCGATCAGTTAAAACCAGCAGAACCTTAGGCCCAGCTCTAGCCTAATTCACATACAGTGTGTAAACTGTTAGTGTCCATCCATCCATCCTTTCCCAGGTTCGGCCACATCCTTCTGGAGGGGGGATCCCCAGGCGTTTCCCCAGGCCCCGTGGAGATATAATCCCTCCACCTAGTCCTCGGTCTACCCCCAGTACCTCCCCAGCAGCGACGTGCCTCTAACACCTCCCTAGGGTCCCTCAGGTGGCTCCACCATGGTGCCTCGTGCCATCCTTACACATGCATTCCCCTGGGAACCACTGAGCTTCTCACCTTATCCCTAATCCCCGACCTACGTTCCCCGCTCCTTTCTCACTGGGGAGGGCCTGCCAAAGACCCAGCCACCTTCCTGAGGAGGAAAACCCACCTCCGCCCTAGGGGAGATGCGGTCGGCCCTCCCTTGACCCCACCTCCCGCTTTTCACATGACCGACCCTTCATCGAGGATCTTGTCGAGTCGGTCATGGACCTGGCCTTAGATCTCTTCTGTCGAGATACTTGAATTCTAGATAACGCAAGCGGATCTGGCTCTTAAAGCGAGCGCAACACCGCTCCCGGCTCTCCCGGCTCATCCTCATCGAGCATTTTCTCATCCGCGAACAATCGAAACCAATTGAAAGGCTCCATTCTCCCCTCACTCGCCTAAGAAGATCAGGGACTTCCCTCCCTTTCGGACTCCTCTTATTGCCTGAGAAGTCTTAGACCCTCTTGGCCTCGATCCTCCACCTGCTGACACATTTGGCTCCGATTTTCAATCATGCATCCAGCGATCCAGATGTCATCTGCGATCCCTCCAAGGACACCATTCAGCGCCAAGATCCACAGTGCCGAGCAGCCATGCACCCCCATCCACACCAAACTGCAACCCGAGATCTCGTCTCGAATATCAAGTCCAACCCCCCATGATGGCGGAGGAAGACTTACTGCCAACCCCCACGGAGGAGGAAAACCCCCACTGGCGAGAACCCGACGAGGGCCTGCCGGAGAGGACCAGGGGGGACACCGGGGTACTGAGGAGTGCACCCGGATGTCCCGACCCCCCTCCCCCCAACCCCCCGATGGCACCTCCCAACCCCCCTCACGGCAGACTCCAAGGCCATCTCACTAATTGAAAACAAATAAACCCCCTCCATGTAGATCAAGGGGAGTAAAAACCATGTAGACTGTTCGATCATTACTCCGGAAAAAAGCTGGTCCTTCTTCCGCGACTTCAATCATCCGCATCGACCACCTCCCGGGATCAAACCTCGACTATCGGCTCGGACCAAACTTTCCCAGTAGGTGAGTAAAACTTGTGATGCCTCTGAGTAAAAGTACATGAGGGCCTCCCCCCTTGGCACTAACCAGTCTGCTTTTTGAACAGGGGAACCTTTTTGCACTGTCCCCCCCACCCCCGCACTCCCTGTCCCCGTACTGCTCCCGGACTCATCAATGACCAACCAAAGCCTTCAGCAGCCCCAGGAACAGATCCTCAATGCCCATTTCTTGGGGGATCCCCTCATCTTTGCCCAGCTTTGACATTTGCCTGGGATGTTCCATCATATTCCATGACTTCCTCCAGTTCTGCCCCTTGATGTCCCATTCCATCCTCTCGGGCTGGGGAGACCGAGGGGGGGGGGTTCGGGGGTTCCCACCAAAGTGACCCTTCCACCCACCGCCCCCTAACCTCCTCAGTTGAGTCTGTACCAGCGTTCCCATCCCTTACTCAACACTCCCCCTCCTTCCCCCCCGCCCCTCTCGAGAGGTCGGACGGTTCCAGAAGGCGCTGCCTTCTCCCTTAAAGTCCTTCTCTCTCTCCGAACCCCTCTCCCTCCACCCACGCTGCTTTTTGCCTGCTGTCACGAGCCTGCAGCCGTCCGGTCCCGTCGTCGGTACCTTGCAACTGCCTCGGGAGTCCCCGGGATAAACGGCCTCCGGAAGGGCTTCCCTGACCACCGGGGCGGACTGACCACCACGAGTGTCCACCAGGATGTTCGAGGGCCCCTTACCGCACCTTACGCCAGGACCCGCCGCAGCCAGCGCCCGCCGCGCAGCTTCAGCAATGGGGCTTTGAACATTGACCCACTCTGGTTCAATGCCCCCAACCTCCACAGGAATGCCAGAAAAGCCGGTGAGGAGTTGAGGTTTCCCGGTCCCGGGCCTCCTCCTCCCTCCAGCAGTTCCCAGTTTTACCCACTACCCCGTTTGGGCTTGGTCCAGAGGCTTGCTCGGGCTCGGCCAGCCGACACCACCTCACCACCAGATGGTGGATCAGTTGACAGCTCCCGCCCCTCTCTTCCCGAGAGTGTCAGTACATGTGCCTCAGATCAGATGATACGATAACAAAATCGATCATCGACCTTCGGCCTAGGGTGCTCTGGTACCATGTACACTTATGGGCATCCTTATGCATGAACATGGTGTTCGTTATGGTTAATCCATGACTAGCACAGACCGCTAGTGTGTAACAGCAAAACAAGAGAGTAACAGAAGACAGTTTTTTAATATTTGGGGCCCAACGTGGGGCTGTACATATCAAATTCCCACCTATCTGCAAACACAGCTGCGTTAATGTGCAAATCCCACTGTCGATTCAGGAGAGTGTAGACATCCGCGGTTCTCCTCCGAAACACGTGGTGTCGCCAGCGGCTTCTTTTCACACTGCAGACTACAGCTAAGCTCTCACAGAGCGGAGTCAGAGGAGGACCTTTCATATGCGGCTTTAACATGCAGTCCACAGGCACCTGATCCACCAGCGGGGGGCGCTAGAGAGCGATGAAACACGGACCCCAAACTGACCTAACCCTCCCATACCCTGGGTGACCTAATCACCAATTACGCCTCGTCCTACAGAGCCACGGGCCACAGTAAGTGCTGTCGCGGTCCGGATTCGATCCGAGACCGTGGGGCTCATCCCTGCACCACTGCGAGGGGCCTTAACCGAATGAGCCACCCAGCAGCCCTGAAGAGATCATTTCTAATAAAAATCGATAGAGCGCATTATTCAGTGATGGTGGGTGTAATAGACTGAATTACCCTTTTAAAAGTGCGCAGGTTAAAGCCCTGTCTCCGCAAGCCTTTATTTTACCACCCCGTATAAAAAGGCAGTCATACCAGTGAGTAATGGAGGTCAAAGAGAAATGGATTTCAGGTCGCCTCGATCAGCTAGCTGCCAGCAGATTCCGCTGTTTTTTTTCCCCCCGTTTGGTTTGCTCTGCTCTTGGCCAGCGAAAAAAAAGCAACAAAAAAACACCAGACCATAACTCCTAGAAAGAGTTCCACAGAACCAAGCCATGTCCAGAAGCCTCAAATTCCTCGCTTGTTGAACAAAGGCCACAATTGCCTCAGGCATTCATCACCAGTGACCACTGCCAAGCAACAAGAACCTAAAGCAACCATGCACCTCCTGCTCTCCCCACGTAGGAGGTGTGCCTCAGCCTCCCTGCTATCCTGCATGGATTTTAATGAGGCAGTTAAACTAATGAGGCGTGGAGACTGATCTTAATTGCACAGAGAGAACATTTAATAGTGCTAAGAGTGCAATTTCAAAAACAGTACCGTGCTCTGATGCCAAAAAACTAAATTATGGGCAGCAGTAGGTTACGCACTGAAGCAAAGCTGTTAAATTCTATAGAGCTTTTTATGGAAACACTGCCACAAAGCCCCTTTACAGAGGAAACTGAAAAGAAAATTAAGAAAAATCAAAGCCTGAACCCCCAAAAAAACCCAGTGGGAAAAAAAACATTCAAACGGTGGCGAGAAAGAAAAGAAACTTCTCAACAGGAGTCACACAAACCAATCCTCTCCTCTTCAGCAGCGATGCAACTGGCAAATAAATGATCCCTTCACTTTTTACACAACTACGTTCTAACGTAGCGGACCTCAATCCTCTCCAGAAATGGCTAGTCTGGGTGCAGGCTTTCGTTCCAACCAAGCAGATTCTACTAATGAACCACTAAGAACCTTGATGAATAGAATCAGGTGTGTTACTGCTTGGTTGGAACAAAAACCTGCACCCTCAAATCTAAATCCGGCCCTGATTGGCCAGACTGTCTTCACACCTGACTCCCAGGTAAAGGGATGGTAAAAAACGGCAGTTCTCGGACCTCGAGGACGGTGATATGAATACCAGGGCCTTACTGGATAAGATTGAGGACCCCTGTCCTAGGGCAAAAAGAGACTGTTAGCAGTGGTTACTTTTTTTTGTTTTTAGCACTTACTGGGGTTGGACTGCACGATTTGGGGGTTCCTCTCAGGGGGTGCTGCCTGCAGTCGGTCATACGCTAGGAGACAGAGGCAGGATATCAGCCTTTCTGTAATCACTACTGTCCAGCCCGCCCAGCTACATTGATAAAATCCATTCTGTAGGACAGGGGTAGACAACACTGGTCCTGGAGTGCCAGACAGTCCTGGTTTTTTCTCCATCCAAGCCAATAACGACATAACTAGATAAATTTTAATTCATCAGGTTTAATGAATGCAGGTAACCATGGGCTGGAGACACTCAGTGTTTCACCATTCATAATATTCAGTATCACAGTTTTAATCATCCATAAAACTTGCGAAAAGCTCAGATGGAACAAAAACCAGAAACGTACCAGCACTCCAGGACCATGGTTGCCTACCCCTGCTGTAGGATATATACCCGGGGTCAACCCGGGGTCAAGTACATATTCAAAATACTTTTAACTCTTTAGATGCTTGTAAGATTTGTAAACGCTCTTGCAGTTCCCTGAAAATCTTCATCAAAACATGTTACTAACAAAAATGTGTGATCACATGAAACTTGAAAGTGTTTGAATGTTTGGTGAATTTCTTGTAAAACTGTCCGTAATATACTGGAATTGCCTGGGTCAAACATGCATTTGAAATACTTTTAACTGTTTAGATGCTGGTAACATTTTAAAAGAGTCCTGCAGGTCCTTGAATCTTGAACATGTTATTTTGCCAAAATGTGAAAAAGTACTGAGAGGTGCTGTTTGTTGTAAAATTTTACCTGGGACGGAAGAGGGTCCGGAATGTCTCCTCAGGGCGGATTGGGGGTCTTGCCTGTTCATACCTGTGGAATGCACAGACGGGATGAAAAAAAGGATAAAATGTTCCCTACAGCTAATAAAACTGTCTTTGCTTGTCTTTCTGAGATCAATGATGATGTGAACAATAACTGCGTTAATACCTTGAGCTGATCCCCGCACCGGTACACTCAGTGTCTGCCCTGAGAGAGAAAGAGAGAGAGAGAGAGAGAAAGAAAGAGAGAGAGAGGGAGGGAGAGAGAGAGAGCGAGAGAGAGAAAAAGAGAGAGAGGGAGAGGGAGAGGGAGAGAAAGAAAGAGTTGATTGATTGATTGAGTTTATTTGACAATTTAAAATACACATGCAGCCCAATGCCATTGCAATGACACACATATAAATCATCAAAGATGACACTAAAAAGTCTAAGACGTTATGGTACTCACATTAAAGAGAGAGCGAGAGAGAGAAATAAAAAGGAATATTTAAAGAGGAAAAAGAAAATCTACTCAAAAACATTTTAAAAATCTAATTAATATAATAATCTGCAGACAATAGACAGGGCAAAGAAGCAGATGATACAAACACCTGGAGACCAATGTGTGCTTATACCCTGCGTTATGAGATATCGCTGGAGACCAATGTGTGCTTATACCCTGCGTTACGAGATATCGCTGGAGACCAATGTGTGCTTATACCCTGCTTTATGAGATATCGCTACACCTGAAGGTATAGGTGGGAGATTCCTGTGTAATGTGAAGTAGTATATGTACACTCTCGCTCTCGGCTAGTGTCAATTTCCTTTACGATTTTGAAATCAACTTAGTTTTCATTTGAGAAATTTGGCATGTTACTACAATGTTCCTCCGTCTTTTCAGATTTTTCTTCAAAGAGAGAAGCCATTACTGTTTTTGCCTTGTGTCAAGATCCCACAGTTCATTGCAAAGTCTTTGTCACTGCTGAGATGGTAGTGAAAAGCTTGATGGGAATTGTAGTGCGATGCCAAATTGGAAGACCAGTTTTGCTGAACATATAAAAAAGAATCCAGCTATATTTGGTTAGATTTATACCACAATAAACATAAGTGGCAATATAGAGATTTAATTAAGCGAGGTGAGTATTTAATTGAAATGTTTTTGGACAGAAAAATAAAAACAGTACGCTCTTTCATTTAACACCGTTTAAAACCAAGCAGAGAAACCTTTTTTTGCTGTTGTTGCAGAATTGTGTGGTGGTTAGAAAAGTCTGACATCTTAAAGAGTAGGTTTAAACTTGCTGCCACACTGGATAACCCAGTTTATTTCAGTACATAAGATATGTCAAAATCTGGGAGTAGACTTTCATTTTCAAACACTGTGTTCAAGTCTAAAATAAATAAAAGCGTGGAGAAATGAAACAAATCTAAGCATGAAAAACAGATCCCTTGCTTGTGGAAAATGGCATTGCTAAAAAAAGCCTTACAGCCCACGCCAGGAAAATATAAAATAACACTTTTTAAACTTGTATCGTTACATTTTATTTTTAATCTGTTATCCTACATGACAGTGAAGGTATTCAATACAGTTTAAGTGATTAAAAATTATTCTGTTGGGAAAAGTGATGGGAAAACATTATTTCAGATCCCTGAGAATTAACATAAAAAAACTATGTGAGATGTTTGGCTTGGTCAAAAGCCACAAAAAACAGGAAATTTAAATGGGCACCACCAAGCTTCAAACTTCAGCTCTCTACACAATCAAAGATGTCCAGTACTTATAAAGTATCTTCCAGTTTTCTTATATCTTACTGCTATACAGTTCTGTAGCTATGTTGGTCTACTGTATTTCAAACAACATGTAGATTGGTTCAAACCTTCTCTCAAAGAAGATACCATCCCCCTAATATTCAACTAAACATGTTATTAAACCAAATTAGTGATATGGATGGATAACTTGAAGGGTTTCTTTTCCTGACTCATTTTTCCATAGATTTCAATAGGAAAATCTGTCAGGTGAAACAACCCTTACAGTTATCCATCCATATCTACTGCATATCTGGCAGCAGAGTGATGGTTTGAGGCTCGTTTGATACCTCAGACCCTTGATGACTTAGACATTTTACCAACCATGTGTTCCATACTGTTCCAGCATAATTTACAGCTAAATCTAGTCCCACCCTCCAATTCCCATAGAGATCCATTCAAATGCAGAGACGTTATAGTATCGCTTGTAAGAGTACCAGAAAATAAGATATCAAAAGTCTTTTGATGCTGTTGGGTCACAGACATCAGGAAGTCAAGGCATGCAAAGGATATGCGATCAAATATTTAAAATGATTACTTTATTCTATATATAAATGCAGGGGTGTCAATAATTGTGACCCACGTGGTTTTGTTAAAAATTCTTATTTCTTGATGAGGTTTTTTCAGTGTGATATTAAGATAATTCACCAAACGGTAAATCTTTTATAACCCGTTTTACTCTTTACCAGGGGTGCCAATAATAGTGGAGGGCACTGTATCTCTTGAAAGCAGCCGCACTGTATTTTACTTGCAATCGATTGCGTTCATTCCTCGGGTAATACATATGGTTCAAACCATAGAACTGTATAAGAACAGTTCTAAGGTTCAAACATGTAGGGCTGGATGACGTCGATGGCACTCGGGTTGAGGGCGTGGATTTAGACCACACCCCTACAGTCCTTTCAAGAGAGTTTATTAGCTGATTTTGAGATGTATATTAATATAGCTATTCACATTTTCTTGAAAAGATATTTGGTGGGTGTGTAGAGGACACATCCCTCTGTGATATGTTGTGGTTATTTGAAATTTTAAAATCCCTTGACCATCACTTTAAAAAAACACTTTGCACTTTTTTTCTTTTAAAATTGTAATGTGCAGGAATGTACCACTGGAATAAAGTTGAGTATGTTAGGTAACTGTATGTTAGGTAACTGTATGTTAGGTAACTGAGGTAGGCCTGATGGTCACAAACACACTACGCTGATCCACACTGACCTGGCTAAGCAGAACTCATTCAGACTCAGTGACCAGTTAGACCCAGGTAACCCTTCTCCCTGTGTCTGTACCCCAACCCCGCCACACCTTGGGACACTCACCTGAGCCGGTCGTGGCTGCCATCCCACCAGCGTACGGCGGACGGCTCCCTGAAACGAGAGACGGACAGTCGCGTATTAACAGAACGTTTAAAACGTCTCAAATGTGTGGATTGAATGCACGTTTCTCTTTTCGTGTGAACGTGAGCCTGTATTTTATTGCTCCACAAATTCCTGCCCAGGTCTGATGAAGGCAATGGCAGCTGAAACGTCATGTTTTAAGAAATAAAATTTTCTATTCATCCTATGAGCGAGTGCAGTGCCCCTGTCTGCACTCTCAGGTCATTGATTTCGGCTCGTAACTCCGCAGACAGGAGAGTCTATAAAAATGTAAAACCTGCTCTCCGGAACGTACCGTCGTCCCTCACTTTGTCGACGGCGGCGTGCGGATCGACGGTGGGGAACAGGCTGCCGGGGGCGTCACCTGGACCGGCGCTGGTTCTCGGAGGGGTGGTAGTGGTCGGCTCGGTGACGGTTTCTGACGGAACCATGGCCTCTTTGAGATCTACGTGAGGGGGAGAGAGAGTGAGAGAGAGGGAGAGAGAATGAATGAATGGCGCGACTTTTACAGTAACTCACATTTTTTACTGCATTCCACAGCTGGGAAACTGCAGATATTCTGGGAAAAGTAAAAAAACAGGAAAACAATGCTGTGGTGTGCAAGCTGCAATCAGAGCAGCCGTTAACGGCAACACGGTGATTATCTCAGGATCTCGCCTCATCTACACAGCTGTGACACGCAAATGAGTCTAAAACATGATCAAAATGCAACATGTGGAGAAGTGAATTTTGATAAAAAAACAAAGGACTGGTAAAAAGTGAGACAGAAATAGCTTTTTATAAGCAGCATATAGATGAATCTACAGGTTCAGTCGTCTCTCTGTGAAATAGTGCTCACAAAATTAATGTAAAATATAACTCCATCTAAACGCTGACGAAAAATTGTCCAGACATTAACTAACTTTTGGCAGGTACTGGAAAACACTAACAAGATTGCTTTTGATTTGTGTGAATGTTCAGTGATTTGTATGAATCTGTCCTGGGTGAAATATTAGTAATATATGACAAAGACATAATATATGATAAAATATATCCTTCTTTAACCTCCAGATTTTCTGACATCGAGCTCCACGTGTGTCTTTCTTTTAAAAAAATTTTTATAAAAGCAAAAAAAAAAAACAATGTTAAAATAGTCTGTGCATAATTTGCCCCTAACCCCAATGTATCACATGCAAACACCCCAGGACCATCAGAGTGAAGTTATAATGGATAACAATCTCTTCACTTCTCACCTGTGGTAATTGAAGTTTGGCGTGTAGGAGTGTAGTCGAGCGTAGACGGATATAGCACACCCTTCTTTGGCCTGCCCACTGTAAGAGACATTCACAACCAACAAGCTGAAGTCTGTACTGGCTGACCCAATACTGTTACTGGCTTACCCAACACTGTTACTGGCTGACCCAACACTGTTACTGGCTGACCAAACACTGTTACTGGCTGACCCAACACTGTTACTGGCTGACCCAACACTGTTACTGGCTGACCCAACACTGTTACTGGCTGACCTAACACTGTTACTGGCTGACCCAACACTGTTACTGGCTGACCTAACACTGTTACTGGCTGACCTAACACTGTTACTGGCTGACCCAACACTGTTCCTGTTTGACCCAACACTGTTACTGGCTTACCTAACACTGTTACTGGCTTACCTAACACTGTTACTGGCTTACCCAACACTGTTACTGGCTGACCCAACACTGTTACTGGCTTACCTAACACTGTTACTGGCTGACCTAACACTGTTACTGGCTGACCTAACACTGTTACTGGCTTACCCAACACTGTTACTGGCTGACCCAACACTGTTACTGGCTGACCCAACACTGTTCCTGTTTGACCCAACACTGTTACTGGCTGACCTAACACTGTTACTGGCTGACCCAACACTGTTACTGGCTGACCCAACACTGTTAATGGCAGACCTAACACTGTTAATGGCTGACCCAACACTGTTACTGGCTGACCCAACACTGTTACTGGCTGACCCAACACTGTTACTGGCTGACCCAACACTGTTACTGGCTGACCCAACACTGTTCCTGTTTGACCCAACACAGTTACTGGCTGACCCAACACTGTTCCTGTTTGACCCAACACTGTTACTGGCTGACCCAACACTGTTACTGGCTTACCTAACACTGTTACTGGCTTACCTAACACTGTTACTGGCTGACCCAACACTGTTACTGGCTGACCTAACACTGTTACTGGCTTACCTAACACTGTTACTGGCTTACCTAACACTGTTACTGGCTTACCCAACACTGTTACTGGCTGACCCAACACTGTTACTGGCTTACCTAACACTGTTACTGGCTGACCTAACACTGTTACTGGCTGACCTAACACTGTTACTGGCTTACCTAACACTGTTACTGGCTGACCCAACACTGTTCCTGTTTGACCCAACACTGTTACTGGCTGACCTAACACTGTTACTGGCTGACCCAACACTGTTACTGGCTTACCTAACACTGTTACTGGCTGACCCAACACTGTTACTGGCTGACCCAACACTGTTACTGGCTGACCCAACACTGTTAATGGCTGACCTAACACTGTTAATGGCTGACCTAACACTGTTACTGGCTGACCCAACACTGTTACTGGCTTACCTATCACTGTTACTGGCTGACCCAACACTGTTACTGGCTGACCCAACACTGTTAATGGCTGACCCAACACTGTTACTGGCTGACCCAACACTGTTACTGGCTGACCCAACACTGTTACTGGCTTACCTATCACTGTTACTGGCTTACCTAACACTGTTATAAGGTAGGCATACAAACACGTTTACAGCTAAAATAAAAAGTGATCTAGGGTGTTCTTACCCTTTATGCCCTATTTCTAACCCTTAACCTTAAATATGTCATTTTTCTATCACAATGGATATAAACCACTGTGAATATCATCAATTAAATTAAATTAAATACAAAAAAATGTTGTTGAAGTCATTAATTGAAAATATATTTAATCAAAAAAACATTAAATTATTCTAGGTTATCTTTTTTATAGTCAAGGACTGTGTCCGCACTGCTATACTATTGGGCATGCTAGTTGAGTACACTGGATAAAAAAGTTGTTAAGTAGACAAAATGTTCTTTAAATGTAGTGTACTTAAAATCCCCAGATGATATACTTACAGTGCCCTCCACAATTATTGGCACCCCTGGTAAATATGAGTAAAATGGTTATAGATTCTGTGCTCTGTATTCTGGGTGCCAATAATTGTGGAGGGCACTGTATTTCCGGGTTTTTGCTGGTGGATGGAGGACATTTTTTGTATACTGCATGTCACAGTATGCAGTACAAAGTATGCTAGTACACAGGACACAGTAGATAGGGCTCTGATTCGGACACAGCCAGAAGGGGGCTGACCTGAGACATTGAAGGACTCCCTCCATTTTGGCAGAGACAGTGAGCGCACCCCATGCGAGAAGCTGCCCTTGTAGGAGGACTGCCCCGCCATTTTGCGCACAATCACCTTCCCGCCCATATTGGTGATGATACCGCTGAAAAACAACGGAGCCATTGTTGACACACAGAGAGAGAGAGAGAGAGACGTCAGCATTCAGACACCATGGCATGGGCCTGTTTATAAAAGTTATAGATCAAGCTAAAGGGTAACTAAGTCAATTAACCCTTTAGATGCTGGTAATACATAAAACTCCAAGAAATATAAAATAAAAAACTGATGCTTGTCGTTTGCTATTGACCAAATTGTCATAAAAAAACAAACATTGTCAGCAATCTGCACTACTTTTACTCATTTCTAATGAGTTGAAGTTTCTCAAATAATGATATTAAAAAATTCAATAATATATTTTACATTTTTTAAAATTATATTTATAAAATAAAAACAATTTGACCCATACTGAACTATTTGTAATGTGAACATACAACATCGCTAAGTTGGGTTTGGGGTTGTGAGTTAAAAGATTTACACAAGCGCTTTCATGCATTACAGTGCATTAGATGAAATGTCTTTGTACCAAAAGTGAAGCTACTGTGATTCGAGGGCTGCGTCCCAATATTCTTCACTCCCCCTCCTCCTTTCCTCCACTCCCCCACTACCACTCGTCTCCTACACAGAAGTATGCAAAACGGCCTGAATGTTTTCAGTACAAGTAGTCGCATGTACAGTATACAATGTACCTGACATTGCGGTTTGCGTCGAGACATTAATTAATATGTAACCATTTGAAATTAATACGTAGCCTAATCGGCAATATTAGATTGGGACACAAAGATGGGTTTCCGGGGCACGGAGGAGAGGAGGTGGTAGTGGAGGAAAGGAGGTGGTAGTGGAGGAAAGGAGGTGGCAGTGGAGGAGAGGAGGTGGTAGTGGAGAAGAGGAGGATGCAATTTTCGAGCATTGGGACACACCCTAGGACATTACCGTTACCCCCCTCCCCACCTGTGGATGGCAGCATTGCAGATGCTGGAGATGGAAGCGAAGGTTCCAGAGCCATACACCGGCTGCTTGGTCTCCCTGCAATTGGCAGGACACTTCGCAATGAATTCTGGGAGGATGACCTTCCCCGCCCGGACATCGCACTCTATGAGCGGCACGACTGGGTGGATGGAGAGAGAAGTCCGTCAAGAGGTTGCCAAGTTGCCATAGTAACAGATGTTAGCCAGGATTTTCTATTGTGCTCACTAAAATGGCCACGATACAAAACCTAAACAACATTAATAAATGCACTTAAAACCGGACCATGCCTAAAACAATATGATCTGTGCTTATTAATGCAATACTGTACAGCAAATTTATTGAAATGGGATATTGTACAGACAGAACAGGTGGAAGTGACGGCGACAGACTTCCTGCTTACAGAGATATAGGGAGAGGAGCTGAGGATTATGGGATTTGCTGGGCGTTACTTTTAAGAAATCTTTTCAACAACTTTACCTTGGATGTGACTAGAATTATAAATACAAAACAGCAGGACTTTTACCAGCATTCTAACGGCTCTCTCTAAATGACTGGTTTTGTGCAGCGTTCTGGTATTTCCATACCAGTCACAAAAAAATTATATGTGCTATAGAACATGTATGGACAGGTACAAACTTTCTGCTCTTAAAACATACATAACACAGAACAGAAATGATTTGTTCTTCATATTAGTTTCAGAAAGATTAACATTGTCAGATTACAAGTGTCAATGTGGGCAGATACAAGCCAACACTTTCTGCTCTTATAAAATGATAAAATTACTTGTCCCTGCTATAGTTTCATTA
This sequence comes from Ilyophis sp. 1 JC-2022, assembly GCA_022702515.1. Lineage (NCBI taxonomy): Eukaryota > Metazoa > Chordata > Actinopteri > Anguilliformes > Synaphobranchidae > Ilyophis > Ilyophis sp. 1 JC-2022. The sequence continues at coordinate 82,281,828 of CM040405.1, forward strand.
TAACTCAAATTGTGAGTTTAGAGAAACGTGTGGAAGTTGGGTCTGTGTTCTTCTCACCTTGTTTTGGCTTCTTGTTGGGCCGAGCCCCAGCACCACTCACCAGCACCAACGCTAGAAGAAAAGGAACCCAAGTTCATCAACATATTTATCACATTTAATCATCTGTTTCTGATGTTTCACAGATTATTCATTAATATCTGAGTTAGGGTCATTTAAATTAAATTTTCAGGAGTTCCATTTCAGAAACTAAATGAAACTGAACCTATATATGTCCCACGAAGATTTCATCAACTAATTAATTCATTAATATAATTCATTATTCAATTTCCTGAACTGACTGAACTAAAATAGAATTGTTCTTTTTTGCACAAGAGACGTTCACTCAACAGCAACCTGACGTGGTTACACTCAGAGGCGTAAAGTCCAGGGGTCAGAAAGCAAAGGTCCTGCCATGTGTTTCTTACACCTATGACCTCAGCCAACTCATTAATTAGTTCTACTTCCTGGCTGAAGAATTTTACTAATTAGCAAATCCAGGGGATTGGAACAAAATCCTGGGGAGGACCTTTGCTTTCTGAACCTGGATTTTAGACCTGGATTTTACACTGGATGAAAATGCACATTCTACAGAGAGGGTTAACACGAATAACAGTCGCAAGACCACCTCTCTCCCGCAGACAACACGAATAACAGTCGCAAGACCACCTCTCTCCCGCAGACAACACGAATAACAGTTGCAAGACCACCTCTCTCCCGCAGACAACATGAATAACAGTCGCAAGACCACCTCTCTCCCACAGACAACATGAATAACAGTCGCAAGACCACCTCTCTCCCGCAGACAACCCGAATAACAGTCGCAAGACCACCTCTCTCCCGCAGACAACCCGAATAACAGTCGCAAGACCACCTCTCTCCCGCAGACAACCCGAATAACAGTCGCAAGACCACCTCTCTCCCGCAGACAACCCAAATAACAGTCGCAAGACCACCTCTCTCCCGCAGACAACACGAATAACAGTCACAAGACCACCTCTCTCCCGCAGACAACACAAATAACAATCTCAAGGCCACCTCTCTCCTGCAGACAACACGAATAACAGTCGCAAGACCACCTCTCTCCCGCAGACAACACGAATAACAGTCGCAAAGCCACCTCTCTCCTGCAGACAACACGAATAACAGTCGCAAGACCCCCTCTCTCCCGCAGACAACCCGAATAACAGTCGCAAGACCACCTCTCTCCTGCAAACAACACGAATAACAGTCGCAAGGCCGCCTCTCTCCTGCAGACAACCCGAATAACAGTCGCAAGGCCACCTCTCTCCTGCAGACAACACGAATAACAGTCGCAAGACCACCCCTCTCCTGCAGACAACATGAATAACAGTCGCAAGACAACCCCTCTCCCGCAGACAACTCGAATAACAGTCGCAAGACCACCTCTCTCCCGCAGACAACACGAATAACAGTCGCAAGACCGCCTCTCTCCTGCAGACAACCCGAATAACAGTCGCTCGCAAGACCACCTCTCTCCTGCAGACAACCCGAATAACAGTCGCAAGGCCACCTCTCTCCTGCAGACAACATGAATAACAGTCGCAAGACCACCCCTCTCCCGCAGACAACTCGAATAACAGTCGCAAGACCACCCCTCTCCCGCAGACAACTCGAATAACAGTCGCAAGACCACCTCTCTCCCGCAGACAACACGAATAACAGTCGCAAGACCGCCTCTCTCCTGCAGACAACCCGAATAACAGTCGCTCGCAAGACCACCTCTCTCCTGCAGACAACCCGAATAACAGTCGCTCGCAAGACCACCTCTCTCCTGCAGACAACCCGAATAACAGTCGCTCGCAAGACCACCTCTCTCCTGCAGACAACCTGAATAACAGTCGCTCGCAAAACCACCTCTCTCCTGCAGACAACCTGAATAACAGTCACTCGCAAGACCACCTCTCTCCTGCAGACAACACGAATAACAGTCGCTCGCAAGACCACCTCTCTCCTGCAGACAACACGAATAACAGTCGCAAGACCGCCTCTCTCCCACAGACAACACGAATAACAGTCGCAAGACCGCCTCTCTCCCACAGACAACCCGAATAACAGTCGCAAGGCCACCTCTCTCCTGCAGACAACATGAATAACAGTCGCAAGACCACCTCTCTCCCGCAGACAACATGAATAACAGTCGCAAGACCACCTCTCTCCTGCAGACGTTTCTGAAGCGTGAGGCCGAGGTAAAGGCAGCCTCTGCATGCATATCTGGTGACATCATAGTTCGCGGATCATTTTTTGCTAAAATATTATTTATGTTCCTGCCATCGTTCCTCAGAGCAGGTTCATCTCCAGTTCAGAGACGGCTTCGAGCAAGTTCCCTCAAATATTAGGTCTATTTATCCTTACTGTGTTACCTGCCGACACCCAAACAGCCACATCCATAGAGCAGACGTACTCTCAGATTGCTCTCTTCCAGTTTAAATGTAATTCACAGAAGGCATGGCGGAAGAACAAGAAGGAATGACAAGCTCATTCTGTGGCTTCTAATAAACGTTTGTATTCCCCATAGGCTATTACTGAAGGGATAGGAAGAATTTGTTTTATAATACTTGAGCAGCACAAAAGGTTGAGGGCATGTATCTCTGGGTCCAAGTTCAAAGTTCAAAGTTCTTGGCCATTATAATTTACACACCAGTGAAATTCCTGCATATAATTTTTCTTTAATTTGATTTCTATATTTTGGTTATGTAATCTGTTCTTTTGACTATTCTCAGAAATCTTTATTTAAAATATTGTCTGTTCACAGGAACATTCTAAGTGTTAAATCAGCTATGATCGTGTTTAAATAGGGCCCAGTAGGGATCTCATGTAATCTATTAAAGTGAAAGGTATCTTTTTTTGTTAAAAAAAATTTAAGTTGGTTTTACACAAATCAATTCTCTGGGCACTTGTGTACCCAGGTCTGGTATGTATAAATACAAATAGATTTTAAGAAGAACACCCCGGTCAAGCTAACAAAGATGGTGTACGTTGTGTTATGGTTAAGGTGGTTGAGCTAACACTGGGAGGTTACTCAAATGTAAATCTTGACTCTTGAAAGGCTCATCGTTAGCAAATGTGCTTTAATTACTGGGATGGTAAACATCAGCTGATATTACAATCCAGTGTTTTAAAAAAAACCTACCGATACAAAGAGCGAGGGCTGACGTCCTGATCATTACGGAGGTTCTGGCGGGTCCAGTCGTTTGGTCAGAGGTCCACCCCGTCTCCACGGCAACACCTGCTCTATGACAACAGTGTAACAGAGACATTGCACAGAAAAAAACCTTTTTCAACAAAATGTGTTACAAATAAAAGATATTCAATCATATGAAGAACATTTTGTTCTGACTATCGGTGAAAATAGATATAGATTTTCAGAAAGCAGAGAGGGTAACAGACAGGTAGAAAGCAGAGAGGGTAACAGACAGGTAGAAAGCAGAGAGGGTTACAGACAGGTAGAAAGCAGAGAGGGTAACAGACAGGTAGAAAGCAGAGAGGGTTACAGACAGGTAGAAAGCAGAGAGGGGTACAGACAGGGGGAAAGCAGAGAGGGTAACAGATAGGTAGAAAGCAGAGAGGGTAACAGACATGTAAAACCCAGAGAGGGGTACAGACAGGGGGAAAGCAGAGAGGGTAACAGACAGGTAGAAAGCAGAGAGGGTAACAGACAGGCAGAAAGCAGAGAGGGTAACATACAGGCAGAAAGCAGAGAGGGTTACAGACAGGTAGAAAGCAGAGAGGGTTACAGACAGGTAGAAAGCAGAGAGAGTAACAGACAGGTAGAAAGCAGAGAGAGTAACAGACAGGTAGAAAGTAGAGAGGGTTACAGACAGGTAGAAAGCAGAGAGGGTTACAGACAGGGGGAAAGCAGATAGGGTAACAGACAGGGGGAAAGCAGAGAGAGTAACAAACAGGTAGAAAGCAGAGAGAGGTAACATACAGGCAGAAAGCAGAGAGGGTAACAGACTGTAAAAAGCAGAGAGGGTTACAGACAGGCAGAAAGCAGAGAGGGTTACAGACAGGTAGAAAGCAGAGAGGGTTACAGACAGGTAGAAAGCAGAGAGAGTAACAAACAGGTAGAAAGCAGAGAGAGGTAACAGACAGGCAGAAAGCAGAGAGGGTAACAGACTGTAAAAAGCAGAGAGGGTTACAGATTACAGGTTACAGATATGTGCAGATTAACTATGCCACACATCTCACCTCAGTCTACATAATTTTGTGACATATTAAAGTCACACCAATCAAAAAAAAGAGTCTCCCATCAATATACTTTCTAAATATACTCGCAGGCAGACATGCAGATAAGGGTAATCACAATATGGTAAAGTACATCATTTAGGATTTGCATTTAATAAGGATAATCAAGGAGAATAAAACGGCTTGCACCAGGGGTGTATTCCACAAAGCACTGAGTAAAACCCGCAACCCTCCCAAATCCAGAACATGGAGTAAAGTTAAAAAAAGCTGTTCTGTGTTTTACTCAGTGCAGTTATCCAGCTAACTCAGTAATCCTGCTTTGTGATACAGGGCCCTGGATGCCCCACAAAGTCATGTCCCAGATAACATTCTATTAAAGACAAGACATGTCCCAGATAACATTCTATTAAAGACAAGACATTTGAGAAGTCTGGGACTTTTGCTGACTCAGGATCATGGGGATTTTTCTAATGCTATTCAAGGGGAAGGGTTTGGTTAAAATGAGTAATGAAAATACCATAAATCTATCCCTGCAGGTATTTCTCCCTCAGGGAACATACAAAAAACATTGTCTGGTCTGTCACAATTGGATTTGAGTACATTTGTGTTTTGGTTGTCTTCAGGTTGCTACTTAACACACATAGGCACACTGTTCCACCACTGGGATTGATATTTACAGGGCAGTCCATAAGCATTAAGACAGTGACACAATTTTTGTGTGGGAACTATGTATAAATAATTCATATATGAATTAATATAATTCATATATTAATTGTTTAATTTGAAATCCAACGTGCTAGAGTACAGAGCAAAAACAAGAACATGTGTCACTGTGCAAATACCTATGGACTGTATTATGTGTGTGTGTGTGTGTGTATATATATATATATATATATATATATATGCATAATACAGGTATATATTTGAGATTTAATCTCTAACATAATTACTTCATGCTCTGACATTGCTGTTTTTAAAGAGCTCCCATGTGACCCTTATTTTCCCCAAACAGCTTTATTAAAAATGGAATCACGATCCCTACCTTCAAAGGAACGGCGGCCGTGCTAAATTAACTTGTGCGCAGACCTGTGTGCCAGCGCCTTACCTACCGGGACTGCAGCTTTTCTCGGGACATCCTGTTCCTACCCTCCCTGCCCCACAGTACCCTCTCCCAAGCAGCCAAACAGTCTGGAGGCCGGGAGGCACGTCTGAAGGGGTTCTTATCCCATCAAAGCGTGACCTGCTGGCACGTGCCAAACCCAGGAATTCTCCCGGTGGAGGGGCGGCCCCCAGAGGATTCACATGCCAAACCTCTGACACCACATCAACAGGTATCTTTATATTTGAAACCGTTCCCCCATCCGCACAGATACTCGTCCCCCTCTCTGAGCCGCGAGGCGACGTGCCTTGCTCACGAAAAGCTAAATGCATGGTGGGAGTTTCCTCACGTTAAAGGAAGCTTTTCACTCGGGTATTTCGACAGGGCGACAGAAACGGGGGTACGAGGAAGAAACTGATCTCCGGGACTAATCTGCTTCCTTCAAGCCTTAATAAAAGGAGTCTTCAGTATCCAGGTGGGACAATATCCGTTCAGTTCGGTGGAAGCGCTCTAATCTGTGAGCTTCAATGGCAGGGGTCTCACATGACCTGCGGTAGCCCAGAGAGAGGGAGAAAGGGCTCCTTTTTTTAGGGACTTTTGTCCTCAATCCCACGGCCCCAAAGGCGCCAAGCTCTAAAGCATGAACGTGAAACACAGAGTAACACTTTCTATTGGCTCTGTCCCTCTTTAAAGCAAACGGCCAACGACAATAGTCATGTGAAAAAACCCCACAATGCAATATGGTCTGATACTCAGAATCTGTGGCCAGTCCTAATGTGGTACAGCTGCTCAAACAACTCTCCATTAGTTCTACAGTTAGGGTCAACACACAATACCTTTGGGGGAGGGACCAATTCACCGTTGGTGCAAGATTTGCTGCAACACGGCTATCTTGCAACACAGAAAAGCTTACAGGCAACATATACTGTATACATAAAGAACAGGTGTGAGTGATTAATACCGAAACGTCAGTACTAAAGCTTTTTTGTGTTGTAAGATAGCAGTGTTGCAGCAAATCTTTTATTTGTATTTAGGTACCTCATTCCTAAAAAATTTTTTTAAAAACCTGATCTGTTGTAATCTCTAAAATGAAAGGGGTGCGGTGTCTCCTCCCAAACCCAACCCTAACCCTAACCGTGCTTACAGAAGCGGCCATCAAAGGCTTAGGACTACGTTCTCACTTTTCTGCCATCGAAACTTGTGGAGTCACACACACGCTTCATTCAGTGCTTCTAGGCAATAGTCCTACCCATTTTTCTCGATGTGGGGAGGGTGTTCCTCCCAGACAAAGCCACTAGTAAATTAATTACTAGAATGGCCTTTCGCTTTGTCTGGGGGAGTACGATGGAAAAACTAAAAAGAACCACCCTCCTCAAAGAGGAGAGGAATGGGGGCAGGGGGGTCCCAGACATAGTAAACATCATTTTGGTGCAGGGTCTGGCCACACTGGTCCAGAATACTAGGAAGGTTGAGAAGGCCTCTGGTACCTTTGCTAGGTACTATGCCACTCCCTTCCTTAGGACGATGGGCCTGTGTGTGCTGGACCTCACCATACCATATAGCTGGGACCCCCCACATGTATATCGAGCCTTGAGGGACTTTGCCTTGAGGACGGGATTGCCCAGGGCCGGGCTGACCTCGTGGAGTTATAAAATCATCATGGCTCATTTAAAATCTACAGAGACCATGACACTCCCGAGGGGCAACACGACCCTGGACCCGTCTATAATCTGGGCAAATGTCTTGAATAAATGTATAACTAACAAACAGAAAGACATTGCCTGGATGTCTGCTCATATGTGTCTCCCCACCAGGGTTTTTATGTATAGGCGGCACTTAGCCCTGACCGAGCACTGCCCCCACGGATGCACTGACTCAGAACATGTATACCATCTGTTCTGGGAGTGCTCCGTGGCCAGACGGGTCTGGGGCCTTGTTGTTTCCTCTGTCTCCCATAACAGGTTGCTGCCCAGATCCTCCCTGACTGCTGAGAGTGTCCTCTATGGGCCCAGAGGTGGATGCCGAACAGCGGAGCTCCAGCGTCAGTGGAGGATCGTAAATACCATCAAGCAGGTCCTGTGGGAGGCGAGGAACATCAAGGTCTACCAAAAGACAACAGTGGACCTTGTCACTCTCAGGAGGAGGACACAAAACCTCCTCCAGGACGGCGTTATGGTGGACTTTGCTCTAAATCAGCGCCTGGCCAGAGAGAAATGGGGGGTGGACCACTGGAAAGAACTTGTTATATAGTCCACCCCCCCACCACACACGGAAGAGAGAGAGAGAGAGACATTGAACATTTTGACTCACCCGACACAGCCCGGGCACTCATGTGTCTTTTGCACACTTCTTCACACTTTCACACTGTCCGTGTGAACTTTGCTTTGTTTTTTTCCTCCTGAGGGAGGTTTTTTTCTTTACTGTCTTGTAAATATTGTCATTTCTGTGGTGTCTTTGTGTACTGAATGTCTTTTAAATGGGGAAATTCCCCCTTAAATTAAGGGATTTTAAGGAATATATGTGATGAAGTGTTTGTTTGAAAATGAAATGTAAATGAAATGTTTTATGAGTATAATGTGTTTATTGGTATGTATTTTTAAAAAACCAATAAAGACAATCATTCAGTGCTTCTCTTAAAGAGCCTTGCAGAGGAAAGCTAAAATACACTTAGAAAAGCAGACAAACCACTGAAAACACGGCCTGTTACTGAGGCTGACCAGACATCATTCTTTTTGGGACCGAAATATCCATCCAGGCAGGATTTCTAAAGTCCTAAAAATGTTTGGTTAGGTTTTGCTCGGTCCATAAACCATATATAAACAAACAAATAGCCGAGTACTATGTTCAATGATACCTGCCTGCCCGCCCGCCCGGGCCGCTTTTTTTTCTATTTAAAAAAAATATTTTTTTGGCTTTTTTCAGTTTTATTGGACAGCACAGCATTGAGAGTGAGAGAAAGCGAGAACTCTTTGACAAAGGTTGTGTGGTCGGATTTGAACTGCCGAACCGCCGCGGCTCGCAATGAGCATGTGGATAGTGATCTACAGGGTATGCCACCGAGACGCCCCTATATCATCTACTTTAACATCTGAATCCTCCCTAAAGGCATTTTCCCGCCCTTTGACCTGCCATGTGATTGATGGGAAAGTTCCACTGATTTGTATGGAAAGGCAATACTGATTCCTGATTGGCTGTCAGTATTTGTTGCTTATTTAGTCCTTCCAATGATCTTTCGCCAACAGGGAAGTAGGCCACAGACTGGTGCACAACGCTTTAAAAACACCCTGCAATCCAACAAGGCATTAGCCCTCATCCATCTCCACACAAGGACAGTGTTTTTGATGCCAGTGGAGGTTGCTCACAGGTCTTTGTCAGTGGAGCGAATGGCTGGAATATTTAACATCCTGAAATGTTTCCACTGCAAATATTTAGCATTCTCGCTTTCCAAATGGCTTCAAACCTGCCGCAAGAGGACTGCAGCTGTGGAATATGGTCAAGTGTCCAGAAGAACCACAGGAACCAACATTCAGCCTGAACATGAGATAAATACAAGTTAGCACCCAGCAGTGGACCTTATGGAGTATGTTGCTGTGTATACGTCTAAGATGTGTGATGTAGTGTTTTCAGGTTCGTGAGGCATTTAAAGGACAAGAGTTTCATGGATATGCAACAGCTGATCTTCCCCAACAGTGGTGCTTCAGGCAGGGTGCCATGATGTAGCTCTGTGACTGTTAATCTCTCAGTGATTTTAAACCAAAAGAAATCCGAGCATTCTGTTCACACAGTAGTTAGCATTACCTGAACAGCAGCTGAATGCCTCCCATTTATGAGGAAGTCATCCGTTCACTGGTCAACCAACATACCACCATAACTCAAAAAAAAAAATCCTGCTTTCTGGATCAGATCTGGGCCAAATATGTATTTGAAATACAGCACTTTAACCCTTTACACCAATACAAATATTTAATTGTCACAAAAACATGTTACCAATAAAAACTTACTAAAACAAGAATTAGAATTTTGAATTTTGGTGAAAACAGACCCTTACGGAATTGGAATATACTGCAATATGTGTAAATGTTAATTTTATAGCACTGTGATATATTGCAATATCGTAAAGCAGCAATGATTTCTATATTTGTCCAGAGAGTAATTTTTAAAATATGTTTATAATATATTTTTGTTCCATATATTTTCTAAAAATATTCAAAAAATATAATTTATGTTATGGTGCGATTCCTTTAAAATTGTAAGGTATCAGCAGAAAATGTAATGGCATCTACAGAGTTAAAATATTATTTGACCCAGGTCTGCCTTGGATGAAAAGTGACACATTCTGCATTCCATTGGAGATGGGGAATTATCCGGATCATGTGTCCTTTAAAGATTGACACAGAATTAAAAAAGCACGCACACACCTCCAGCTCCAACACGTCACCCGCTCATTTGTTTTGAGTAAAGACTTCTCTACGCCTTGTCGGTTGTGAAGACACACAATGGACATATTGAGGGCAGGCCAGTGACTACGATGTTCAAATACGTTCATAATAATAAAATATAAAAACACCCGCAGGCTGACGACTGCATGACTGACAGAGTAGGAAGGCTCAAGGCCTAACCAGCCATCACAATAACACATTTACTTTATAGGCCAAGTCAAGACATTTAAAAAAATGACAGGGGAAGTGGGTATTAAGGGAATGTTATAATGGACGGGACCTCCCTTATAAGACTCTAATGGAAAGTGTTGGTGAATGAAATATGAGGGAGGAGGAAGGACGTTAACAAGCTTTGACTTGAATCGCGCTCGCGACAGGGATATTTGATCGTGTATCGCCTGCTTTACCCTGTAGAAACTCCGAGGCGATATAAAATTAATAAAATCACCATAGCGATTGGGAGAAAAAACATTATGATTAGCAGCTCTGAACTCTGATAAATGTTCTTTATTAGAGCCGACTTTTGATGCATTTTCTAGATGGCCAATTATTATTGGTATCTCCACACAACACATGCATGCTAATATATAAATATGACCATCTCAGACGAGTTCTCTGTATGCCTTGTCAAGAAGTTTTACTGTCATCTTGTACCGACAATGTAGGCTATGTAGTTAGCTGCTGACTTTTATTTATTTATTTTCAGAACTGTTCAGGCTCGGTCTTCAACTGAAATAAGGCTCGACGCAGAGCCAAAAGTTAAAGGAAAAAGCGCATTGCGAAAAAATACAGTTAAGTTTTTATTTTTCATTTTTATCCGTGTCACACATTGCCTTTGGCGTCGCTGAGCCTTACGCAGGGACCGTTAATGTCTTAAGTGGGTGCGCTTTTCATAGTTATTTCGGAAAACCCCAAGGATAATAACTAACGGTGTACAATCTGTTGCTGTGGGCCATTAAATCATGTCTGTACTAGTTTCACCGGTGTACTAGTACAGATTTACCGTTCTGTAGAATTAAGAGGTCATAAATCCTGTTGTGTTCATAAAACGCATTCAGCACAATTTTTTAGCCGAACTAACTTTTGCAAGTACTGAAAAGACACCACAAATGTTGTGTTCGGCCCCAAAACCGAACAAGACCATTTTTTGGGTTGATATTTACCCCAAAGACAACAATTAGCCCCCCCTCCAATTCTCCTTTTTGCGCAGTAAATTCATAGGCTGCTTATAGCATCCCTGTTGTTTTCTCTTTTCCTGGGTTGGTTTGTGACCTCTACACAGAAACAACGCAATCATATTCGTTTTTATTCACATACAAATTTGCGTGATGATCCGACCGTCATCACATTAACCAAATTGTCAAAATATGCCATAAAGTTTACGCAAGTCATTTCCAACGTTAATCTTAAGGGACGCGACACAAATAAAAACCCCACGTGCGTGAAAAGTTGCCATTGGTAAACTTACTGTTCTCAGTCCTCCAAGTTCTGGGAATATCAAAGTCCCTGAGGCTCAAAATCCCAGGGTCATGACTGGCCGTAAAATCCAAGTCGACGCTGTGAACGATGTCCCTTCAGTCTGTGAGGAACGGGCTTGCACAAAACGCACACTTCAGCTCTTGCATTGAAGGCGCAGACTTGTAGGGGAGTGCGCGCAGCAACTCATCTTTATCCGTCCCGCCCATTCACGAGGAGCGATTGAACTAGTTTACTTTTTTTGGGTAGAAGACCAACAAGTGGATGTGGAAATATGCCAGCAAGGGGATCTCATTCAGATCAAGAGACCGAAACAGCGCAGAAACTTTCTCTATGCCTACGTTTTTTAAATGCATAGTCTAGCTCATGCGTATGGTCTTTACTGAGACTAAATGATACAGTACACTTTCAGTTTGCATCACATTTAGATACTAATTAATACATCTCTTGTACTGATTTATTTGTGTCTAGGATTGCCTTTATTCTTTCATGTGATTTGAACATCCCAATGTTCTAACGCATATATTAATATCGTATAATGTTTATATTAATAACTTTGTTCAAAGACATAAATGTCACAATGCAATTACGAATGACCTCCAGCTCTCCAAATTATTCCATTACATTACAAATTATTCCACTGGATAGTATTCATTCCTTAAGTGTGTGAACTCGGACTTTATATAGTTATTAAAGGAGATGCATTCCTGTTTTTACAGTGAGCTGAAACATTGACTGTGACAACAAACAAGCACTTCAATTCACATTCCAAAAGACTTAGGGCGGCAGTGTAGTATAACAGTCAGACGTTTTTTGTTCAATTCCCAGATGGGGCACTTGCGCAATATTGCCCACTTAACCTCAATTTCTTCAGTAAACTTTCAGGTGTATAAATGAATTGTATGTAAATAATAATAAATAAATACATATAATAAATAAATACTTAATTATTTGCATAGGTTTGGGCAGAGACAGGAAGACATGAAAAAAAATATTGTCATCCACAATATTTTCACATGAATTGGTCCCTAGACTAGTAGGCTACGCCTGTGAGACCATTTGACTACGCGAGACTAGGTGGTCCAGTAGTGCGTCTCCCCCATAGTTGAAATAAAACAAACGCCTATGCCTGTAATTCACTCTGGATAAAATTATTATCTATTTTTGAATAGTCAGTCTTTTCTACGGGCAAGCCAGGTAACATTCCGGCCGACGGGTAGCCTACTGCTGACCGTAAACAATTTAGCATGAATTAACGTTCACATTTCTTTTCACATGCTGTTCTGCCAGCAGGCCGATATTTCCACGGAAAATTAAACGGCTAAATTTGGACAGGGAATGCAATCTCATGCTTTCAATCGGAAAATGCTTTTCCGGTTCATTTTCAATAGGAATTTACTGTTGCAGCGTTTTACCTGAATCCTGATTCTTCCGTACAGTGGTTTTTGCTGTACTTCTGCAGGTAGAATTGGTCCGCCCGTCTCCATGGACACCAGGGTCAAAGGGTCACAACAGAGGCGTGGCACTTTCAGCACTCCCACTTTTAGTTTAAGAAAACAGCAAGTTTCTCAGTTTAGTCCTGACAATTGTTACAAATAAAATAAAATTTTATGACACCCCTCATCTGACACCCCCCAATAGCCATATAACTTAATAACTTAATAGATCATGTACATTGAAAAGTGAGCCAGCAGATGGAACAAAACCCCTCGCTTGACCAATTGACATGACTTTCTCCGTACACAGAACTGTAGATCTATAAATATTTATTCAAATCGACAAGCACACATCAAAAATAAGATAAAACAGAAAAATAAATAAAATAATAAATAGATTAATTCACCACATACAAAAAGGAGCAATACTGTACCTCCAAAAATCCAGAAAAGGAAAATAAGTTATTATTCGGGTACCACAAATTAAAGTACCAGTCCAGGGGCCACATGTATAAAACTCTGAGTAAAAGAATGCGTAAAAAAACACTCAGGGTGAAAGTTAGAAATCTGCTTAAAAAACATTATGCATTTTCTACCTCTGCCTTTCGGTCACGGTGTCGCCATATCACACAGACTCCAAACATTGTGTACGTATGGTGTCCATCGTGTGCAGAGGTACGCAGATTCTCACCGCACATGTTATATTATACATCTGAATTTCTGCGTGGAAACTCGCTTATGCTGCTTTCTGAGGACATTTATCTGCTCAGCTCTGTTTATACATGTGGCCCCAGCACTGTTTATACATGTGGCCCCAGTGCTGTTTATACATGTGGCCCCAGCACTGTTTATACATGTGGCCCCAGTGCTGTTTATACATGTGGCCCCAGTGCTGTTTATACATGTGGCCCCAGCGCTGTTTATACATGTGGCCCCAGGAGTTTCTCCTTAGAAGGGGTGGGGTTGTTCAGTTTCATTTTCAGCCAATCAAGTGAACTGCTAAGTTAACCTACCTTCCTAAAAATTAAAGTCATAATTTAATTCAAGTAGTGTCCCATATTAGACCCATGTCACACAAGTATCTGAAATTCTTTAAAACCCTTTAGACTGGCCCAGAAAAGTACCTGCAGATTCCTGACAATTTTAGAAAAGAAAATTAATAATTTCCAAAATTAATAATTTTTTCATCCAGTTACAGTTACAGTTACTAAACATGCATTTATATTTAGTAATGTAACACTGAAAAATTCTCTGCAGAAGCAGTGTTTTCCAATTCTACCTGCAGCGTACAGAGTAAAATCATTTCAAACACACGGTGTAACTGACCCGGGTCTGGTCCATACGTGTGTTCAGTTCTCACACACACCAAAGATGGAGGCCTGTCCATACGTGTGTTCAGTTCTCACACACACCAAAGATGGAGGCCTGTCCATACGCGTGTTCAGTTCTCACACACACCAAAGACGGAGGCCTGTTTTTAGAGTCTGTCACTCTCGTATTCAGGTCCTTCAGAAGGGAGGGGCGCAGCGATGACGAACACCTCGTCCTTCGTTGGCAGAAGGGTACCGGGGGGGCTTCCCACTCCTGAATCGAGACTGGGGGAGGGCTTGACGGGCTCCTCGACGTGGTACTCCTGGGCCTTGGGTTCGAGGGACGGGCGCAGGCCCTTGCGCGGAGAGGGCGGGGCCTCGGCATTGGGCCTGAAGCGTTTGAGCTTGACGGTGTCCTTGCCCTCGCGCGTGCAGGGGAGCAGGACGCTGACGTCCTTGCGGAACTTGGAGCTCAAGCCGAAGTAGATGAGGGGGTTGTAGAAGCTGGCGGACTTGGCGAACAGCCGGGTGAAGATTCCGGTCAGCCCCGGCACCTGGAAGCCCCAGGCTGACCACATGGACACCACGGCGTAGGGCGACCAGGCCAGAATGAAGGCAGTGCAGATCACTATGGACACCTGCAGGGGGAGCCAGAGAGCAGGGCCCCCAGAGGTCAGGAGGCTGTCGTTGCTCTGTCACCATGGCGATCAGATGACATCACTGGTATACTGAATTGAATTACTTTCACTCTTGATGAACCACTCATGACTGGTAAACGTAAAAACTCCTGTAGACTTTCAACGGAATATTCGATATATTTGTACTCGCCTTTGCATTGTAAATGACTCTGGATTAGAGCGTCTGTTACATGAAAGTAAAGTTAAACGTAAGTTAAAAACAGCGCTGCACTCACGATGGTCACGTCCCGCTCCATCTTCCTCTGCCTGTCCGTGATGTCACCCTCGGCCGAGAGGGCGTTGCCCTTCTTCACCATGTTGATGATCGACACGTAGGAGAAGACCATGACCAGCACGGGGATTAAGAAGCAGCAGATGAGGATGAGGATGATGTAGGACTTGTAGACGGTGGAGTAGTTGGCTTTGGCCCAGTCCACTTCGCAGGTCCCGTATCCGCGGTCTGAGAGGGAAGGGGACAGACGGTGGGGTAGGACATGGGTACCAGCGTCCCCAAAATCAGTCACTGCATTGTGAAGGGGGACTGTGGTTAGGGGTCCAGGTTTGGATCAGGAGGTTGCCAGTTCAAATATCAGCTGGGACACTGCTGCTGTATCCCTAGAAAATGTTATATTTTGCAAACACACTGATCCAGAGACAGTTACACTTCTTGCTTTTTATATATGCATACAATCAGTTTGTACTGCAAGACATTTATAGAAAGCAATTAAAGCTAATACGCTTGCTTACGGATGTAACAGCAGTGCACAACCTGTGAATCAAACCTGCAACCTTTGAGTTACAAGTTCAGTTTGCTCTCAATCATACTACACCGCCACCCTAAGTCCTTGTGTAACCGTTTGAATGTGCGTCTTTTTTGAGGACGGCAGTTCCACAGTGATGTAACCCCGTGTCACAGAGGCCGTTTCTGTTGCCGCGGTTTCGCTTCCTTACCTGTGAAGCTTCCCCAGCCGACCAGCGGCGCGCCTGACCAGAAGGCAGCTCCCACCCATATGAGCAGCACGCTTAAGGAGATGGTGGTATTGCTGATGCAGTGAACTGCAGGCGAAAGGCACATACAGGCCGTGAGCTCAGACATTCAGACCGTTAAACCCCCTGTCTGAGCATTAGATTAGTCATATATCAATGATCTCAATTTCAAAAACACTAAATATTGAACTGTTCATTGGAAAAGGATGCAACCCCAATGTAGGAAAATGTCTTTCTTCCAGGAAGGTTTGACTTAACTTTTGACTTTGACTTGACTTAAGTGTAATTTAATCAGCAGAAAGTGCAACATTGAAGGTGGAAACAAAGTCACAATATTTTTTTATGATTTCTGAATGTCACGTCACACCACTTTGTAAACAAGTCTTTTTATCTGAACGACGGCTCTCACAAAGTCTCCCTCAACTACTCCTGAAACCCCAGTACACACAGGTGCCTTTAATAATGCCTGCCGTCTATGTCTAAACAAGTAAAACACAGTGTAAGTTAGTACTTAAAGCAGGGGCTTTCAACCGGTTTTGATCCAGGGACCCCACCTAGGCCCAAAGGCATTCTGGGGATCCCCATAAGTTAAACAGGGTTATATTAAAAAACTATCCCAAATCTATATATAGTTATTGCATATGAAGTCTGGCCAGGAACCCCCTACTGTACCTTAAAGAACCCCCAGGGGTCCACGGACCCCCTGTTGAATACCCAGGACTTAAATGAATATTGTTACCTGCCATGTGCAATTTAGTGCATGTGTACTGTATGTGAGATTCATATGCTATCACATTCAGTACCTCTCTGATAAGGCATGATAAATATATCTGTATAGATATAGCTGCCTTATAAAAACTTGTTTGACATGCCTGAAAATCCCACAAGATCAAGAAAGATTCTGAATAAATTCAGCGTTCACATTTAGATCTCAGTTTTTATCATGTCAACATTTTGATCCAAAGACTTTTATCAAGAAATAGCTTGTAACGTCTGCAGTGAAAGTCTTTACACCAAAACTTGTTCCTTGCTGACGATTTATACAGTATGCTTTGACAAATTCTGAAGGTTTTACAAATCCAGCATTTTATTTTTAGCAATTATACTCTTTAGGGGCTAAAATTTATTAAACAGGAACACATTTTCTATGAATGCTTCTTCACAAAAAGGATAAGCATTGAATAACACCTTCAAACGCAGTATATAACCAGTAATAACACCTTCAAACGCAGTATATAACCAGTAATAACACCTTCAAACGCAGTATATAACCAGTAATAGCACCTTCAAAACGCAGTATATAACCAGTAATAGCACCTTCAAAACGCAGTATATAACCAGTAATAGCACCTTCAAAACACAGTATATAACCAGTAAAAGGCTGAAATAGCAATAACTGAAAACAGGCATATTGTGTGTTATGTCACCACTGATGACATACTGATACATATCATATGCGTATTTGACATAAGCGTTTCTGAATGTCTATGTAGTGTTTATGAAGCGGCTATGAACTGCGTATGAAGGACTTCTATAGCTCTCATAAAGGGTCATGGATAAAAAGTGTATCATACAGAAGAAATGGTAAAGAAGTGACTCCTGCTTTACCTTTGTCGGGGTGACAGCCTTTAATGTATCTGGTGAGGCTGATGACGGTTAAGGTGTTGATGCTGGCCAGGCCGAAGAGCAAGGTGCAGAAACCATCTATCTGTGTAGTAACAATATAGATTTTAGCTTGTTTTTGCCCATCCTGATAAACACGGGTGTAGTCGAAAGCAGAGTTGAAGAGATAATACATTTGCGTGGTCACAAATTCCCTTCCATCTCAAGAAGGGCGTTCTCAGGCGAGAACTCGGGGCCTCCTTGCGTAACAGGGTCTCGCATGTCCTGACCTGACAGTCGATAAAAGACGTCAGCGGCATGCACTGAAAAGAGCCACCCCCCCCCAACAGGATGGCCGCTAAGCCATCGTCCAAGGCGGGGACATTTGATGAACACACGCTAGCAGGTGTACCTCAGAGTCTCCCTGGGGAGACGATGGTCTGACCCCTCTCCCCTTTTAAGTGATAATCTTCCAGACTCCCTGTGGTGTAGTTTTCAGTTAGGCCCAGTTACAGCCTCAGTTTAGCCTGAGTCTGGTATGGCGGCTGATCCTCTTTCAACAAATCCCCTTATTGGACCTAATCCTGTTTCTATCTCACATTCCGAGGCCATATTCCTGGTCCCAGTCGAAAAAAGCAGCCATGACTCTGGGCCCGCATTGGATATGACCGACATTCATTACCTTCTTGGTTTTTATTCAACAATCGAATGTCGACAGTTTACTAGCTAGGAATTATAGGGTTCCATCCATCAAACTCTCAAAAATTGGTTATAAACATGGGCACCCTCTTTGCAGTGTCTATTTTGCTGTACA
Source organism: Ilyophis sp. 1 JC-2022 (assembly GCA_022702515.1). Taxonomy (NCBI): domain Eukaryota; kingdom Metazoa; phylum Chordata; class Actinopteri; order Anguilliformes; family Synaphobranchidae; genus Ilyophis; species Ilyophis sp. 1 JC-2022. The sequence continues at coordinate 82,299,913 of CM040405.1, forward strand.
ACCGATTAAATGCCTGAAATGTATTATTATTATTATTATTTATTTTTTTTAGAAGTTAAAACTAAGAGTGGTAACAAAAAGCTAAGCTGTGGTATGGCTGTGGTATGGCTGTGGTATGGCTGTGGACTTGAAGGTTCGAAAGCTTAATATCTCAAAACAATACTTTCTGCAGACAGAACCGTATAATTCTAAGCTCACGGTTCGTAGGAATGCAGGATTTCTGAGCTCTGAGCTCTGATTGGCTAGACACGGACTGATAGATCTCCACCATTTTACTGGTCAATTACTCACCGATTTAACCAGTAAGACGGCAGTAATTAACCAGCTCTGGCATGACACGCCTCCTTGCTATGCCACACTTTTCCACGCTACATCAGTCTTCCTAAAACAGAGCATGGTGAATAAGTGAACTGTCTCAAATTGGACAGTGAAATATGAATGAATCCATTAGATATAAAAAGTAAGATATGCCCAGTTTTGATGACCTGCTCATCATTAAAAGTCCCTACTGCAGGCGTGCAGAACAATGGCTGATCTGTTTCAGGATTTTGTGCCAACTCCTGTTCTTAATTAGTTAATTAGCTGAATCATATCTCGATCTGATATGTGTACAAGCACCAGCTACAGCTGCCGACTGCAAGTGTATCCTAAAGATTTTAGTGTATTCAAGTACAGGAGTGAACCAGCGTAGTTTACAGAAAACTGAAACGGAGGTTGGAATAAAAACCAGCACGCAGACCGTAGTCCTCCAGGACCGGAGTTGAGCAGCCCTGCTCTTACGGTCTGAATATTTAATTTAGATTCTGATGACTCATCAAAGGTAGCGGTAGTTCCATAAGCCCATCTGAATTAATCAGCGTGTGACAGGATGAGGTCAAAGGTTCTGCATTCCAGGTTTGTGTGTACAACCCAGGTGCGCCTCTTTCACTTTTGGGAAAGGAAAGCATTGCAAGACTAATAATGGTGTTAGGGTGTTTGGCCCAGTGTTCCAGCTTGCGATAAAGGCAAGAAAAATACACACAGAGAAACAGGGAATCCATCGTCCCTCTTTTATAGGTACTGCAGAGGACATCCTTATATGATAAGTGCTATTTATTTTGAGGTACGGTAAAACACTTCTTTGAACATAGAGTGTTGCGAATAGGAACAGCAAAATCGAGTAAATCTAACCAAGAACAAAAAAAACTGCCAGTATTGATAAAGCACTGTGGCTCATAGAAACATAAATCAACCTAAACACAAGTCTCATTCAAGCAACTGATGACCTGTTAGTGTACCAAGATACATTCAGCTGAAAAAATGACATGCCATCGTCAACATGAGCGCCCCCTGCAGGCTGAGCTGACTTAGCATTGATGCAAGAACACAGAGGACAGACAGACAGACAGACAGACCTAGTGCAAAGTAATTTGCTCCAATGAACAGGTTTGACAAACCAAAATGGGTTCATCTACTTTGACCCTTTGAATTATGTAGGTTTTTTTTTCTCTAAACTTCTCTAAAAGGGAACATTGCAGATGTGTTTTCTTTGCTAGGAAACCGGATCAGCCAAGCGAGACAGAGTTATTTCCTGCATGTCATCACACACAGCTACAAAAGGGGTGATGAGAAGAGAGTGACAGTGTGTCGTCCGGCATCCCTGCTGTTGGGGGGCGTGCCGAGCGCTGTAATCTGCGGAAGCCACTCAGGTCTCACTCCATCATTGGGGCCTGGGGCAAAATCAGTCTCACTCACTCATTCACCAACTCGCTCACCCGCTCACTCACTCACTCACATAGCCACTGACTGACTGACTGACTGACTGATTCACTCACATAGCCATTCACTCACTCACTCACTCACTCACATAGCCATTCACTCACTCACTCATTCACAGACTCACTCACCCGCTCACTCATGCTCTCACTCACTCACATAGACATTCACTGACTCACTGACTTGCATAGCCATTCACTGACTCACCTGCTCACTCATGCTCTCACTCACTCACATAGCCATTCACTGACTCACTCACTCACATAGCCATTCACTCACTCACTCATTCACAGACTCACTCACCCGTTCACTCATGCTCTCATTCACTCACATAGACATTCACTGACTCACTCACTCACATAGCCATTCACTGACTCACCTGCTCACTCATGCTCTCACTCACTCACATAGCCATTCACTGACTCACTCCCTCACATAGCCATTCACCGACTCACTCACCTGCTCACTCATGCTCTCACTCACTCACATAGCCATTCACTCATTCACACACTATTTCACCAGATGAGTTACTCGGGTAATGAGTACAGAAAAATGCTTATAAACTGGACTGGCCTTAAGATTACATCTCGTCTGTGACTTCCTTTTTTTCTGCAGTTTTAAAAAAGCCATGAAAATCCAGCTTTGCATTAGAGCATAAAACTGCACATAAATACTGCATGGAACTAAATACCAGGAAATAGAGCAGTTTATTAGTAATGGAACATACCCACACTCAAAGGTTATTGCATTTAAATAGGCCATGACAACAATTACATTATAAAAGCGTTTGCAGACTAAATAAAATACATGTTTAGGATGTATAAAGCACAGCACACATACCTCCGAATAAGGAGAGCGCACGTTGGTGAAGCACGTGTTTCCAGCTTCTACCGGACATGATAAAGTGGAGATTAATTTATCGGGGAGGCGATACTGTGGTGTGCAGTGATGAGCTACAGTATGTATCAGGAGGACGAGAGGAACTCTACAGGTGACATGGCCACCAATAACAGCATCGCCAGAGGAGATAGCATCGCTGCGCAGCTGCAACCTGACAGAGCCTCGATAACGGCGCGCTGTTTCAACTCCACGAGCAACATGGAGGATTATCAGTGCACCACGGGGACTGGACCTTTATCTACAGGTCAGCCCCAGGGCATGTCTACCTCAGCCCTGGTTACATCACATAGGAGAGAGAGAACAGCGTCTGGAAATGAGCCTCAGCTAAAAACCTTATGAAAAATACATCTGGTATCTGTTTTTTATAGCGTGCCAATGTCTACTGTCCCCAAAAAATAAATAAACAGACAGGTACCTCTATAGGTTTAAGCAGCGAGATTGTTGGTAATAAACGTAAAATAATTGAGTAAATACCCAACTCCACAAACTGGTTTTATGCAAAATGTTAGCTGTAAGTCAGCTAGAATATGGACTTCTGCTAAATGCATAAAAATGTAAAAATAATAGTAATAAAGTGAATAATAATAATTTTGGGTGTCAGGGTTTAGCAATGATCAGAAGGTGCTGTGTATTTGGTGACATTGTTGTAGCGATAGACTGACTTTGTGTCTTTTGACACATGTGGTTATCAATTTGATTGTTATAGTTTCTTTTGCACGGGTGGTATAGTGTTATGAGAAATGATTTTACCGTTTTGGGGATCGCACTTAGAGTTTTGGGAATGAAGTTAGAGTTTCAAGAAATGCATCCAAGCGATTGAGAAAAACTGTAATAGCACAGGAAGGAGCGGCGGTCTTTATGCTGCATAACCAGTCATATCAGCAGCGGCGGTCTTATAACCAGTCATATCAGCAGCGGAGCAGGGAATCATTTGGTTTAACACGGTCGGGGAGGGAAGCTGATAATGGCACATTTGATGAAAAGATTAGGACCACTGCAGATCTGGGAGAGGTCCAGTTTAACCCAGCTTAACCCAGCCCTGCCCAGCGATCTGTGTTTACCCTCTTTCCCTCACATGCGCTTGATCAGAAAGAACCTTTTGAAAAAGGTCAGGAGATAGAAATGTGAAGCACACACAGGTAGTGGTAACCTAGCTGTGAAACTTCTTTTTAAAGGACATATTTTCTTATTCTTCATTTCAAGCCAATTCTCACTCTTTTCTGCTCAGTAGTTTGTGCAAAGCCCAGGTATCAAACAAAGTCCTCCATCCAAATGTTTTGAAGTAGTATCCTCCCTCTCTCCCTCCTTCCCCTCTGTTCCTTGATCTGAAGTGACTATAGACTGATTGTGCAAGGTTGCCATTGTATTGCTATCACTTGTCCATTCGCTATAGGTCAGCTGAAGGACAGAGGGGTGTGGCTTCAGAGTTTTTGGAAGAAAAGAAAGTCATTGCTGAGGCCTTACACAGAAACCGTACCCCAACCGGGCCGGGTACTCACCTGGCACGTCCAGATTGAGGAGATTATGTACCCGTTGTCCCGGAAAACATTGAAGATCTCCAAGATCCCCCGGGAGTACCCGAACACGGAGATGCTGGCGTCGGATACGGCCAGGTTAAAGGTCAGATAGTCGCTGGGCTGCAGGTTGGCTCGTTGCTTGTAGAGGACGAAGATCACCACGCTGTTACCAAACCAGGAGAGCCAGCCTGCAGTGGGGGAAGATACAGGAACACCAATGTGCTCCGACCCGCCAGTTAACCTTACTGTGGTGAACTGTGCTCCATTTCAAGGTTTTACCCATTGCCTCAGTAACCTGCTTGTTTTTCCTCACAGTCCTAATACAATAAATACAGAACAATAAGTGAATTACCTGAAGAAGTTGGCTGAACAAGAAACATGAAAGCAGAAACAATGAGCGTGCTCAGTAGAGGGCTGACCTCCGCCAAAGAACAATAATCTCCCCTTGTGTAAATGTGCTCGGAGCATTTTGTACTGTACAGCTGCCAGGTCAGGAGATGTGGTCATTTGAGTGTGTGGAAATTTAAAGTTTGACCTGATGGTGGCACTAGAAGAAAGGTCATTGGGTCACCAAACTCAATAAGTTCTTTCTCTTGAGAGCGTGAATGTGCACGGCAAATTTCATGGCAATCCGCCCACTACTTTCCCAGATATGTCTATCGCGGTAGGTCGGACGGAGAAACGGAAGGACGGATGTCATTACATAACGTACGTGGCGGAGGTAAAATAAAAGCCAAACAAAATCCTGTCTCTTAACATTGTTGTACCACACAGGTTTTCCAGAATGCAAAATGGTTAATGGCGAATCCATCCATACCATAAGCTCTCTGTGTCGCTGTGGAAGGGGATTTTGTCTACAGCCAGACAGGAATGCAGTCGCTGTCCTGGTCAAGCCTTTTTTTATCACAGATTAGTGAGGATCTGAATGGAAAGGGTTAATCTCGCCTGACCCAGCAGTCCTGGCCTTATTTAAGAGACAGCCCTATCTTTATTTCTTGCACCCAAGCCAGACTGAGCACAAAGCTTTTCTTGACTTAGAGCAACTAGGCGTGTTCAAGGATGTCAGACGCTTTTATGGAGAACCCTTATCAACATGGGCAATGAATCTTCCCTCAGGTGACTGAATAAAGACAGAGCTAGAGTGGAATATTTTCTGGTTATTTTCTATCCGATTGAATTCCCTGTACCGGCTCAGTTTAAGTAGGGAATTAGTCGTATTCAGCAGAGATTGGCTGTGTAATAGGCGAGGTAATGGTCAATGCTCAGTGTTAAAAGGTTTCCCCCCCCACTTAAGTTAATTCTGGTCAATTGCATTGTCCGCATCTCACGCGCACCTGTCTATAAACAATCATGTCTAAATTTAGTTCCTGAATTGAACGGATTGTCCCATTTAAGCCGTCCCATCGTATTGTTTGCTATCCACGACACTACTAAGAAGCAGTCCTTCTGGCTGCTTGCTACTACTAAAAGCAGGCTCGCCAAAACTATGAAATTTTAAAAATCTGAATTTGTGTACACATATTACGTTATTCAAACTGACGATATGGACAGCACGGAGGAAATAATTAGTCATACCTAATTCATATTTTAAGACTGCTTGTGGAGTGTATGAATTCTTACCCCTGTGACAAATAACATTCTATCATTTCGCTATTTTCTAAAGCATAAGGAATTTTAAATACGAATATTCGCAGCAATCATTCAAACCGGAGACTCATTGAATCTGTTCATTACAAATGTTCGAGATACTTAATAATGCACGTCTCAAGGGCCAGGCTGAAATTCATTGATGCGTTAATATATTGCGTACTTTATAGGACGATAATTCCTCAGTAAGACAACGTAAATGCCAAGCAGGCAGCAGCTTACTAAATATTCAAGACGATTAAATTAGTTAAACTGACCAACGTTTCAATACCAGACATTAGTTACCACTAAGACAGTTACTAACAAAAAAAGTAAAGCGATGCAGAATATAGCTGCAAACGATTCGTTTCGTCTCATTACGGCTTTTATTCAATTAAGAGCTGCGATTGACAAATATAGGCTAACTTTAAAAAAACATAAACTAGATTACAATAACAGTAACGTCGCGGACATGAGAAGAAATAAACATATTCTTCTGCAACTCTGTTTCATACACGTTAACTTTAACGGCGCGTCCCAATTAAACTCCTATAGCGGAAACACAAACGCAAGTTGCTCAGGACCGTACCTACCTAAAACCAACAGGTATACTCCTATGATGGTCTCGCCTTGATCCGACAGAGGAGGGTCTTTATTCGTAAGGCTGAAATTATTATTCCTCCATGGAATGTTGACTACTTGAAGAGGATTAGTCAGAGACATGTTTGTTCCCCAATGGTGCATACGTTAAGGCATAAATCGATGTTATAGGCGCTCTCTGCGATCACTTGCAATAGAGCCTATAGGTTCAGATAAGAGACTCCCGGAGGAAAACTCCTGACCGGTTGTAAGGTTAAATCCAGTCTAAAAATACCCACCGCTTCCCCTCTGGCTGTCCATGAGGGTGACGTACTTCAATCCAATTTTTACCTCGAATGTGCAACTGGTGGATACGGTGTGATAACGGAACCGGAGTAATATTGTTTAGATGGCAAAATAAGCTCGTTAATGAAACATACTGAACACCTTCTAGTCTTCACATCGGGGTCTTTAGACTAATAATAATATAATGAACAAAATATCGATTAAAAATATCTCTAACATACAAACTCTTTCTGATTTTTAAACAAAACTGCCTCAGGCAATAGCTTTACTGAACTGCATAGGGACATGGTATCTGTATGAACTGCATACTTGTGTTCCTTCATTCTTGAGATCGCAAAGTTACGCATTATTTGACATTCTGACGCGTGTGCGTGGATGTTCAAAGTTGTATAATAGCTGAACGCGTTATTTCATGCAAAATTAATGCAGGAAAATAAGTAAATAACTTAAAATGTATTCATTTTCCAGTCCGTAATACACTAATTAATACCTAGTGGACGTTACTGGAAAATAAATGTATTTTATGCGTTTGTGTATCCAGTCAATGAAGCAGTTGCAACATGGATGATCCATTGGCTGAAAAATAAAATACGAGAATACGATCACGTCTCAAAACAAACATATTCACTAAATGCCAGAACTGTTAACTTATTCCAGCAAACGCACGAATGAAGTGAAACTGGCTTGAAGAAATCTGATACTGAAAGCAAGCAAGACTCTAAACTAATTAGTCGCGCATTGAGCTGTCCAAGGTGCTGAAACATAACGGCTAGCTAGACCGACACGTATTAGCACGACAGCTCATTTATTTTGAGTTCTTAATTATTAAACGTCAACTGTTATGAACCGCGCTGATCCTACCAGCCTACAGGTAGAAACACAAAGAGGATGACTTCTATCGTTCGTCTGTTCCTATTTTATACCATATTAGTGATGCACTGTTGCATGCGCATCTACTGTTCAATTTGTGATTTTAAATGACACCAATAATGCGTGAATCCAACAGAAATAGTATTTTCAGTGTCTTCCCGTTGTTATTCCTTTCTCAGTTATTACTTAAGATAAGCAGGAAGGTGCTGTTCAATACTGCATTCACTTGAGGTTGAGTCTACTGCTCCATCTCGATAAAACATTCAGATTACTCTGGGACAAAGGTAATAATTTAAAAATTCACCATCACACTGCTCTTGGCTATTTTGCCCAGTCATGATCAAAAGGTCTATGTGCCTCAATAAGCCTTGTTTTCGAGGCAGAGTATACATGAGAAAAGTTACTTATCAATCAATCTTAATTTTTGTATGACACCATATACCTCCAGTGTCACACATTCCTTTACAAACAAAAACCAGTACATTTGAAAATGATTCCCCAACCAATTCAAACGTTCTTTTTTCCCCTCAACATTTTCTTCAGTGTTTATTTATTTACTCGACTGATTTGGGTTTCCTACACAACACATTGAGCACAATAATCAAATAAATTAATTGCCTGTTAAATAATATATACTGACAAATGCTTGGACTTGGTTCTAGTGAGCACAAGAAAGCGAAACATTGTGACAGACAGCACGTGAGAGCGCTCCAGCAGTCAGTTAGTGACGAGCAGTTGGACAGCAGCCTCATAGGCCTCTTTTACAAACAACAGTTAAACACCGACCTCTTCGCGAGAACATCCGGTGCTTCAGCTGTAAATATTAGACTGGTGGCAAGTCCTGGACACCTTGGATCTGAGAAGTGACAGGTCAGCATTAAAGATTAAGCATCTTTCAAAGGTGAGCAGTAATTAAGATGGGAAAAAAGGTGGGAATATAGGGAGAGAGGTTAACACTTTTCTCAGAAGGAACTCTCACTCACGGCTGCATACGGTTGGATCAAATGGGGAGACATTGAACCAGGCTAGCTGGCAAGTACAGATGGCAGTATAATGGTTATGGAACTGGGTGCAAAGGTTACAGGCTCGATTCCAAGGTAGGTTGCTGCCATTGCACCTTTGAGCAAAATACTTAATGAAATATCCAGCTGTATAAATGGCTACTATGTAGAAAGTTGTGTAAGTCACTCTGGATAAGAGTGTCGGCTAAATGGTGGTAATGTTAGAAGGCTTGTTGTTGTGGCTCCTTGGAGGTCAGTTGGGTGTTATGCAGGGGATTATAGGATTGTGGAGCTAATGTCCCAAAGACCTTGGGCAGCACAGCTTGATCTTTAGATCATTCTAGACTTTGGATCTCAGTGGTGTGACAAGCACCCTTGGATGAAGAGGGGTCCCATTGTGCCACTTTAAATATTTGTAGATGAACAGGGAGAATTGGGGAAACTGGTATGACTCCCATAAATGGCTGCTTAATATATGACTTCAAACTCTGAGCATGTATTTTATGGTCACTAGCCCTAGCTATGCTACATGCAGCATCATACGCTCAAACCCATCTGCTACTACAAGTACTACAGCCTCATATTCCCTCTTGCACCCGCTATGAAAATTAAAGTTGTCACAGTACATCCACAGTCAGAGAGTCACAGTACATCCACAGTCAGGGAGTCACAGTACATCCACAGTCAGAAAGTCACAGTACATCCACAGTCAAAGAGTCACAGTACATCCACAGTCAGATAGTCACAGTACATCCACAGTCAGAGAGTCACAGTACATCCACAGTCAGAGAGTCACAGTACATCCACAGTCAGAGAGTCACAGTACATCCACAGTCAGAGTCACAGTACATTCACAATCAGAGAGTCACAGTACATCCACAGAAACGGTGCTATAGATCTGGCCAACAATACTGTTAGTACAGGAGCTGTACGTGCAGCTGTGTTAAAGCACTATTGTAGGTGAACTGAGACACACACACACACACACACACACACACACACACACAGCTGAAGAAGACAGAGAATAAGTTCAAGGGAGACAAACACACAGTTTTGACAGGTGCTCATTTTCAAATTGATTTATAGAAGCAAACATCTGGGACACGTCTCCTCACACCAGCGCTCATGCTTGGCAGTTCACTGCGCTGAACACATGTAGGTTATGGATTATTGCAGTTATAGATTTCAGTATGGATTTTCCTCGGGTTGTTTAAATAACCCACTTTTTCCATCAATCTTTTTTTCCAAAACCTTTAAATGTCGCTTTAAGGTTCATTAGTACCCCCCCCCCCCAAATCCCACTGAGTAACAGCTGGTGGCTGTTTGGCACAAGCTGTTGCAACATTGAATTACAATGTTCAATCTGACATTTTGTCATAAATGAGTTAGTATCACAGGAATACTTTTTGCTGTATTTTGGCTATAAAACAAAAACACTGAAAAAGTTCCTTGGTTAAAAAAAAATTTAAAAAGTGAAAAAAAGAAAACGTGATTAAAAAATAACAGATGTAATACAAAACAATGCTATCATGTGATAAATGAACATTCTAAAGGCTGAAATGTGTGAATGAAACCACCTGCAGCGACTTCTGTGAGACTTCTGTGAGACTTCTGTGAGACTTCTGTGAGACTTCTGTGAGACTTCTGTGAGGCGCTTTGTGATATTGGGCTCTAAACAAATAAAACTTTACTTCACTTGAAGAGGATGGTACTGTTTCTCAGGGCCTACTCTAGGCATCTGTGATATAGTATAATCTTGTCTAGTGCTGCTGGCAGACTGGATATCGTCGTGCTCGCCTTCTCTTATAAGATTGGACATCCCCACACTAGATCGTGCAAACTGACACAAGAATACCGGTGTTAGTCTAACACTGCTGGTGTACATTTAACACCCTAGGATGTTAAATGTACACCGCCATTTTTGCTGTGTATATTCTCAGACTTACTTAGAGATTCTATGCATCCAATAGGAATCACAGGTACTCTGTTGGACGTAATGGAAGGAATCCATCAGCGCTGATTTGACACTGAACATCTTACTGTGGAGGAAGCGTCTTTCAACAAGGCAGATGCAGAGAGATTATTGTGCTCCACAGCAAAGTACTGAAAGGGGCTTGAATGCGGAGAGGGAGGGGGGCTGGGGAACAGGAGATTACAGGGATATTTCAGAGTCCCCATTATCTTCTGAAAAAGCGTGTGGTGATTGGCAGAAGAATGGGCTACTTGTGGCTCTGCTGCAGGGAAGATGAGAGGGATGAATTAGCCCTGGCTCATCACTTCTCTGGGACATAATGAGGAGGATGTGTCAGCGAGCGGATCGCCTGTCTGTTCCGCGATTTCACGCTCTCTGCAAATGGGACCTCAATTTTGTACCCTCCATCACACAAAAGTATGAAAAAGTTATTTATTTATTTAGCTATTTATTTCAGCACAGTCTGAGGAATACAGCCGTGGGATACGACACCACCACCAGGCTATTTCTCATCACATTGACAACTTCAGGGGGAAAAAATGAAATGGAACGAATGTTGTCTGTTTTTTTGTTTTTTTATTCCGATACATCAGCTTTAGAATGTTCAGTTAAGAATTCTCTAAGATCACAAATATGTGATTGGAATGTTGAGCCAAGGGTTAGATGTGCGGGTACAGGTACGGGAAGGAACTGTAACCTGTGTGCCACAGGAAAGGATTCAAATTCTTTGTCCGTTTTTCTGACAGATGCGAGGTTGTGGATGGAGTCATCTTTGAGACGACGCCACGCGATAGATCCAAGGCTACACCATCCACAAACGCTGACGTGTTCGCCGCCATCGGGAGACCCCAGATTGATGGCACCTCCTCATTCAACATGCAGCCTTGTATCTATGTCATAAATTATAAAGGTACGGCCAGTTTGTCATTTTGTTCCACTTCGAAATAAGACTACTAAAATTAATGACACTGAAAATCGACAGAGAAAACTGGACATGGAGTTGTCTTTATATACAGTGCCCTCCACTATTATTGGCACCCCTGGTAAAGATGAGTTAAAAGAGTTATAAAAAAAATTAAGCGTTTGGTGAATTAGCTTAATCTCACAATGAAAAAATTTGAAAAGTCCAACCTTTAATTGAAGCTAATTTATTATAGAAAAAAAAAATCCCTCATCAAGAAATAATTATTTTTAACAAAACCACATGTGCCACAATTATTGGCACCCCTGCATTTATATACAAAATAAAGTAATCATTTTTAATATTTGGTCACATATTTTTGCATGCCATGACTTCCTGATGTCTGTGACTCAACAACATCAAAAGACTCTTGTTATTTTATTTTCTGGTACTCCTACAAGCGATACTATAACCTCTCTGCATTTGAATAGATCTCTATGGAAATTGGGGGGTTGGACTAGATTTAGCTGTAAATTACACTGGAACAGTATGTAACACATGGTTGGCTTAATGGCTGTAAGTCATCAAGTTTATCGTATCAAACAAGTCTTAAACAATCACTCTGCTGCCAGAAATACAGTAGATATGGATGGATAACTTCAAGGGTTTCTTTTCCTGACTTCATAAAGTTCAATAGGGAAATTTGTCAATAGAAACAACCCTTAAAGTGATCCATCCATATCTACTGCATATCTAGCAGCAGAGTGATGGTTTGAGGCCCGTTTGATACCTCAGACTCTTGATGACTTACAGCCATTTTACCAACCTTGTATTCCATACTGTTCCAGCACAATTTACAGCTAAATCTAGTCCCACCCCCCAATTTCTATAGAGATCCATTCGAATGCAGAGACACTTTAACACTTTCAACATCAAAAACCCTGCACAATGCAGACAATTTTTTAAAAGGAAAAAAATTAATCTATTTTCAGATATTCCTACAAATGAAACAATTATTTCACATGATTTCACATCCCTGATAGTAACGTTCTCCTCTGTGAATTCACAGGAAATGGGCTTTTAAAAAATCACTTTGCCTAATGAAAACAATTATTGACAAGCAAAGAAATAGCATTGCCTGAACGTGGTTGTTGACCATGTCTCTCGTAACACAAATTCAGTCATATCGTTCAGCCCTTCGCTTTAATTACTCAGTGATTTAGACAGGAACCAAGCAAGCACACGTAATGGGTAAGGCGACCTTGTTGTTGGAAAGCTTTAATTAGGCGAGACATACATGACGCATGCAGCACATTACGACGTATATAACCCAGTGACATGGGCTCTAAACTAAAAACACTGTAATCACACATCTGTGAATTATACAGATGCCCCTGCTTTATAGAGCCATTAAAGGGAGTGTAAATGGAGTAGCCGTGCCATGTCATTCCCACATTTAATTATTTCCTGTTATTCAGTGTGGTTCAATTCAATTCAATTTTATTTGTATAGCGCTTTTTACAGAGAACTGTCGCAAAGATGCTGTACAGGGAAACAGAAAGAAAATATCACCAAAAAACCAGGCCTTAGCCCACAACCAGCATAACAAGATTTTAAAAAATAATAAACTCAACGGTGGCGAGAAAAAACTCCCCAGTGGGAAGAAATCTCAGAAGGAACCTGGCTCGAGAGGGGGTGTCCATCCGCTGGCTGGCTTGGTTTAAACTAAAGGTGATGAACTGGATAGTAATAGAGAGTAATAAGGGATCTAATAAAACTAGCTGGTAAGTAAGAATTCCAAAGAAAAAGATGTTAAATGTTCAATTCAAAATGTTCAATTCAAAGAGGCGGGTGGTGCATCTGGGACTCCTAGTTTAGACAACTGGACAACTTGACCTGGCTTAACTGATATATAAAGTTATGTCATCTGTGTAGTAGTGGTAGTTAACACCATGTCTACTTATAATGTTCCCAAGAGGGAGCATTTACAGGGAAAAGAGCAGAGGACCCAAAACCGATCCTTGCGGTACACCAAAGTTCACCATAGATAATTCAGAGGACTGATTGTTTACCCTAACAAACTGATCTATCATAGAGATAAGATTTAAACCACATAAGAGCATGCCCGGTGAGACCAACTAAAATTTCTAGCCTGTGGAGAAGAATATGATGGTCTATAGCAGGGGTGTCAAACTCCAGTCCTGGAGGGCAGAGGTGTCTGCTGGTTTTTGGTGTGTTTCAGCATGAGTGATTAATGCAAGTCATTGATTGGCGAAAGAATCCACACACCTTGTTCTCAAGGCCTTAATTGGCGGCTGATTGAAAGGAAACCACAAACACCTGTAGACACTGCGGCCCTCCAGGACTGGAGTTTGACACCCCTGGTCTATAGTATCAAAGGCAGCTCTCAGGTCAAGTAAATCAAGAATAGAAATACAGCCACAATCCAGAGAGGAACAAGTCATTCATTACTAGGGCAAGGGCGGTCTCAGTGCTATGGTGTTTTCTGAACCCAGATTGAAACTGCTCATACACGCTATTAGTATGTAAAAATGAAGAAAGCTGTTGCGCTACACATTTCTCAAGAATCGTTGATGAAAATAGGAGGTTTGAAATGGGTCTATAATTAGCCAGGACAGTAGGATCCAAATTTGGTTTAAGTAGTGGCTTGATTTCTGCCAATTTAAAGGATGTAGGAACATGGCCCGATAGCAGTGATGAGTTAATTAGGTGAAGAATTGGTTTACTGAGCATAGGCAATAGCTCCTTCAATAACTTTGTGGGTATGGGGTCAAGAAGACAGGTGGATGATTTCGAAGAAGACAATAACTTAATTAGTTCGCTCTCAAGTATGGGAGTAAACTATTCAAGACGTTCAGTTTGTCTAGGAGGCAGTTCTATATCGTCAAACTCATGACCACTAACTTGTGACCTTTTTCCTAATTCCAATTATTTTATCACTAAAAAAATTCAAAAGCTCATTACTGCTGCATGAAACTGGAATTTGAGGGTTAGTTGCTGCATGATTATTAGTTCAGCAACTGTTCTGAATATTAAATCGGGGATTAGTCTTGTTTTCTTGTATAAGCTTTGAAAAATAAGAGGACCTAGCATTAGAGAGAGCATGCTTATAGGTACTAAAACTCTCTTTCCAGGCCAAGTGGAATACGTGTAGTATTTTTTAATTTTTTAACGGAGCAACTACATCAAGGGTTTTGCGTAGAGCAGTATCTAATCCCTCTGCCAGATCATCGGTTGACAGGGAGCTGGTTGAAGCGACTCTAAATCAAAGTAATCCGGTAGCACATGAATAAAGTTCCTAGTAGTGGAGGTAGTGATAGTGCGACCTGTATACGTTCTGAATTCAGATGCTACAGGGTGGGTTACTTTTACATGCAGAGTAATGAGTAATGAGGAAATGGTCAGACAGAATAGGATTATGCGGTTTCTACCAACCACTGCTGGCTGAGTGCTCATAACTAACACTTCAAACGAATAAAATGCACTCTCTAATTTTGGAATTGACTGAAAAAGAGATTTATAAATAACAGCAACCCCACCCCCTCTTCGACAGAGACGGGGGTTCTGGCTATATATGAACCCAGGCGGAGCGGATTAATTTAATGTAAAGTTTCATCCGCTTTCAGCCATATTTCAGTTAAACATAATATATCAAGAGAGCAATCTGAGATTAGTTCGTTCACAAGAGCTGCCTTGGAGCCAAGGGATCTTATATTTAATAAGCCAATTCTCATGGTAGTATTATCACTTGAAGTAATATGATTGCGTTTTGTTTTAATCCTAATCAAATTTTTGAAGTAAACTTTGCGTTTTTTTATTATTTTGAATGGTTTTGTATTCGGGGGACAGACACCGTTTCAATTTATAGTTGATGGTTTTGGGGAACAAGCAGACAAGTAGATCTGCGGTCTGGCCTTGGCTCCCTGCCCCTTGGCAGGTTTTTACCGAAGATACATTGCTCAGGGGAGAAAATCGATTTTAAACCCGAATTGGTGGTTGGTGGAGCACGGGGGGTTTACGACTACGTTCGCGAACTGTGATCCACTTAACGTTACCTTGCTGCGGAGGTATTATCGGAGTTCTAACATTAGTTGGGGACGAGCCAACTGGGACACCCAAAACCGAGAAAGATTCTATGAATTTTTCGCTTTCTGGAATTTCATGCAGGGTACGGATACGTAGGCCATCTTCTCAGTCAACTAAAGCATTTCATTTACACCTATCACAAGTAAAGTTCCCACTAATGGTGGAGAAATAATGAGTAAACATGTCACATAACGAACAAGAGGAGAAACCGAGTGAGGAATGGGAGACTGAAGGGTCAAACGACCCTTATATTAGAAGATATACAAAATTCGTCGGAAGCAGGATCAACACTGCTGGTTCTAAAATTCAAATTTTCTGAGACACTGCATTTGGGTTTTCATTAGCTGTAAGCCATAATCATCAAAATTACAAGAAATAAAGGCTTGAAATATTTCACTCTACGTGTAATGAATCTATATAATATATGAGTTTCACTTTGACATGAGTGACAAAAAATATTGAACTTTTTGAATTTTTTTGAGCTGCACCTGTGTATAATTTTTTTCTCCCAAAACTGTAGGTTTGCCCCAATCTGTCTGGAGCGCGGGTGTCCAATCTTATCTGAAAGGGGCTGGTGTGGGTGCAGGTTTTTGATTTAGCCCAGCACTACGACACCTTATTTCAATTCACTAATCATGGTCTTCAATCAAGTCCTTGATAAAAAAGAAACCTTCCGCTTCTGAATGATAAAGATCATCTATGCTGACGTGATAGATTAAACTTGGCAGCTTGGAGCAAATGATCTTGAATTCAAAGGAAACTCTTTTTTGATTTACTTTGTCGAGGGGTATTTTTAGACATTAATTCCGAATCGCATTAGTTCTGTCATAATCTTAATCAAATTTTGATTTCCATCGTTGAAGAGACGACTAACTCTACCGGCAAAAAAAGGATAAACTTGAATAACTTTGCCGTTTCAATAAAATCAAGGTAAATGCCTACTGAAAATGAATAACTGTGATTCAGTGAGGTCCAAAAGTTAGTTTTAAATGAGGAAATACGTATGAACAGTAATTTGCCTCATTAATGCCCCCTTAATTAAAATATGCCCAACTGATCATGTTGAGTCATACCTCGCTTTGTCAAATCGACCAGTGGTAATGCAGACATTATAAACATGACATCATTCATTTCCTCAACTCCCTACTTTGTCCACGGTGACTCACATAGCCTCCATTTTGTAAATAGTATCCGTTTGTACTTCCTGATATTAGCTTAAGAAACTCAAGTACAACAACTTGTACCAAAGTCAATGCAGAAATGCAATAAAAACCATGTATTACTGTCCATTGCCCAATAGGTATACAAAAAAAATGTCCTTGGGGGTCGTTATATAAAGAAACGATCAACACATCGATGTAATCCTTCAGCAACCCCCTGGGCAGACCAGAAGACGGGAAAATTACACGTATAAGTCATTGTGCTAAATTAATATCTGACAACACCAAAGGAGGGGCAAGCTGGAATGTGTTTCTCTGGCGATAAATCATGGGCGCTTTGATAGCCATTTGTGACACATCAGGTTTGTGGAGTGGGTTAGCAGGGGGAACCTTACCTTAGGCCAGCAGTTTCAGCAGGCCGTTTGAAGAGTATGGGCCCAGACTTGTCTCTCTCTCGCTCTCTTTCTCACAAGGATCATTTCGACAGGAGCCAGTTGGTGCCTTTACTTTTTATCACGTTTCTCCTTAAAACGTGTCCACATTGTGAACATGCTCTCTATTCTACGCACGCACAGACATACACACACATGCACACACACACCCACCACGCACGCATGCGCACACACACACCCACACACATGCTGCGTTTCCCCTGGCAGTAGTCCTGCCTGTTAGTGCGGTAGTTTATCATTCTCTTGCTGGGTGAGAATGATTGATTCCGTCTGAATAAACACAGTTCACTGGAACCCGAGCGGCACTTTACCATCTCAGTTAGCAAAGCCTCAAGGAACCAGCAGCAGGGACAGCAGCTGCTTTTTCTAAGAAGGATGTTAGATAGTGGCTTACTGGGCCATGTCGAGTACATGAACATGTGTGTGTGTGTGTGTGTGTGTGGGGGGGGTGGACCTCTGTTCCTCTGTTCCCTTCCTGAACTGACTGAGCAGTAACATGTAATGCCCGGCTCAGATCTAAACTTCGGACAAGCAGACGATACGAGAATGACGGTTATGGTTTCCATAACAGAGAGTTATGATTTAGTCGAGCCAAATCTGTCACGTCTTTGGCTCTGGACTCAAGATTTGACATGAAGAATCTCTGAGACTGTAGCAACGGTCAGCAGAGTTCATAAAACACTGAACAAAATGTCCCTTGGAAAAGTTCAAAAAACTTCTTGCTCGCTAATGACTTCTTGATCTGGACCGCCCTTCAGAGGAAGTCCACCTTGACTGATAGCAGCCTTGTGGCATGATACCTGGGGAAAAATTAAGTGGGCGTGGTTTACAACATGCAAGGTTGTTTTGTGTGGAGGTGGAGGGTCAGCCAGGAGTCAAAGGTCATGAAGTTTAGTGCGGGGAAGGGTAGAAAAAGCACATCTACTCATTGAACCCATCACAGATTGGAGGGGAAACTCAGGGAACGGTTTCTTCTGCATAGGGAGAGCAGGATACCTGCAAACTACAGGTATGTAATGCAGGGGGGAGGGGTCATCTAAACCCCTGTGCGTAAAACAAGCACCCATCCCCTGTCGCCCCCCGCCTCGGCTTGCCCGGGCCAGCAACGTATACTTCCAGCACGTCACCCGAAGGAGAACAGTACGCTTTTTGACCAAAGAAAGAAAAATAAAAACTCAATCTGTCAGGATCAAAGTGTGCTTCCCATCACTCCCAAACAACGCTCTGAAGAAGACATCCAACATGTGAGGGGTGAAAAGAGGGGAGCCTTATAGCTGCTGACAGACAGGAATTCAGCTCTAGAACATGAAAACAGAGCTTCGCCATGTTGAGCTTGATTCAGTGACCGGTTCGACCAAAGGTGGGGAATATTATCCGAAAAGGGCCAGTGTGCGTGCGTGTTTTAGCCCAGCACTAAAACACCTAAATCTACTTATCAAGGTCTTGATTGAAGACCATGATTAGGTAATTAGTTGAATCAGGTGTCTTAGTGCTGGGCTAAAACCTGCACCCACATCGGCCCTTTTCCCCTTCCCTGGGTTAGACAGAGGCTCATAGAAAAAGAATGACTCGCTCTCCACCGCGCGGAGCTCTGTGAATGCTATCGTGACCTTTGACCTGTGAGGATTAACCTTTATGCTAATGTGCATTAGCACTCCTCCAGCTGCTGTGGACAGAGAGGAGTACCTCGCGGCGGCGCCGATCACTCCGCCTCACGGTGGCGCCGATCTCTCCACACATGAGGAGGAACAGCATGCATTTACAACTAAGGCCAGCCCTACCTGGTTTTACGCAATGCTAGTTCTTGTTCCTGCTATAACGACAGATCCAGGACACAAGCATATTTATGGGCAGGCAGGTGGTGAGAACTATGGTTTTCTTTTAAAACCCACTATTTTATTGGTATTTAAAAAAAAGAGTATGTTATATGACCTTCTTGCATGGTAGTGTACTCACATCGCACTTCATCCCCTGCAGTTTGTCTTTTTGGCAGTTGGCCGTCACCCAGATTTCGCTCTTGGAGAGTCCTCCGGCGTTCCGGAGACAAACATACGTCTGCGCGTCGTGTTCGGACAGGACAGAAAAGGCTTAGTTTTTCCCTCCATCCAGTTTTTCTTTTACAATTCTGTGACTGCAGGGTACGATGTTTGGGAGTCTGTGGTAATGTAACATCAAAAGCCTTACAAATAAACGGTCATCGCACCGCAGATTAACCTGGCACGGCCTGCAACACGTTTATTCACTCAAAAACGGTGTCTGATGTGTGATCTCGTTTCATCCGTTCCACGTAGACAAAGTCTTGGGGATTTATAAGATTAGTTTTAAGAACAATCGAAAAAAGATTAAGGTACTGAAACATAAAAGAATTATGAAACACATTTAATTAGGAAAGCCGTTTTATTAATTGTTACGCATTTACTTTTTAACTTTCAATTATTTTAACCTTTTTTTCTGGCAAATTACAGCTGTAATATCCTCCTAGGAATTTGGTACAGTGTTGCCAGAGTGGTGGAAAATCCTCCATTTATGGGGGATTTTCAAGGCCATGGGGAAGAAAATAGTAGTTTGGGATTGGGGTATTTCACCCATTTGTTGTATAAACATGCATTTTACGAATAAATGCCTCATGTAGTCAAAGAAAGCCTAAATTAATTATTGACTTATTTATTATTCCTTATTTTATTTATTTAATCTCTCCTGCCCTTTTAAAAAATAAATAATAACTCACCAGCTGCCACTGCCCTCTTCTAATACATACGATAACAAAAATAGCACACTTTATAGATACTAAAAATACTCCTCTTGTAGAAAATAAATTTAACCATAACAGATGTAAATCTTGTGTTGATGCCATTTTGGAGGGATGGGAAAAAACATTTTTGAAAATAGACTGAAATGGGTGGTATTTTTAGTCATTGTTAGGGGGATTACGAAACGCCCCTGGCAACCCTGATTCGGGAGCATGCAGGCTAGCGCACACCACATCTTTTCCCGATGCACCCTTCAGTTCAACTACACCGGCAGCGCTCCGGAACATGCAAATCATGAACTATCTGGCACAGACAACCACCCGACTTTCCAAAGGAGTTGGTAAAACCCAATGAGCCGTTGGATACCCAATGAGCCGTTGGATACCCTTCCCGGCTGTGAGCTTCCTCCTTCCCGGGAGGAAGCTATGGGAATCATCTGTCCATCTGCCACACTCCCAGCCACATTATAGCATGGGCCAGAATTCTACTCGGGACTACGGTGTGCATCACTGCACCGAAAGCCAATTCCTTAACTGGGTAGACCTCCTGTGTCTCTTAAAAGGTCATTTTATGAGCGACAATTCTACCGAAACGCTTTATGTCGTCTTCCAGCATTCTTACAGTGCATCAGCACACCGCTACACCTGTAGCAACAGTGAGAGGCTGTACACATGAACAGATTAATTTAACAGTTTATTCACCATTATAAACGTAAATATCAGCATTTATATTGTATATTGTCCATACAGCCACCTGAATTTGGAAGGTTATTTCAGGAGGCCCTATATATGGGTCAAAGGTTAGGCCACACGGGGCAAAGCGTTTTTTGGTTGAAATACCGATCTCCCTGGCTGATACTGGACAGTCTGTGACCAGAGTACTGTTTCACTGTTTCGCTGCTTCACTGTTTCTACGTTTGATATCACTGTCGAGAGGAGTCCCAAACCTTTAGAGCAGGGATCTCAAACTGCAGTCCTCCAGAGAGATTTTCGGGGTTTCCCTTCGATCAGCAGCCATTTTAGGACTTAGAGATGTCGTGTGAGGACTCTTTAGCCAATCAGTGGCTGTGTCCCAATATTCTTCACTCCACACCTCCTTTCCCCCACTACCACTCCCCACCTCCTTTCCTCCACTCCCCCACTACCACTCCTCTCCTCCCTTCCTCCACTCCCCGACTACCACTCCTCTCCTACCTGGAAGTAGGCAAAACCGCCTGAAAGTTTCGAATACAAGTATTTGCATGCGCAGTTTACAATGTACCTGACATTGCGGTTTGCGTTGAGACGTTAATTAATATGTAACCATTAATATGTACTTAAGATGTAATCAGCGGTTTCCAGGGCGGAGAGGAGGTGGTAGTGGAGGAAAGGAGGGTGATGTATTGGGACGCCCCACATGACTTAAATTAAACACCTAAGGGCCCCCGCCCACAAAACACTAGCAGAGCCTTGTGACCCTCCAGGATGTGAGTTAGATGTCCCTGCTTTAGAGAGAACCACGTCTTCAAAATGACCACGCCGAGAAAGGGCTCACTAATCAAAGAGGAGCGATTGCGGGACATTGTGTAATTAGTACATAATACACCACCTCATAATGAATAGGGCTATGAAGGGAATGGATGAATATTTAATTCTTAGTTTAATCATCAGCATTAGTTGCCTGTAACTCTAAGACCAGCTTTGAGCGACCGCACTAAAACGATTAGCAACTTAACTGATGCTTCACATTCTAACCATGGTGGCTGTAGCCCTTAATTCTGAGTAAATTAGACTAGTTTGACCTCTATTATTCCAACGCATTAGTTCAGCAATAAATTAAATGGTTGGAAAAAGTATTAAAAATTAAGTGGGGGGGAAGAATAGCACTTACCGAGTCATAGAAAGTCAACGGGTGACGTAAATTGAGCAGAACGGTACTTCAGACGGCCTCTCATTAGGGGAAAAAAACGGAAATAAAATGACCTTTTCCTCAGAAGCGCAAACTACGCAGCTACATGTGTAACGTCAGTGTGAATGTTACACAAACCAGTGCGTCATCTCCCAGGATGACGGCACAGAGCGCCCTTCCCCAGTGATTCCACAAAAAGCCTTGTTGCTCAGCACATAATTGACCAATTAAACTGTTAGCTGACCTCACCTGGTTTGTTGGGCCAGAATCAAACAGTTACTGATTTTTACAATGAAAAGAAAAGCCAGGAGACCCCGCAGCTGTCCGGGACCAGAGCGAGAGCCACGGACACTCAAATCCAATTCTGTCCATTCTGTGATATGAGCAGCAGCTGATGAACGCTCTTGTGCCTGTATGCATGTATTGTAACGCTTTATTGCGGTCTAATCTGTGAGTGAATCAGTGTTGGTTTATAAGCCGAAGGCTTCTTGTGTCACTATATGAAATGTTTTTCCTGCGGTTGAATATAAGAGTCTAAAACTGAACCATGTGTATATGGACAATGGTTAATTAAAGCCAGGAGAATCGGTGGAAACGGAATCTAGCATGAAGTCCCGAAACTGATATATCCCCTCCAGGAAAGAGATTACCTATCCGTGACGTAAAAGATGCACTCACCTGTCTCAGGGTTAACCTTCCATGGAAACGACAGTCCAGCATTGCCTGGGCTGTGGAGTTCTACTCCCAGCATTGGTTATTGGAACAAAACTTATTTCATTCCCAGCTTTCTGTTAAAAACAAATGCAGTTAATATATTTTTTTAAAAGACAGTCCTTGAGTAAATTAAGTTCACGTTTAATTAAGTGTAGTATAATGGTTAAGGAACTGGACTTGTAACTGAAAGGTTGCAGGTTCGATTCCCAGGTAGGACACTGCCGTTGTACCCTTGAGCAAGGTACTTAACCTGCATTGCTTCAGTATATATCCAGCTGTATGAATGGATAAATGTAATAAGAAGTATGTAAGTCGCTCTGGATAAGAGCGTCTGCTAAATGCCTATAATGTAATGTAATGTAATGAATACAGGCCAGTGAAACTGCATATGGCTGCTTAAAAGAAAGATGTATTTCTAAGATTAAAAAAAGCTACGTGTAGCTGAGAGTCACCACTGTAGGTTTGAGGTTGAAAGGAATTGTAGGGGAAAAAACCATTTAAACTTTAGTTTTTCCTGCACAGTGAAATGAGAAGTCTTATTTAGAACAGGAGTCTTGCGCAGAAGGAGTGTTTCAGGATTCGCTTTTAACGTTAGAATGAGAAACTAATGAACCGTGATCTCAGCCATCCCATTTACAAATATATATTCAGAATATCACAGCAAAATGGCTTCAATGAGCAGGCAGAGCATAAACTAATTATGTTTGTGGGGGGAAATTGTACATCACTCCTTTCTGATGCATAATAATAAAAATGCTAATTTAGCGCCTCCAATATTAATTTCCTGCTTTTTGTAATAACTGAAACCATGAAGCAAACATAAAACACTAAGTAGAACTTGAATTCTAAATTTACAGACATTTTTAATAGCATATGGAGAAGTATTAAGAAAAAAGCAGATACTAAACATGGCCACTGTTTTGCATGTATTGTAGTCTATATGTGTGTTACTGTGGTATTAAAGTTTTATGTCAGGACGACTTGCGTGTACACAATGCCAACGAAACCAAAAAGCTACCGTGACCCCATTTTTTGAAACGGTATTAACAAAACAAAAGTCCAGTATAAATACGTTTATTAGAATCACACACGTGCGCACACAGGCACTGTACACACAGGTCACTCCAGGTGTCTCTGTACAGCGGTAACACACTTCTACTCAAACGATTCAACACAAACTCGACAAAAAAACAAAAACAAAAGGTATCCGTAAAACAGCACGTGAGCCAAACCAACACGTACTGCTGTTCAATTCATTCACCGGTATTTTTCTTACACACCATGCACAGCAGTGTGGCTCTGTTTAGTGGCCAGAGAGTTGTAGAAAGAGCATTTTGTCAGTTATCCCTGCATGTTTAAGCGTTTACAGGATGTGTGTCATTGGTATACGTGGAAAAACTGCTCCACAGCTGAGCTAATACTGGACACAAAGACCAGCTGCATTCAGTAATCTAATGTACCCTGAATGTCATTTGTTGTTGGGATGTTCACGGAGACTTCTAGAACACCACTTACTGTTGACAGAGCAGCTACAGGACATTAGGAAAAACAATTCTAGCAAAATGACTAGTTTTACAAATATTTACACGTACAAAAAAAAGTGAGTTCTCCCACAGTATTTGGTTGGTTTCTTGCCCAAACCATGGCATGGCATCTTACCGATACCAAATCGGTCACAACCATTTCATTGCGTGATGAACACCCTGCTGGTCACTTGTAGCCTTGTGGGGAGTGTCTAACTTGCACCAGAGAATTACCATCAGTGCTACCGAACACCAGCAATTCTATAATTGTATATTTTCCCCTCAAACAACACTGGATCCCAACAATGGTCTAACAAGCCTACCGATAAGATCCATTTTGATGCCTCTTCTTTGCTGCCCTCTAGTGGCCGGACAGCTAACAGCACTCAATTCAGGATGCCGATCTTTCAGAAACAAGCACTCATTGCTAAAAGATTAGTGCATTAATAACAATCAATTTTTCAATATGATTATTCAGTGAGTGAAGCTCCAATATATGTGACCATTGCCATTATCGCAAACAAACTGAGACACTGAATGTTTTTTGGCCTTGCCATTTCCTCTTGAACTACGCAGCTAACATCACACGGCAACAGCACCTCCACAACAAATACACACGAGAAGAATATCAGTCAAATTAGCATTAAATGCAGTAAAAAAAAACCCGATTTTTGCTTTTTTTATTGTAAAAAAAAAATGCACTCCGCAATTAGTTTGGTTTACAACAGGCTTCACGTTTGTGAAATGCAATAAACCGTTAGCATCCTTTGGCACAGTATGATCGTGCGTCCGAAAGATAAGGCAACATTATTTTAAATTTAACCACCATTGAAAGAAAGCACTTTTTCTTCTCTGAGGTAAGGCACGGGTCCTTCTACACCACAACCATGCAGGTCTGAGAGGCTTTCTCACTGGGTTGAGTTCATGCGGGAACGCTAGGCTACATGCTAAAGCTACTCTAAAGTCTATTCACTACTGACGGTGTGTGTCACGCTGTTCAGCTCGAGAGGACGTCAGCGTCCGTCTTCTGAACACGCGTTAACGTTGCTTCCGCCGACCGAATATACACGGACCTGCTTCAATCGGCGCTGTTAAATGTGCGCTCAGCTCCACGATCTCAAACAGTTCAGCGGAGATGGCAGGACAGCTTATTAAATCTCCAGGTTGAATGAAAAAAATAAATCAAATAAAACCTGGATCAACACTTGCACAATACTTCTTTTAGACTGGAGGATGTCAACTAATCAAATTGCCCGTCCGTCTATGTCAACAAAGGCACACTTTGTAATCAGATCTTCACAATCTAATTCCAGCAAGACCAACAACCTTATTTTTTTTGTCAAGACAGTAAAACGCAGGTAAGGCCGCAAGATAGATCCATTTGAAAATCCCCCAAACCTACGTATAACCGTTCTAATAATACGCATTGGGACTGCAGCGTTGTGTAGTAAATATGGCACCAGATTCGAGTCGTAGCCTATAAACGGTTTACAGAACGGGTGAGATTTAATCAGCATTAGTACCTCTAAGAAAGAGCAAACGTAAAAAAGATGTGATGAGACAAACACTTTTCATTTTCTATATCGGTGGTTCCTGTGCCACAAATGTCAGAGGTTTGTGGTTGCAAATCTGAGACAGATCAGCCACAAAACCATGTATAACAGGGATGGTTCTGTACACATTGGAACCTATTAATACTGATCTTAGATGAAAAGAAATCCATTTGCTTCCAAGGTATCCCTTGTGTGGTCTGTTGGTGCTTTTGCTTTCTTTGAGGGAAAAAAGAAAAGCCTTCAAAAAGAGAAGAGAATCCCCGATTTCCTCATTTCATTTTGCTGTCCTTTCCCCTCCTCACAATCCAGTCAGTCTGAGAGCCTCTGGGACAGCAGGGGGCACTGTTTCACACGGTGGTGGTGTCGCCGTACTCTTTGTTCCAGCGCGCGTACAGCTCGAGTGTCTGCGGGCTCACACTGTGCTTGATCCTCTTCAGCGACTCGACGAAATCGCAGAACTTAATATTCCGCATCTGCGGGAGGGGGGGGGGGGGAACGAAGGACAGCTTCAACGACGGTTCAGAAGAAGGAAGGTCACGTCCAGGGGCCACATGTATAAAACTCGTTCAGGGAGAAAGTCGGAAATCTGCTTTCGCAACGTTTTGTATTTTCTTCCTCTGCCTTTCTATCACGGTGTCGCCATATCACATCGTCTCCAAAAAGTGCGTACATATGGCGTCCAGCGTGTGCAGAGGTGCATTTCTGCGTAGAAACTCGCTTACGCAGCTTTCTAAGGGCATTTTTCGGCTCAGCACTGTTTATACATGTGACCCCAGGATGTGAAATTACATTTTTAATTCACGGGCCAGAGTGGCTTCTTCACTCTGAAAATCACCAGGCATTTTCAACATTTTACCAGCCACATTACCTTTTACAATACAACACAACCTGGTTGATTACTGGCCAAAGTGGCTGATATTACTTCAAAGACAACATTAAAAACCTAATTTAAAAAATGAGTCCCATGCTAGATACTCTTTATCCTGTATACAGCGCTTTGTGTTCCAAACGTACCGTATATAGTCATATATATATATATATACACAAGCTTAATCTTAACCATAACCCAAGAATAACTTGTGTGCTTCACTGCTTTCTGTCCCATATTCATGTGAAGGAAAGGCAGCAGGCCTACAGCGCACAGAACATGAAGGGTAGCTTACCTCATTCGCCGCCATACTTTTTACCTGCTCTGGTTTCAGCTCTGCAGCAAAAAAAAAAAAAAAAGAGCAAACATGTTGGCCGGGATTCAATCAACTCAATTAATCCTTAACTCGGACTAACAATTAAAAGCAATAATGATTATTTTTTTCTTTACAAAGTTTGGAGAGTTTGGCAATAAGTAAAACTAGCTCTCGAAGCTGAGGGTGTGAAGATAAGGTTTGCATGGACTTGCAAGTAAAAGTTAAATACAGGCCAATGTGTTGGTAAGGTTTGATATTGTACATGTGATTACAGTACTAGACAACTAGCATACAAAGCAAGTTAACTTGCTTACTTATTTCACGTGGGCATTTCTTTAATACTGATTTAAAACTGCAAGATTGTCAGCAATCCAAATGATAAACCCCCGCAAAAGAGATTACTAATGACAGAAAAGGTACATCTCAGTCGTTTGTTCATTCTCACCTCTGATTGGTCCGAGAGCAGCATCTTTAGCCAATGAGGTGAGATCACTCCCCGAGTATCCCTCTGTCATTCTGAAACCATTTAAAATGGCAGTAACTTCAAAATATAGCAACAATCACAAAAATAATAGAGATATGACTTGTGATATCAACAATGCATCATCTTTACAGCAGAAAAAGCTTATGGTAAACATAATCTTCTAAAAAAGGATACAGCTGTGGTAGTTTGAGTTTGGCCAGGCCTTTTGGACCTGGGAACTCTTACCTAGCGAGCTTGGCCAGGTCTTTTGGACCTAGGCGCTCTTACCTAGCGATCTTGGCCAGGTCTTTTTGGCCCAGCGGGTTTCCATGCTTCCCCAAGAGGTTTCTCAACAGCTTGTATCGCGTCTAAAATAAACGGTATAAAACAATTAGACCATTTTAGCAGTTAAAAAAACATGATGCTCGCATCAATTAGTTGATTAAAGACACATTCAGTAACAGATGGGTGATTCTGAATGTGCAAGTTTACATACCATGCTATAAGCAAAGACATTAGCGGTAGAAGCGAGCGAACAGGTTTTCAGACAAAGTAAAATCAGTAGAGGGAAACGCAGAATCGACATACCTCTTCTGTTGGTAAAGCCACATACACCCGTTTTGCAAATCGCCTGTTTAAAAAAAAATAAAAATGCTTCAGATTATTCCAGAAAGGCTTACTAAAGACAAGTGTGCATGTTTTCAACTGAGAGGACAACAACAGGAAGCCAGTGTTCACAGAGGATGCAACTTCCTGTTTTGAAAACAGAACAGAGACTGGACTTAGCTTGTCGCTTTTTATACATATAGTCCATCTATACAGCTGGATATCTGCAGGAGAAATTCAGGTTGAGTGCCTTGCTCAAGGGTACAATGACAGTGCCCCATCGGGGAATCAAACCCACAACCTCTGCGACACAAGTCCAGTTCCCTAACCTCTACACTACACTACCTCAGAGATTGACAGATGCCCCCTTCCTTACCTGAGCACGGCTTCGTCCAGCTCCTGGGGCCGATTGGTGGCTCCCATCACCAGCACCCTGTCATCCCCTACTGATTGGACCTGCACAGAAACAAATAGCCAATCAGACAACACCAACACTGAAGTTCTACCTCCCACACACTTGCCAAGTGCACACACTTGGGCTGTGTCCAAATCAGAGCTCTATCTACTGCGCCCTGTCTCCTGCGTACAGTGCACTGTGTCCGGATCAGAGCCCTATCTACTGCGCCCTGTCTCCTGCGTACAGTGCACTGTGTCCGAATCAGAGCCCTATCTACTGCGCCCTGTCTCCTGCGTATAATGCACTGTGTCCAAATCAGAGCCCTATCTACTGCGCCCTGTCTCCTGCGTACAGTGCACTGTGTCCGGATCAGAGCCCTATCTACTGCGCCCTGTCTCCTGCGTACAGTGCACTGTGTCCGAATCAGAGCCCTATCTACTGCGCCCTGTCTCCTGCGTACAGTGCACTGTGTCCGAATCAGAGCCCTATCTACTACGCCCTGTCTCCTGCGTACAGTGCACTGGCAGAAATGTGCTGTTTAATGTGCACTGTTAAGCAGTCCGCGAAAAATATCCGCCATACTATTTTCAACTGCACTGTGGAAGTCATAAGACGTCCCACCAGTGTTGCCATGTCCGCGGTTTTACAGCTAAATTGGGATACTTTCAAAGTGCAGTCACGGGTAAAAATTTAAAGTTGCAAAGCACACACTTATTTAAAAAAATTAAAACATGATAAAATACGTTGGTTTCGGTTAAAAATAGCCTGTAATTTGGGGCAGTTTTTAGTTGCCATCTGGCTGGAAAGCCTTAAAAGATCTGGCAACCCTGCGCCCCACCCTTGCGCTGCCATGTCACGTGTTGTTTTTGTTGTATTTGAAAGAAAACGTCAGTGAATCTGTGCCTCGTTTTTTTAAAACAAAGCTCACGTCATGTTTATGTGACCAAAACGTTTGTGTACTTCTTGAAGTGTGCTCCCGAATGTACTCAGCGAAACCCCGAAAGTAAGTGTGTCATCCGGGTGTTTGAAGTACACTGCAATTTGAAAGATTTTTGCGTACTCTACGACTTTCTCGCCCTATCTACTCACCAAGGCAACTCAACAGTGTGGAAGAGTGCCGATTCGGACACGGCCCAGGCCTGGTCTTAGTGCAACAGGCCAGCGTTTTGAGTGAGTGCACAGGAACCTGTCCTTCACAAGGTTTCTAAAGAAACATCCAACGCAGGTTAAGAGACTTCTTACCCCATCAAATTCAATTAGGAACTCTGTTTTGAGTCGTCGGCTGGCGTCGTGCTCGCCCTCTCTCCTCTCGCACAGGAGGCTGTCGATTTCATCTACGGGGGAAGGCCAGAGTAAGAGGGAAATGAAAGGGATGATTCCTCATTAGTCAGAAAATGCTGATTTTCAGATCCTAAATGACTCTGTGGATATATTCACTAGTATTTGACTTTATTGCTGATCTTATTCCCCTGCTTATCGGCTGTGAAAAAGAGAAAAAGCTCATGATAATGTGCGTTTACTTATGACATATGGTACCCAAGTGCTTAGCCTCTGGTTGAGATATTTAGAGTAATTTATCAGAAAACAATAAATTGTATAATATAATAATAATAATTGTAAAGGACGTTTGATACAACACTCGGAGCCCAGACTGAACAGAACACTATAAATTGAAAACGATTATCGAGAAAGAGGATACGCTTTAATCACAGAAAACATTGCTAAAGAAATCACAACCTTAATTATTGAGATGACCCCTTACTTGCCCCTTGGGGGGTTTATGTGTGAAAAACCGAGTCTCACCAATGAATATGATGGAGGGTTGTAGTTCTCTGGCCACGGCAAACAGAGCCCTGACCAGCTTCTCTCCTTCCCCAACCTGCGAGAGACGAGAGCCTAAGAGAACTGCGGGTCTAATCCCTGTCCCTCACACCAAAGAGCCAAATCAGGCTTCGACGCCCTTTTTACTCACGTATTTAGAGGTCAGGCTGGCGGCACTTATGTTGAAAAAGGTGGCGTTTGATTCCATGGCAACAGCTTTGGCCTGTGGGGTGACAAGATAAATACAGGAACGTTGACGCGTTTCAAAGAGGGCTCGGCCAATGCTAATGGCTTCTGCCTGGGGACTCGAAATTCACGTCAGGGGATTTGCTGGAAGCATAAATTAATGCTGCTCCGATTGGTTCAAACCGATGTCTGTCAACCAATGTATGCATTTAAAAATTATTATAATTATTTTTTTAAAACGCTTGGTTTACCAGCCTGAATGCAGTCAGTGTTACCTGCTATGTGCCTGTGTCAGGCAGCCATTCAATTCTACCTGGGAGAATGGAGTTAAGATTAGTGCAACAAGAAGTGCTGCAATGTACTGATAATATATCTCTGTAAATATATTTACTCTTCGTAAGACGTGCAAAACAGCCGTTCTGTGTTCCTTTGTTATAGATCTGGCAAACTCGTTACTGCAGAAAAGGAGGTATTCTATTCGCCAAGGCAAAGCACTTATACAGGGTGAGTCATTCACAGAACCGAAATATGAATGACTCATTATTCAAAGGATTGATCTTTAACGCTTGAATTGGTTCTATATTTTGAGCAAGTGAGGCGCACAAAATAGAATATGAGGCACACAATACATTTAACAGAGTTCCTCATGCAATTTACCAGGCAGGGGAAGATTTCATTTTATTTATACATTTTAAGTCATTAACACTTTCTTCAAAATTGTCTTGGGGCGGGGGGAGTGGGGGTGTAATTGCTGGAAACGTTCCGCCTACACGACTAGTCTTTGTGAAGCAGATATTTGAGGCCCCCATGCATTTTCCACCCCCCCCCACCGCCCCCTTCCTCTGCACTCACCAGCATGGTCTTCCCGTTTCCTGGGGGGCCAAACAGGAGAAGGCCCCTGGCAGGGGCCCGGAGGCCTGTAAACAGCTGAAAAAAAACAAACAAAACCACAGTCAGTATAAGCTCAAAGTTATCCGCTAACGCATCCATGCTGCCTATCACCCTGCCATCTCATTCACCAACTTCAGTATGAGCTCAGAGTTATCCACAAACGCATCCATGTTGTCTATCACCCTGCCATCTCATTCACCAACTTCAGTATAAGCTCAGTTATCCGCTAACGCATCCATGCCGTCTATCACCCTGCCATCTCATTCACCAACTTCAGTATAAGCTCAGTTATCCGCTAACGCATCCATGCCGTCTATCACCCTGCCATTTCATTCACCAACTTCAGTATAAGCTCAGTTATCCGCTAACACATCCATGCCGTCTATCACCCTGCCATCTCATTCACCAACTTCAGTATAAGCTCAGTTATCCGCTAACACATCCATGCCGTCTATCACCCTGCCATCTCATTCACCAACAAAACCATCTTCTAGAGAAGACAGGCCCCTTAAAATCCACTACAAGATACTCTCACTGCAAAATCCAATAAATAAGTCAACCGAAACAAGAATTTGAATCTTATATTTAGACTTAACATCTTATTTCTATTGCTTTTTTGGTAAAGGATATTGCCAATCAGATGAGACAGTTGGACTCATTTCAAAATTTGCCAATGGGGTAAGACAATTTCACTTGTCAAGCAAACAGTAACTTAACACAAGCTAATATTTTACTACTTGAGAGAAAACAATAAAGATTTTAAGTGTCATTGCACGACTAAAACACTTGTTTGCAGTTCTCTGCCAGGAGTGTTAAACCTCAGTCCTGGAGGGCCACAGTGTCCACAAGCATTCCTGGTTTAATTGCAGTTATCAGCCAGTTAAGGCCTTTAAAATGAGGCCTGTGGATTTTTTAGCCAATCAACGACTTGAACGCATCACTGGTGCTGAAACACAGCCAATCAACGACTTGAACGCATCACTGGTGCTGTAACACAGCCAATCAACGACTTGAACGCATCACTGGTGCTGAAACACACTGAAGGACAGCAGACACTGTGGCCCTCCAGGAGCGGATCGTGACACCCCTGTTCTATAAGAACACAAAAAGCTGAAGGTGTGTGCCTTTTTGGGGTACACACCAAGCATGTGGAAATCAGACTTGGGGTCACTGACACAGTATGCACTTGGAAAATTCACATAAACTTCCCATTTTTTCTTTTTTAAAAGACAAAGAATATGCATGCTTAAATATAAGTTAAATACACATGCTGATTAAATAAGAAATGACTACAAAGTGACACAACGTTGGCTAGCAGGAGTAAGTTCCATCTCAATTCAGTCAATACAGATAATTAACTGAACTTAAAAGAATGAATTGAACAAAAAGTTCCCATAATTCCGTGCTGCTTCCCGGATGCTGCACTCACCGCTGGTCGGAGAGCGGGGAGGATGCTGCACTCACCTCTGGTCGGAGAGCGGGGAGGATGACGATCTCCTGAAGGGCCTGTTTGGCCAGGTCCTGTCCCGCCACGTCCTCGAAACGCACCGCTGACCCGCTGCGGGAGACGAGAGGAGAGAAATCAGCGCGGGTTTCCGTCTCTGAAGAGTAGCCATCGCGTATCGCAGCAGTGCTCTCGACTCGACCCGAGGCTCTTTAGAGCAGGGGTGTCATACTCCAGTCCTGGAGGGTCACAGTGCCTGTAGGATTTTCTTTGGTTTCCTTCAATCAGCAGCCAGTTTAGGCCTTGGAAACAAGCCGTGTGGAGTCTTCAGCCAATCTGTGGCTTAATCAATCTCTTAAGTGCAAAAACGCACCAGAAACCAGCAGACACTGCAGCCCAACAGACTGGACTCTGACACCACTGCCATATAAGGAAAGGAAAATTACAGTTTATTAGATTCAAGGGTCTTTAGGGGAAATTTATCTGATTGGTTCTTCCAAGTTTGAATCAGCCACATGTTAAATGCCATTGGCTGATGTGGCCTGAATGGCCACCTCCAATTGGTACCCCGTGTTCACAAGATCTTATCATCTATCAGAGGTGACTGACCACTGGCTAATTAGCAAAAGCAATTTATAGTTAGATTTGAGGAGTTGCCTCAGTGTCAACCTGGCCAGGGTCATAGAACTATAAGGTTATGACCAATATGGACGTACTGTAAGGTATGTTGTGTTTGTAGTGTTGTTTTTCACTGTAGTGGCCTGTTTGTAAAATATCGGGCCTTGTGTGGGTAAAATGTTGATTTCCGGTAGTTTACTACTTACCAGATGATTTTTAAGGTTTTTATTTCTTTTGTAGGCCGAAATTATTTAGTATTCTTGGAGCAGGTCTGTTTTTTGCAGAATCCTGGCCAGGTTCAGTTAAATTTTTCTGTTCGCTATTTGGCTGAATGTCGAGTAGATGGTGATAAGCGGAATGATTTTTCTAGTGTCCTGTTGTTTTGTAGCCAAGAAGGTTTTCTGAATCTGTCTGAGGAACGATCTGGAATACCCCCTTGGTTTTAATGCATTGAAGAGGGTGTTGGTAGCCTCCTCAGTCTGTAGTTTGTGTGCAGATTCTGTTGAACCTTAGTAATTGAGATTTAATCAAACCTCTGAATGTATGTTTTGGGTGGAGACTGTTCTTGTGTAAGAGTGCATGTGTGTCTGTGTCTTTAAAAAAGACTTTAGTGTCTAATGTGTGTGTTTGGGGAGATGAGGGCCCCTTGTATGTGGTAGTGTCCAAAACATCTATATGTTCATAGTGTGTGGTGTGTTTAATTGTGATAGATGTGTGGTGCGTGTTGAGGATCCATATGAAGTGTTTGAAATCTTCTGAGCTATGTGTCCATGTTCCCCAAAAGTCATCTAAATACCTAAAATAATTCTCAGGCTCACAATACAACAAGGTTATGACCAACCTCGTCAGGATCATAGTACTATAATAAGGTTATAGTATATAAGATTATGGTCACCGTGGTGCTCATTGCACCGTAATGTTATGAGCCCGATAAGTAAGACTAACTCAAAGACAGGCCCGCAGGTCTGTGGTTCACGGGCCCCACTCACCTGTCCACGATCTCGTTGAGGATGAGGTTGGCCAGCTTGCTGTCCACATTCTTCAGGCTTTTCATGTCCCTCTTTTTCAGCGGGGTCCCCGTGGGCGTCGTCGGTTTGCCGCTTTGTCGGTTGCCAGGTTTTGTGGTGGCCTTAGGGGGGATTGACATTGACAGCAGTCTGGTTTAGGCTTGTGAAAACTAAAGCAGAAAAATAGTTTTTCAATGCTGACAGTCTCTACAAACAGCACACAGACATCATCCAAGAGGACCGGAGGCTGAGTCACGGGTTTTGCATGAAGAAAGACACTTTTCAGGCCATTCCCTGAAAATATAAAATCCCCCTGAAGGATGATTTATGAGTGCCTTCTTTCTTATTAAAAAAATATGTCTGAAACTCTATAAACCAAGCCTGGTCGTAAATGTGAATACATGTGTGAGCGAGTGAGTGAGCGAGTGAGTGACTGAACCACTGAGTGAGTGAGCGAGTTAATGAGAGTGAGTGAGTGAGAGGACAGACTAAGACTGAGTGAGTGAACGAGTGACTGTGTGAGTGAGTGACTGTGTGGATGAGTGAGTGAGTGACTGTGTGGATGAGTGAGTGAGTGTGACTGTGTGGATGATGAGTGAGTGAGTGAGTGGGGCTGTGTCCAAATCAGCACCCTTCCATACTATTAAGTAGGCTTGTTGAGTAGACAGAATGAGAATGTTGTTAAGTAGGACAATTTTCTCTAAAATATATTGTACTTAAAACCCCTGTATGATACACTTACTTCCAGGGTTTTGCTGAGTATATTAGGGAGCACATTTTTCAAGAAGTACACAAACATTTTGGTCGCATAAATATGACGTGAAGCTTAATTTAGAAAAATGAGGCGCAGCTTCGCTGACGTTTTCCTACAATAACAACAAAAACAACACGTGACAATGCCACGCAAGGGTGGGACGTCTTACGACGGTTGGAAAATAGTATGGGGGATATTTTTTTGCGTACTGCACGTTGCGACTAAACAGCGCACTTTAAACAACACATCTGGCAGTACACTGCACACAGGACGCAGTAGATAGGGCTCCGATTCGGATACGTCCCCGAGCGAGCACCCAGATTTGGGATAGGAGTTACGGGGTGCAGGGTTGCAGGGGCGGATCCTCACCTTGTTGCTGCTGGCGGTTTGGGGGGCGGGTCTGGAGGTGGAGACGGGGGTCCCGGTGTAGCTGGGGGATCGCTGACGCCCCAGGGGTGTGGCCGAG
Organism: Ilyophis sp. 1 JC-2022; assembly: GCA_022702515.1. NCBI lineage: Eukaryota > Metazoa > Chordata > Actinopteri > Anguilliformes > Synaphobranchidae > Ilyophis > Ilyophis sp. 1 JC-2022. The sequence continues at coordinate 82,335,323 of CM040405.1, forward strand.
GGGGTCTTATGGGTGTGCTTCGACCGGGGGAGAGAGTGGCTGGAGTGTGTGAGAGGACTCTTCTTTTTGGGCACCGCCCCGCTCACTGTCAACAACAGGACAGAGACTATCGATTTCCCAGTGCCGAAACGCGACCCCCTTTCTCAAGAGAAGTGTCCACCGATACATGTTTATCCAGCGCAGTGGATAAACCAATCGTGTGTTAACTAGCACCCCCCCAGTCAAATCAATCATCAAACAGTCCTTTTCAGACCGATCATTTCTCATAGTGCAAATAGTGCTTACAGCGCCGTCATCTTTATCAAGGGTGAAATAAAAAGATTAACAAGAAACGCCTTCTGCCGCTCTCGACAGGGGAGGGAGAGTCAGGTAAAACAAATACCTCGCTTGGAGATAGAATTTCATTCTGAGATGTGTCAGTTAATTATGATAGAGTTCTGTGGACATTTTAATCACTCACCAAACGGGAGAGGGGGGGCGGGAGAGGGGGGGGCGGGGGGGCGGGGGAGGGCAGTCAACTATACAAGTCTGAGCAGAGACACCTTCAAATTGGATTTGGGTACTTCAGAATAACAAACAACGAGACTCCTTCTCCTTTATCACGTCTCGTTTATTCCTTGCGTATGTCATCCCTTCCAGTCCGTCACTCCCACATACTTCTCGCAAGGCCTAACCCATGATTCATGCTTGTTGAAAATAGCAGCGATGAGACTGTGTAGGCTGGCGGCTGTGGCACAGGTTCAAACGCTACACAGAGATCCCGTTTCCAACTTCTAGCGCTAAACCTGAAGTAACTTTGCATTCACATTTAGTAGATTTGATTGATTGATTGAAACCTTTATTTCAACAGGGAAGAACATACTGAGACCAAGTCTCTTTCACAGATGTGCCCTGCTTACAATAAACATATACAGTCAATACAGTAGATATCTTAATCCAGTTTACACGGCTGCATTTTACAAACCATTTATACAGCTGGATATTTATACAAGTAATTCAGGTTAGGTACCTTTGCCCAGGGGTATACTTGAGTTCAGTGAGTAGAACGAGGGGTCAAAAAATTCCGCAAAGACATTAGAAAGTACTTCACACAGAGAGTAGTCACTGTGTGGAATAGCTGGCCAGGTCTTATAGTAGAAGCAGAAACTCAGGGTGTTTTCAAGACTAGGCTTGATATGGTGCTGGATACTATCTAGATTGTAGGGGAGCACAAGGTACCCTTTAGTGGTAGGCAGATGGCGAGCATTGTTGGGCTGAATGGTCTGTTCTCGTCATTAAGTTATGTTATGTACAACAGCAGTGCCCCACCCGGGAATCAAACCTGCAACCTCATTTCTCAACCCACTGTAGTACACAGACTAGTCCTACACTGCTGCTAAGCTATTTGGCATCATCATACAAAACAAATTGCCTTAGTAATAGAAATGACTCCAGCCATGACGAACCAGCATGTAGTGCAGCATACATCTACTGAAAGGTTGCCACATCAGTTGTGTAAAATTCAATAATTTCTTTCTCCCATAAGCAAACATTTAAGCAAAAATTGATCATTTAAATCCATTGGTATCCTGTTCCCAGAGAAACAGTCCCACAAGGATGATCACATAACCCTATCTACTGGGAATAACATTGAAAAACAGTCATCTATATTTTGCACCTTTTTTTTCCCCCCCACACCAAGCTGAGAGAATGTGCCCCAGCCTGCCTGCACTACACTCAGGGGAACTGCAAAGATGTCCAGAAGACAGCAGCTGAACTGCACGAAAGCAAGCAAACTCCAATTCCCATACTCCCTCAGGAGGACACAGGAGATACACAATGTAAAGACAATTCTTTAAAATCAATCATATTGAACAAGACCGTACAAAGATGAGATTTGTGTGAACGGTGAAGCGAAACCACAATATCTTGTCTTTTATGAATATAATATGGTTCTATCCCTTATCGGGAGAAACAGTTTCTTAACATTACCGATTGAAAACTTTCACGTTAAATCTGAACCCAAAGGAGCTCATTATCATTTCTTTTTGCATCTAGAACAAATTTGTTTATTCATTTTTTTATCGTTCAAAACCTGTCTGTCTCCTACGACATTTAAAATAAAAATTTTTATGAAATTAAAAATTCCTTTCAGAGGGGCACAGGAACAATGTATTGTCTTCTAAATTAATTCTGCTCCGTCTTCCGAGGAATATCAATTCTGCTATGCAAATATCAATTTAGCAAGCCTGTGAAGATTACTAAAAATGTGCACGTACACACACACACACACACACACACACACACACAATATAATTTGGTTTAAGGAAAACGAATAAAATGACATTTCCGCAAAGCTAAGCTCTGAGTCCTTGACAGGATCAGCAGTAATGAAGCCCCAGCTTCATCTCCAGAGATTTAGGAAGTGCTCGTTGTAATCCTCTGTACGCGTGTTACGCGTGCAATCTTTAAAAAAAAAAAAAACGTTTGAAACAAAACCAACAGGATTTAATAGTTGGTTTTGTCCAAAAGTAAAAGAGATTATGGTGTTAAGGGCTGCGTTGAGGACATACTTTCCCTAGCAGAAAGGACACTGGACACCCACCTGAACGCAGATGGCCGTTTTGGTTGCACTGGTTTGTGCTTTCTGTATAGATGTCTCTCGGAGGGGAACCCGAGGGAAGCTTTGCTATGAAATCAGGAAATAGAAAACATTGGGAGAGCGGGAGAGGAGGAGAGGGGGAGAGGGGGAGAGGGGGAGGCAGACGCACCAGAAGGAAAATCATAAGAACAGAAAAATAACTTACTGAGGGCATAAAGAACGAAATGAGTTAAATAAAAATAAGGAGCGTCTTACTCAGGTCACAGTAAAGGGTGAGAGGGCGGGGGGGTGGAAGGGTGTGCACGACGAGCCCGAGAGCATGCCAATCCCACCATCTCATGCACCAAACTGAACTCTGACCTCTGACCAAACACTCCACAGCAGCACTCCTCTCTTAGGAACTGACACAGTGATCATGTGACTTTTACTCCCCCCGCCTCTAATCAAAAAATGCATAATTTTTCAGACCCTAGATGTCTTCAGTTGGGCTCTTAGCATTTTGCATTGTTGCGGAACATTCTCTAATGCCATCAGTTATGATGAGAGAGCAAGCATTCTTGGTGTGTGTGTGTGTGCGCGTGTGTGTATTTATGACATAGCAAAGTCCTCTGCCTCTGAGATATTAATGATCTAAAAATCAGTATTTCCTGACTAATCAGGTGGAGAAAAATCACATCAGTACAAAAATCAATTAAAAGCACAGGAATAAAAACTGGCTGTGTTTTTAATCACAATGACAGATCAGTGCTCTCCGCCTCCTGTGACAGAGTGCTGTGTGATACTCGGGAGTCCAGGCCCGGTTCTGTGGAGGATGGGGGCGCTATGAGACGGGTCCTCGTGTCTGAACACCGTGCAATGAGCTGACCAATGAACAGTCTACATTCTTCACTGTCCATTGCCATGGTAACACACAAACCGGCACTAATGTCAAGATGAATGGGCGGTAAGATCGGAAATGTACATGATCCGTCTTGAACCGTTCTAAAACTCTGTCAGGGAGTGGATTTTCACATTGTTTTTTTACATTTGGAGTTATTAATTATAATTTTTTTCTATGGCCGCTTTCACTTTTGCCGACTTCAAATGAAAAAATTAATTACTATTCTCGCTTTTCGCCATTTTGCTTTCGAATGTGAAAAGCCACTGAGCACACAGTGTGATCAATAAGGCATACTGCTTTCTTCTTTAATATCCCCGCTGTCAGTCTTTACAGGGCAGCATTTCAAATTAAGGCACATGAAAATAAGAAATATTTGTTTTTAATATTTTATTCATAAGGTCATCAATTATGAAATGACTGAATAAGGTAAGGCAATAAAACACTGCATGTAAAGTGCTCAGTGTAACGGGATATTAAAGAGGTGCACTGGGGCTAAATCTTTGTTTCCGTCGGCTTACCTAACAGCTCCAATCGATCCTTGGCCATTATCAGATTGGTGGTCATCTTAGCCTGCAGACGTTTCGCTCGTTCACACTTCTCCCCTGAGGAACAATGATACCATGGAGGAGAAACTAAATTAAATTACACACTAAACCAGACACCTCATAACAAAAGACAAACAGAAATGGAATATAATAAAAACATATTTAGAAATAAATTGTACTGAATCACAACATACTCTAACACCCCTCCCTCATAGGGACGTTTGCGTTCTGGTTTAGCGCCCATATATGGAGGAAACATCACGTCCTGCCGCAATCCTCATTTTAATAATCCTGTCTGCAATGAGGGTGCAGACACATTCTAATGTGACCGGCAGAGGGAAACGCGAGAATAAGCCGAGAGAAACACGCAAGACAACTGACAAAACCAAAAAGTACTGAAACATCAAACTTACTGTGGCTCTGATGCCAAGAAGAAAGAGAGTGAGGTCAGTAAAGAGAAGGACAGTGAGGTCAGTAAAGAGAAGGATAGTGAGGTCAGTAAAGAGAAGGATAGTGAGGTCAGTAAAGAGAAGGAGAGTGAGGTCAGTAAAGAGAAGGAGAGTGAGGTCAGTAAAGAGAAGGAGAGTGAGGTCAGTAAAGAGAAGGAGAGTGAGGTCAGTAAAGAGAAGGATAGTGAGGTCAGTAAAGAGAAGGATAGTGAGGTCAGTAAAGAGAAGGATAGTGAGGTCAGTAAAGAGAAGGATAGTGAGGTCAGTAAAGAGAAGGATAGTGAGGTCAGTAAAGAGAAGGACAGTGAGGTCAGTAAAGAGAAGGATAGTGAGCTCAGTAAAGAGAAGGAGAGTGAGGTCAGTAAAGAGAAGGACAGTGAGGTCAGTAAAGAGAAGGAGAGTGAGGTCAGTAAAGAGAAGGACAGTGAGGTCAGTAAAGAGAAGGATAGTGAGGTCAGTAAAGAGAAGGAGAGTGAGGTCAGTAAAGAGAAGGACAGTGAGGTCAGTAAAGAGAAGGACAGTGAGGTCAGTAAAGAGAAGGAGAGTGAGGTCAGTAAAGAGAAGGATAGTGAGGTCAGTAAAGAGAAGGAGAGTGAGGTCAGTAAAGAGAAGGATAGTGAGGTCAGTAAAGAGAAGGATAGTGAGGTCAGTAAAGAGAAGGATAGTGAGGTCAGTAAAGAGAAGGACAGTGAGGTCAGTAAAGAGAAGGACAGTGAGGTCAGTAAAGAGAAGGACAGTGAGGTCAGTAAAGAGAAGGACAGTGAGGTCAGTAAAGAGAAGGAGAGTGAGGTCAGTAAAGAGAAGGAGAGTGAGGTCAGTAAAGAGAAGGAGAGTGAGGTCAGTAAAGAGAAGGAGAGTGAGGTCAGTAAAGAGAAGGAGAGTGAGCTCAGTAAAGAGAAGGACAGTGAGGTCAGTAAAGAGAAGGAGAGTGAGGTCAGTAAAGAGAAGGAGTGAGGTCAGTAAAGAGAAGGACAGTGAGGTCAGTAAAGAGAAGGAGAGTGAGGTCAGTAAAGAGAAGGAGAGTGAAGTCAGTAAAGAGAAGGACAGTGAGGTCAGTAAAGAGAAGGATAGAGGTCAGTAAGAAGGATCACACCTTGTCCCATAATCTCTATGGCGATGCCCTTCTCCAGCTCTGTGATCCCTTTCTTGTACCACTGGACTGCCTGTTCTTTGTGACCTGAAAGCACAAAACCCAACACAGAGGTCAACACAGACTCTGAAACATGAGCCTGTTTTTTTGACAAAGGACTGACAGACGATAATAATCCTAAAGTACTGAAACACAGGCACACGTGACCCCCACACAGCAGTAGGTGCCGGTAGAGAAGATCAGAAGACAGAAGTAAAGCCCACACACAAGCACAGCACTCGCAGTGGAAAAAAGGGGGTTTCTCAATAAGCACAGACTGAACTCGACAGCCTAGATGTTGCTAGTGTGCGGACTACATCCAGACCTGGGCTAAGATACATTTGGAAACGCTTTAAGTGTTTAGACACAGTAAAATGACTGTAGATTACTGCTGTAGTACCCAGGTTTGATAGTGTCAGGAATGTTCTTACTAGATTTAGTTGGACTTTAGCCAGCCCCAGTTCCTCAGAGAACTGTTCCCCACGTGCACCTTGGATAGTCACAGGACACGTGCAGGTGACTGTTTCCATCCATAGTCGCATCTCCACAGTCGCCCTAATGCCAGGTGGGCTAGTACAGTGGTGTGTGCAGGTTTACCCCTGATTCATTTAGCGGTCACAGTTTATCCCTGGCTCAATTAGCCAAATACACCAAAAAACGGTTTGACCATAGATTAGACCCCAGTAAAATATTTAATTCCAGGGCTCAAGAACAGTCATTATCAGTCATTCACAAGCTCATTAAAAAAATGTAGCTTTAAATGTTAATAAATAAAATTATTCAAATTAAGAGCAGAAGTTTGCAAAAAATCCAGAGAGGGTCATGACCTTCCTTGCCCACCCCTAAACTGGCACCTGCCAAAACGGTCAACTACCAAGCTTGTGAACGCGTGTGGACGTCGGGCCATCGTGAAAGCAGTCACCAACGCCTCTGGGTTTGAGGAAGAGGAGTTGCTGTTGAAGAGTCGACGTCACGCCGGCTTTCTCCAGAGCGCCTCGGCTGTCACCGCATACGCTAGACCTGGATAACCGGCGAATGGCGGTGAGCGACCGATACCTGGCCCCGCCTCATCGAATCGAAGTGCCGCTTTGTTCAATTGCCGCCGTTCATCACCGGGACGTTGATAACGAGGTTGCTGGTGTGCGAAGAGGGATTTTAGACACGATGGCGTTTCTGTATTCCCCCGAGGAAGGAAGGAAGGACGAGAGGACAGCTCGGAAACAAAGGAGTCAGAAACGCTAAATGAATCACCGCCTTTGTTTTCGCGCAGTGGGGGGGAAAATAAATAAATAAATCGACCGCAATATCCCAGGACAATGAGCCTACACATCAACACTCTGGAGTCCAACATAAGCACCGGCCCCCGGAGCCGAGAATAGCTCTGTGGCTTAGCGAGAATCTATACCATACAAACCTCAGAAATCATTATATCCTTTTAGCACACAGCATAGAGCCCTGTGCATGACTGCACATTTCACAGTATTTCAAAAGCAGGGCTGTATGTAGCGCACACTTAGCCTGAGTCTATATACAGTTTCTTTTAGGCTTCCTTTCTTTTCAACAGGGGGTCCGTGGGGGACCTTGAAGGTACTGTAGGGGGTCCCGGGCCACACTTGATATGCAGTGACTATATATAGATGTGGGAAATTTATGATGGGGGTCCCCTGGATGCCTTTGAGCCTGGGTGGGGGGTCCCTGGATGAGAAAAGGTTGAAAACCGCTCAGTTAAGTGCATGTATATTAAGCAGATGGGTCACTGCTTATGATTATGAAAGCTCCATTAGAACCACAAAATAGGTAACATACGGTCACATGACCACATGACCCCTCCATAGTAAAGTGTATAAATGAGCATGGCCAGGTGCTTTACCTGCATGCTCACCACTTTTTTAGGGCTCTTCAGCTTTATTGGACAGCACAGTGTAGAGGGACAGGAAGAATGGGGAGAGGGATAGGGGGGGAGAGAGGGAGAGACGCGCGACACAGATCAGCACAGTGTAGAGGGACAGGAAGAATGGGGAGAGAGAGAGGGACGGAGAGAGGGAGAGATGCGCGACACAGATCAGCACAGTGTAGAGGGACAGGAAGAATGGGGAGAGAGAGAGGGAGGGAGAGATGCGCGACACAGATCAGCACAGTGTAGAGGGACAGGAAGAATGGGGAGTGAGAGAGTGAGAGAGAGAGACGCACGACACAGATCAGCACAGTGTAGAGGGACAGGAAGAATGGAGAGAGAGAGAGAAAGAGACGCACGACACAGATCAGCACAGTGTAGATGGACAGGAAGAATGGAGAGAGAGAGAGAGAGAGAGAGAGAGAGAGAGAGAGAGAGACGCACGACACAGATCAGCACAGTGTAGATGGACAGGAAGAATGGGGAGCGAGAGAGAGGGAGAGACGTGCGACAAAGGTCACGCGGTCGGATTTGAACCACCGACATCGCGGCTCTCAATGAGCATGTGGACGGCGCCCTTACAGGCTACGCCACAGAGAACACCCCCACCACTGTTCTTAAACGCTCCTGACGAAGACCTTAGAGCTCAAAATGCAACCCCGTCTTCAGGACCAATAAACTGTTTTGGACCCAACGAGTCATGGGCCGACAAAAGTTTTTCATTACAACACTTAGCCACTCATGGGATTCTTTTACTACCATGTCAGAGGCGGGGCCATTTTGGGATGCCCTGGGAGGAGGATGGGGGCGGAGTCAGGGTGTCAACAGGGCGGGTGGAGGCGTAACCTGCACCTGCCGCCACCTCCTTTAAACATTTCATACCGCATCAGCTGGTGTCCTGTGTGGAGCAGTGCTCGTTCTCTCTGACAGACAGGACTAAAGTCACGCTGGAGCAGTGCTCGTTCTCTGACAGACAGGACTAAAGTCACGCTGGAGCAGTGCTCGTTCTCTCTGACAGACAGGACTAAAGTCACGCTGGAGCAGTGCTCGTTCTCTGACAGACAGGACTAAAGTCACGCTGGAGCAGTGCTCGTTCTCTGACAGACAGGACTAAAGTCACGCTGGAGCAGTGCTCATTCTCTCTGACAGACAGGACTAAAGTCACGCTGGAGCAGTGCTCGTTCTCTCTGACAGACAGGACTAAAGTCACGCTGGAGCAGTGCTCGTTCTCTCTGACAGACAGGACTAAAGTCACGCTGGAGCAGTGCTCGTTCTCTCTGACAGACAGGACTAAAGTCACGCTGGAGCAGTGCTCGTTCTCTCTGACAGACAGGACTAAAGTCACACTGGAGCAGTGCTCATTCTCTCTGACAGACAGGACTAAAGTCACGCTGGAGCAGTGCTCGTTCTCTCTGACAGACAGGACTAAAGTCTCACGCTGGAGCAGTGCTCATTCTCTCTGACAGACATGACTAAAGTCACACTGGAGCAGTGCTCATTCTCTCTGACAGACAGGACAAAAGTCACGCTGGAGCAGTGCTCGTTCTCTCTGACAGACAGGACTAAAGTCACGCTGGAGCAGTGCTCATTCTCTCTGACAGACAGGACTAAAGTCACGCTGCAGTGGTGGAGACAGCAGTTCCTGCAGGCACGCAGAGCCCCTCTCTGGCTCGGCCACAGTCGATCAGCTGAGCACAGCAGCCAGAACAAAGGCCCGGGGCCTACATTTCAATTACAAAACAACCGCACGGCTCTCACGGCTTCACAACGTCTACAGAGGAAATATGACAGAGGATCTCAATGTACTACTCACTGCCATCTGTCTACCTGCAACGCTAAAGATAAATAAATAAGTAAGTAAATAAGTAAGTAAGTAAATAAATAAATAAATAAATAAATAAATAAAAACTGCAGTATGTTTCCGTTTCCCCCCAAAAGTGTTTTTAAAACTTTTATTATAAAATCGTTACACAACATTCCCAACCACACACACACACACACACACAAGTGCTAATTGAAAACAACACGCAAACTCACCCTAGCCGACACCACCGTGATCCGTGAGGACAAATAGAATTAGCCTCCATGAGGAAGGGAATGAGGGGTAATGCATTATAATTAAAGTAAAGGGGAGCATGCAGCTTTGTGTCGTCTCCGGGGAAATCTATGGAAACACCGACTTACTGGGCCGTGCCTGACAATCTGCACACTGCAGGGAGGAGAAACGGAAGCAGATAACGGCTAAAGAGGGGCAAACAGACAGTATGAGAGACAATACTGTCAATGCTAATGCTATACACACAAACATACCCAGATGTGTCAATGCTAATGCCGCACACACGCACACACGCACACACGCACACACGCACACACAGTTTGGGCTCAAGCAGCAACTGGCTGTCCTGCCTGCTACCTCTGTCACACTCCCAAGACAGGGGAGATTTATCTGGCATGTTCTGGAGGTGCACTTAAGCACTCCCTTCTCAAAATTTGCTTTTTTTTCTTCAGCTTTCTTATGCTACCTTTTTAAAAATTGTTCACACTGAATTTATATCATTAACAAATCGATTTAATCTGCCAATATGCTTAGTATTGTATCTGCAATAACGTTCACAGAAATCTGGATATGAACAGAGCCCTTCAGTAAATAAATTCAGTAACCCCATCCACTCAGTCACAGTTAAAAAGCAAACCAGTATCCTATCATCATGACAGTGATGCACAAAAATACCGCCCAAATAACTCCATCTCTGCACTACAAACTAAATTATTAGGGCACATAGTAACATGCTTTCCAAAGTGGCACAGAGGTATTACACAATACAAAACAAAGAGGTGAGCAAGCCCTCTTAAATATAAAAAAAAAGACTAAATAAAGTAAGAATATATATTAGGCTGCCATTTACCTACAGATCAGAGAGAATCCAGCACATGTATACAAAATACTTACATAAATGCATATTTCAAATGCATGTCATTGAAATACTAGCCATCCCTGACTGTGGTATTAAACTCCACCTGGAGAAGCCCTGCCGTTTTAATCCCCATAAGTGTGTGTGGCATAAGTGTGTGTGTGTGTGTGAGTCCACATAAGTGTGTGAGTCCCCATAAGTGTGTGAGTCCCCATTAGTGTGTGAGTCCCCATAAGTGTGTGAGTCCCCATAAGTGTGTGAGTCCCCATTAGTGTGTGAGTCCCCATAAGTGTGTGAGTCCCCATAAGTGTGTGAGTCATATAGGGGACGCCCTGTGCTGGCAGAAAAATAAAACACACACACAAAAAAAGACTAAACAAAACAAATAAATTCAAGCCTGCATGCAAAAAACAAGAATATAGGCTACTATTAATATGCCTACATTGAGCCAGCTGCTTTATAAAGCACTGATATAAACACACATGTTCACAAATAGCTTGCCCACCACAATAATAATCAATACAGACTTTCATCTATGCCTGCAAGGAGGTCAGATACCACCAACGTTTTAATTTCCATTTGCAAGAACAGCAGGCCTAGCCGTGTGTGTGTGTGTGAGTGTGTGTGTGTGTGTGTGTAAAGCAGGCCTAACTGAACAGACACCAGGTTTAACAATGTGGCTTGAAACTAAATACCGTGCACTTTTTCTCATAAAGATATGCTCAAATTAATCTACAGAAAACTGCTGTGCTGTCCCAAGGTTAGCAGAACAGGAAGTCTGATAATGCCAACAAGGCCACATCTGCAAACAGTCAGGCATCTCACTGGATAACACCAATATTCCTGGGAGGCATTCACAAATCACAATCCCTGCTCCACTTTCTATTTTATCACAACAAAATGGAGATTCATGCTCTCAAATACCAGTGTGTGCTGAGTCACACTCCAGGACGAAACAGAAAGAAAATCCTTTTAATAAACAAGCAGATATGACGACTGCATCCAACCCCATGGGCACTCTTTGTTCATACAGTCGGCAGAATAGCTGGCAAATCTCACTTTGCTTTATGATCAAATCATGCTGACCTTTGTTAATGAAAGCATAATTAAATAAAAATAAATCACCGAAATTAATTATACCCCAACGTGCAAAATAATACTTCAGCATACTTTGAGATAAATCAATACAGTACGTGTTCTCAAGGCTGATGGATCGTGTCTGTTTTCCATATTCAACACGACTTATTTGAGATAGATTAGATTTTTTAAAAAGTCTTTAAAAATCAAACTTTGCATTGACAAACATTAGAACTCAAAAATCCACAGTAGGATATAAATAAACAAGCAACTCGGCGATCGTTATTCAGCACAGTTGTTGGGAAATTGACCTAAATTGCAGCTCAGCAGCTGGCTGCCTTGCATTATTAATACACATTTGTAATGTAATGTTTTATGGTCAAATACTAGGTCTGGTGAAGATAAATGCAATCTCGTGCAGTTGCACAATCAAGCCGTCCAATACAGGAACTCGTCACTTCCTGGTTTCCAGTTTAAAACGCTTCGCACAGTTATGACAAATAATGTTAATCGTGTCAGTAAGTAAACTATGTATACCAACAAGCTAGCTGAGAGATATATTATTCTCACATTGGGATTGCGTTTAATATAATAAAGCTGGACATTTGCGTCTAGCATTCCAGCGCTTAACGTACTCATTCGAAAACTTACCAGAAAATGTGTTGTTTACACACACACACACACACTGACAACTTGACTAACATTGGCTCGCAATAGTACAGGCCGACGTGCAAAAGATATGACATCCATGATCATTTTTATTGGAGCCACCTAACGTTATAATAATAGAAACATGCAAGCTGTCTATGACAGCTAGCCAGCTACGCTAACCACAGGGAAGTAGGCTAACGTTACCGTTACAAAATAACATGTTGGCAGTCGAACAGTTAACTATATATACCTAGCTTACCAACTACCCCGGCTAACTGGTGGTGGCACTATCCGTCAGTCATATAGCGGTGTTGCTTTGCCAAAAAGACACCATTGCCATGACCGTTAACTAATAATAAACTAATACACTGAAAGACACGCCTTGTTGTCTTTCAGTTTGTTGACTAGCAGACAACAAAATAAAAAATACACAATGCTGTCCGACTGTCCCATTCGCCTCTCTACACCACCTAGAAGCAGAGCTATCTTGCGAACCTTTATCATCCTCGTCGATCCTCAGCGCCACGGAGATGTACTCAAAGGCCTGCTTGTGGAGGCTGCGGATCAGCTCGCCGCTGTCCTCGTATTCCTCCGGGCGCTTTGCTCTGGCCGCCATGGCCCCAGAGAGCCGCTCGCAAACCCAGGCGAACAGAATGCCCAAGTTCAGTGCCAGGACCCGGAACAGCGCAAACACCGCCAGCAGTGGGTAGGAAAAGAAGAACAAATTCCTCTTATGGAGCGACACCTGATCGGGGGCGTCGCCTTCCGGTGCGGCGCTCGTGCAGGCTGAGCCCTTCTTCTTTCTGCCTCTTCCACCCGGAGAATTCATTCACCTGCCTCCTCACCGTCGCCTCCATAACACATAGCGGGCAAGCTTGTTGGTTTTGGGCGTTACTCCTCTCCCCCGACTACAGGCGTTAAATAGCCTAAGCAATAGTATGGACTTATCCCAGTGTCAGCCAAAGCTGAAGGGGCGTTATCTACGAGAGTACGGGGTTTAACTCTTTCGCTCATAGGCTGAGGCTCTTTAACAATGCTGACAACTGAAAGAGAAATGGATGTGGCGCTATTGGTGGGTTTGCAAATTTAGGGCGTCCCAGTCGCACGCGTTTGGGCGGTCAAGCCGGAGTCCCAAAGAACCATCGTGGTCTAGCACTATGAAAGACCGAAACATTCTGGTACATAAGTGCAATAAGTTTTTGTCCAATCTGATTACAACTATAAAGATCGGTCCTTTCGCCGTTTTATTGTGGCCAATCTGCAAAACCCTTCAAGTTAGAAGAAAAGTGTATAATTAACAAAGATGTCTCTTTTGTAGCCTAGTGCATTTTTGTTCATATCCTGAGACCTGGCAGAAAAAAAGTTATAATACAAGTGTCTTTGATGACAAAAACATGAAAATATTGTTTAAAAAAAAGAAGATTTATTTTAGTTTAATTGAATGTCCATTGTAGTGTAGGTTTCAGCATAGACTATATGCGGTTCTTGAGATTAAGACCAGAGACTCACGTCCCCTATATGAGACAAAAATAATAATTGCGGGGTTTTATGAGGATATGGCGGTTATAACTCCAGTTGAACGGTGTGTGTGTTTCCATGTTATGTCAGCCATGGATGTGTAATGTGTTATTATAGAACCCTGTGTACAGGATAAACTCCATTTCAAGGCTACAGGGTCAATTGCAGCATACTGCTGGAGTGTGAACCTCAGGATTAAACTGCAAGACCACAGAACACCTTATAACAGCTATCAAAAGGGGGTTTTAACAACAGCTAAGCAGGCTGCAATCGACCCATAACGTTTTTTATTATATTAACATAAATCAAGTAGGCTATCAGTTATTTCAAAAGCCAACTGTGCCTTAGGCCCACTGCACTGGTTGGCTGTGCTGTGAAATGGTTCCTACAAGGCTTAATTATAGAACAAATTAAGCTGCCCTTGATAAGGATGATACATTCTAGCTATCAAATAATCTTTAAAGTGACAAACTTTTCCTCTGTCTGAATGTGTTGTATACATGTATATATTGAGCAAGTATGCTTATCGACATGCACATGGATTTATGGATAAGCCTTTAACGTGAAACACCTGATTCAATTGAATGTTTTTATTTAGCATGTCTGTCTGTGTTTTGTGGGTCTGCCCCACTGTCTATGTGTTTTTTTTATTTCTGGCAAGTGGCACCTACAACTGAAGGTCCATCACAGGAAAATAAAAGATATTCTATTCTGTTCTATAAATGAACCTCTTTACATCGCATAAGTTCGTCTTCAAAGTAATTTAAAGTGGAGTTTGGCCCATGAGATTCCCCTTATGAATACAGCATTTTCTGAGGATGGACCACTGTTGAAAGGACAAATCAAAGATGCTAATTTCCTGCAAAGGAAATCCTATTTGTGGAAAACGCCCTGTGATATGATTATTATACACGTCCCATGTAACGCTGTCCAACCAAAATAAGCAAGTGCTAAGAAAAAACAACAACATTCCCTCCAGCGACTAACCGCCTTCCAGAAAAGTTGGAAGAAATTTGTTATATTGATATTGCATATTTTGAGTTTCGCTCTACTTTTCCGGGTTCTAAGGGTCCTGATTTCACGTTTAGCCAATCATGACTCGACTTCCCTATATCTTTGCTGTGATTGGGCAACTGGTTGAGCCCACAGCGCGTAGAAACCACACAACAAACATGGCGGACGGTAAGTTAATTGTTGCAAGATCTGTAACTTGCTATTGTCTTCTAAAAGAGTTATGGTTGTCAAAAAGTGTTCACCCACAGCCCAGGTTCAGTTACAGAATCACATGTAGCAGAAAACGCATTCGACGAAGGCCCAGTCTCAGCGAGGACGGGCCATGCGTTGATACCATCAGAACAAACGTGATGGAAGTTGCCTAGCGTAGCTAGCTAATATTAGCGGTAACGTTACATCCTAAACACGGATAATGGACTTGGTTAACTTTAACTGATCGCTATCTTTCAGGGGTTTATTGTGGGATGGCGACATATTTTATTTTCGGTTTAATGATAAGTGATTGATATTGTAGCGACAACGGCTTTCGATGTGTTGTTTTCAACTGAAACTGCACCTGGTCTTCTTGTAACGTTGGCGAATGAAGCAGCTATCGTAAAGCTAGCTAGCTATCACCAACTACTTTCTACCCTGCGAATGTTAGCCAATAGCAATATTATATTTTCTTTGCTAAAACTACATGTTGACATCAGTGAACGCTGTATCTGCACAGTACATAAGTGTATGATTTCCTTTAGCCAGTTGGCTGGTGTTAACTATATTGCTAAGTAACATTAGTTGGTTAAAATGTGCAACATGTTCGCAAGCTAATGCTAGGTGGCTAAATGCTCAGCGCCGTGACGATTTGTAATGTATATGGTTGCCAAGTGCTGACTGTAACATGGACCTCTTTCGATATACGGCATGATCAACTGTTTATCGTAGAAAAGATTCCAGCCAAAGTTACCTGTATGAGTAGTCCGCGCTAATTTTATGTTTATGATCTAGTTGGATTTATTTGATAGGTTTTAATTTTTGTAACGTTACCTTTATGTTCTGCTTTCTCTCACCAGTATGCTACTCGGCTTCACATCAGTGACTGTAGTAACCTAAGCTATAACGTTACATGCGCAATATTTACGGCTACTATTTAGCAACTGTCGTCATTGGCTGTTAATATGCTTAGTATTTATGGGTAATTCCGTGTCCAATCAGAAAAAGTTGTTGCAGCACCGTCTCAGATTGTTCCCCAAACATTTTATATATCATGATGGGTCCCAAAACCAAGGCCTGTAAAATATTTCTGTTCAAATCCTAAATCTTCATATTTTTCAGCCCTTGAGATTATATCATTTTTATAGCCTCAAAAACGCCTTATCTGGGAAGCCATGTTTGGGCATTAATATCTTGACAAGTATTGTTCCTAGCCTCACCAAACTTTGTAGGATGGAAGACAAACATGCCTGTATGCCAAAACCATTAAAATCCTGTACGGCATGCCATTTTATGGCCCTAGATTTGGAAAAAGTGCAAGATTCCTAAACGAGAGTGATATTGAAGGTACTACAAACCCACATTTTTGCACCAATATGATATCAATCATTATTTTTTCTGCAAATACAATATTTTATTAATTTTGTGCCAATATTTGAGGTCTCTACCACCAATGGACATGACGATATTATGAATAAAACAAGGCGTGGTAGCATATTTTGGTCATTTTCATAGGACCAAAATGGTATGTGGGGTAGCTAGTAGGAACATGAAATGCACATGGAAATTGCTTGATGTTTGGTTATTAAGGGTACTGAGTGCCAATGTCTTTCCGTTTTTTCTTCATACAAAAAAAAAAAAGACAGATTTCAGAGATTTTTTACCTATGGGGGAAAAAAAAACATTTTTTTTTTTGCCTCAGTATCGCCATGATTATTGAATTCCTGTGTCAGGAATTGTAAGAAATAAAGGATAAACATGTTTTCAGTATGTTCATTGGAATAGAGGGCATTTGAGATGGGAATTGTGTCTCCGGTAAGGTCCTGGATATTGAAAATAAGTGCAATATTTTGATAAAACCTCTGGTATAAGGAGGAATAAGTGGTAAATAAATGAGTGTTTCCTAGCTACCAATCAGTGAATAATGGAACATAAGGATTCCACTTATCAAGAAAACACCAAGCATGTACCCAATTCAGTCCTGTTGTTCAAGTTATATGGTTAAAGGATAATAGTTTTCATCACATGTAATTTCTAGTACATAATTTGCTATATTGCACATAATTTTCAATAGTTATTAAAATTTTTTTATTGGATCTTATTCTTTTTAAAATATGGGATATACAATTTAACCCCTCCATTGAATATAGTATCTATCAGAGTTAATGCCTTTTTCTATAATGAGGCCCTGATGGTAAAGAATATAGCTTTCATTAATGACCTATAGTAAAACGAGCATACAGAAAACATGTATTTCTTTACTCCAATATTTCAGAGGCTGGGACACACATAAGTAGAGATAATAAGGGAAGACCCTGCTTCTTCATTATGGATGTTTTTTTCCTAGAGGTAAAACAATGCCTTTAACTATGTATATTTATCTATGAAGGGAACATGGAAGGACATTGGCACTTTGTACACTAAATTACCATACATTAAGCTATTTCCACGTACACTTTCATGTTCCTTCTAGCTAACCCACATACCATTTTGGTCCTATGAAAATGACCGAAAAATACTACCACGCCTTGTTTTATTCTTAATATCTTCATGTCCATTAGTGGTAGAGACCTCAAATATTGGCACAAAATTAATAAAAGATTGTATTTGAAGAAAAAATAATGATGGATACCATATGGGTGCAAAAAAATGGGTTTATAATGCCCTCAATATCACTCATTTAGGAATTTTGCACTTTTTTCCAAATCTAGGGCCTTCAATTGGCATGCAGTACAAACTTTTAATGGTTCAGTCATACAGAAAACATGTTTGTCTTCCATCCTACAAAGTTTGGTGAGGCTAGGAATAATACTTTTCAAGATATTAATGCCCAAACATGGCTTCCCAGATAATGTGTTTTTGAGAGTGTAAAAATGAGAAAATATGAAGGGCCGAAAAAATGGAAAAACATTGGAATTGAACAAAAATATTTTACAGACCTTAGTTTTGGGACCCAAACATTATATAGACAAACTTTGAACAAAATCTGAGACGGTGCTGCAACCACTTTCCTGGATTCTGTTTGATTTGACACGGAATGACACTTATGCATACTATTTAGCGACTGTTGACTTTGCCTGTTTGTAACCATACAGTGGCTACATTTAACTTGATACGCATAAGTTTACCTTGTTTAATATGCGTACATTCTCTTAGATCACGCTGACGCGGACCAAAGTATGGAAGGACCCACACCTGTAAGTTAGTTAATTGGTTAATGGGAATATAAGCACAATCGTTCATGCATTTTGCCGGTGTTTGTATCTCATAACATTTCGCTCTTAATTTAAATTTTAGGTTTCTGAAAACCTACATGCAGAATATGGTCTCACAGAAAACGTTCAGGTAAAGAATATTTTATTCATTTTAATGCGCTGGATTTATACTGCTGCGTTGCTCATACAAAATTCTCTTCTATAGAGAATAGCGGAGAACGAGAAGGCCAATGCAGAAAAGACTTCAAAACAGAAAGTGGATCTACAGTCTCTTCCCACACGTGCATATTTGGACCAGACAGTAGTGCCCATACTTCTACAAGGGCTCTCGGTACTGGCCAAGGAAAGGTACGTTGTGAATTCATCTTCTTCCTTTAAGTCAAAATAAAAGTGATTTTAACATTTAGAAAAAGATGCTAACTCGACTTGCTCCATGCTGATTGTTGAGCTTGTTGATTCAAGTGCCAAAGACAAAACCTTGTATTGATTTTCCAAACTCAATTTTCAATGCTTTTTTTTTTTTCTTTCCCTTTCTTCTCCCCCCCCAGACCTCCAAATCCCATTGAGTTCTTAGCGGCGTATCTTCTGAAGAACAAGTCGCAATTTGAAGACCGGAATTAACTGGAGGGGACAGTGGCACCCATCTGTGACCATATACACACACGCACACACTTTTTCTTTTTTTTTGGTGAAGACACGTGACATTTTCTCAACTTCTCAATAAAGTAGTTGTTGCAGAACACCCGTTTTGTTTAAGTGATTTATGTTGGAAATGATTAAACGACAACCCTGTCTGAAATGCATGTAAAATGATGGTTTTGGAAGTTATGGAAGTGCATGTTGAGTTTAGTATACGTGCATAAGGTGTAGCGCTCGCACTGCATCTACAACATATAAAATCTGAGATCTGGTCAACTCATTTCTCTTTGTAATTGAAAGAACACGTGTAGTATTCTGAGCTTCTGAATGGAGGGTGTCAGTATAACGGTTAGGGAAGTAGTAGGTTGTACTCCGATTGTAGGTTCATTTTCCAGGTAAGGTGCTGCTGTCGTGCCTGTGAGTATTGATTCAATAAAATATTTTATATAAGCTGTGTAAAGGGATGGATTGTATGTTAAAAAAAAAAAATGTACATGTATTCTGGATCAGAAGCATCTACTGAAATATGAAATTGTCCAATTCTTAAATTGGACGCAATGCTCATAAAACGATGGTGAATTTAGATTTATAAAAGCTTCCGCTTTCCACGTAAAAATAAGCACAAAAGGCCCCAGTGCTCATTTGCTAAGGGTTTTATTATAGCACATGACATTTAAAACGGTACATGACAAACCCCACAGAGGGTAGAATTTACTTCAGTATACCTTCAGATATAAAATAAATTTAAATATTACACCTTTATTAAATTCTAGAAAATATACTTCTCCTTATAAATTTATGTTCAGAGTATGCAATCCAATCATTTATCCAGCAGGTTAGAGTATTACCACAGCCAACAAAATCTTTTTTCAGACTACAGTCATAATTGCTCTCAGATGTATAGTTTCTACCCACAATCCTTTGTAATAAAGACCTTTAGGCAGGAAAAAGAAAAATCACCTGAATCAAAGCATATCTTGCTTCCTCACTGGGGAGGGAGTATTGGGGGGAAACAGGAAGATAAACTCTCTAGACCTCCAGACAGTGTACGGTCGTTCTGAGCGCTCTTCTCAGCCTAGCAGCCCCTACGCCTTGTGGCTTCCTGCACTATGAGTTACAATTTTAGGCACTGATCCTGTTGCAGTTGGCATCTTTTTATAGTGTGTTTTGCTCCTTTAAAGGGATATTTTACCTTCTGGGGTTTTTTCCTGATATTATTTCAGTTTAGGGGTGCGCGTATGATTGGCCCAGACGCGGTTTGTGTCTAAATTATATTTTAGATATTTACAGAAGTTTCTGATGATCTACTGGCCTACAAGTTGCTCTGAAGGAGTTTTACAGCGAAGTAATGCCTCCAGAGGCTGTACATGTGTACAGAACCCAATTTGTTTTGAAAGAATTGTTATTTTTTGTTGGAACTATTTCCTACGGCACACGGGACCTGAAACGGCGGCACTCAAGGAAGTACAGGAGACCGGACAGGTATGATATAAAGCCTGATACTTAAGTGGATATTTGAAGAATAAATGCTATAATGTGTTAATATGTGCAACCTCTGGAAACAATGTCGCTGTACAAGCCGTTTTTTGGGATTACTTGAAGTATATTTTCTTGCTTTTAGACCATGGATATTCACATGCGGACCTCATATCCAAATCCAGCCCTGGTTTCCTTTCTTCCAGGTAATTAACTGAACAATTAGTGTTACAGACTTCACACCTGACTGCCAGGTAAAGAGAGGGTGGAAAACCAGCAGTTTTTTTACCTCGAGGACTGATTTTAACACCAGGGCTTTAGACCATGAACCCTCCAAATGTCCTTACACCAGCCACTGCAATGTGGCCTGGACATCAGAAACATCTCCCCTAATAACTCTAGTTTCTAGGCTTCTAAAATATCTTTAATTGAACATAAAATCTGGGTCAATCAAAAAAATAATATATATGTCAAAACTGAAATGTGTGTATATATATATATATATATTTTATATATATAATAAAAAAACCTCAGAAAGTGAACTGTCCCTTTAATGTGTCTTAAGTCCAAAAAGCCCATCTGAAAATAATTGTGGCACATACTGTACATTCATGTAAATTAATGCTTCGAACACATTTGAAGAAATTAGGCAGCACTATTATTAACATTAGCATGATCCATCAAATTTCAAGTTTGTGCGTAGTTTCTCACATGTTAATATTGTACCCACATAATGTTTGATCGCAAAATGTGTACACGTTGGCTGGTCGGCACCACAACAGCCATCCTTTGACTAATCAGTCTTTCATAATCACTTACAAACTAAGAGCTGTTAAAAGTTTTTTTAAATTTTTTTATTTTTATTATTATTTTTATTTCTAAAAATTTTTTTTAAGGTGGGCAATTCAAAAAAAGTAACTATTTGGGCATCCTGTATATTCCTCAGAATCATAATCGGCACATACTTATTCTGTAACAGACAAGGGCAAGCGCATCTTCCTTTGTGCCTGCCTGCGTGCGTGTGTATGTATGTATTTATGGGGATCCACCATTACAAAAAAATAAAAACTACTTCAAAAGACTACTTGAACTCAAAAGCCCTAAATAATAATATTACACCATAAGTCTTTCATTCCCTGGAAAAAAAAATAAAAAATCAATAGTGGCACATAATGGAAGGAGGAAATGTGGCCAACCCAGAACTGGGGTCACACTGCATCTTAAAGCCTCTTCCTGTGGGGGTATCAGATATAGAACTGGGGTCACACTGTATCTTAAAACCTCTTCCTGTGGGGGTATCAGATATAGAACTGGTGAGCAGCCAGGCTATCCATGAACGGACGGACCAGGTTGTCGGTGGAGAAGTAGAAGATGAGTCCGAAGGTGATGGAGATGGGGAGGGCGGGCAGGGCCTTCTTAAAGATAGCCAGAAGTAGGAGAGTGAGGCACAGGCCCTGTCAAAGGAAGCATTTGGCATTGAGCGGTGGCCAAGATTCAAGCAGCTCCACATTGACATTTTTGTGATAGACATTCCTTTGTGCAGAGACGGTAGGGAGTTGAATCGCTTTCATTGTGCCGGCAAGTCCAGTCTCATTTGTAACCATTTAAAGCTCTAGAGCTGCCAGGAGCAGATGTTCTGACATTAAAGATACTTGAGTCAATGTGGAAAAAGCCAGTGCCCCACACACTCATTGTATTGGAAATAGAGCTGCATCACACATTAAATGGATGCGCAAAATGTTCTATTAATTTTAACGACCAGCCGTACAACGGTCCCATCGTGGCACATCTTCAACTTGACTGCTTCAATAATGACAACTGATACCAATATAAATAATTAGTATATATATAATAATTAGTTACCAAACATAGCTGCTTTTTTAAATGTCAAAATGTAGACTGTAAAAAAAACAACAACAAAAAGAAAACACTAATGTACTCGTGACAAAACATGGTCTCAAACATCCTCCGCTGTCGGTGAAATTACGCATGCATCCAGGAAGTATGGACTTCAGCAGACTTCTGCAAAGCTTTGCAAAGCTTTAATTAGTCTGCTGTCGGCAGTGGCCTTCGCTAAAAACACTGACATACCGGGCCAAACAAATTAGCATGCTGGCAAATCTAGAGAACAGTTTCAGAAGCACGTTGCAAAATGTAAAATGTGTTGCAGAGAGCAAAAAACGCTTGCACTTTTCAAAAACACTCAAGCTGCTGAATGCACCCTATTTGAAGTGTACGTTTAACTTTAATACCGATTGTTGGTTTGTTCAAATAACTTTACACTGATTATAAATGTGCCTTCGCACTTTTGAAATCGCAGTTTTGTATTCCTTTTTTACATTTAACTTTAATACTGATTGTTGGTTTGTTCAAATAACTTTACACTGATTATAAATGTGCCTTCGCACTTTTTAAATCGCAGTTTTGTATTCCTTTTTTTAAATGTTTTTTTATTTTTTTATTTTTTATTGTATATGCTATTCAATTACCCACCGTGTAGCAACAGCTAGAGAATCGCTGCTACGCGTGGAGTAGCATACACGGTAGTAGAGCGACTCCTCGTGCTCCTGACCGCGATCCCAACTCGCCCAGGGCCGTTCTGTGCGCAACGATTCTCTCCGAGCGCCTCCCCCCACCCGGGAGCAGCCGCCAATTGGCGCTTCCTCAAGGCACCGGCCACGCTCGGAACTGGCAGGACCGGGGATCGAACCTTGGGGTGCAACCGCACAGACAGAAAGCCTGCGCCTTTGTCCGCTGCACCACCGCAGTGCCCCCCCTGAGGCTAACACCCATGTTTCCTCCCCTTCTGTAAGTTACTCGGGATAAGAACGTCTCCACGGCGACGGGAGCATAACGGTAAACACAGAGCCCTTTGTAAATGCTGCTTGCCGAGAGAGGTTATAACAGGTTATAACAGACGTTGTGCTGAATGGATGTACATTGACAGGCCTGGCGGGGTATTCCACAAAGCAGGGTTACCGAGTTCGCCGGATAACTGCAGAGTAAAACCCGGAACCCTCCCAAATCTGGAACATGGACAGCAGTAAAAAGAGCTGTCCCAGGCTTTACTCAGTGCAGTTATCCAGCTAACTCAGTAATCCTGCTTTGTGGAATACCCCCCTGGTTTGTGGAATATGTGCAGCGTGACGGAAACGCAGGCGGTGACGCGTGGCAGTCATTCACTCACGATGAGAATAGCCACGAAGCAGGCCAACGTTGTGTTCCAGTCCCCGCCGGTGGCCACAGCCTTCCCCACCAGCACGCTGTAGAAGATGAAATCTCCCAGGCCCAGCTTGACCCCCCCTGCAGACAGACACACCACAGGCTCATAATGAAGCACGATACAGCTCCATGTGGAGATCCCATTAGAAACCTGGCAGATCTGCTCTCGGCTGCAAAGATCGCAGTGATCAGTCAGAGCTTGAGTAGTCTTAAAGACTCTCTCATCAACATCATCTTTTTTTAATAGTTATACATTAAGAACCACCGAAAACAAAGACGATGATATTAAGCCTGTTTTATTCTGTTTTTTTTTTTATGCTGTGAGAAACTAAGTTCTTACACTGGCCACTATCAGGACTCACCATTTGTATATTTGAGCAACATGCTTATTTATGCTATAAAATCAACAGTGGCATGTGCAATTAGTGGGCTGTCAATCAGAAGTGAAGTTGAAATCCATTGTGTCACACACCTTCAGGTCCCATGGTTAGAAAATACACTGCCTGGTCAAAAAAAAAGTTGCCATTGCACCCGTCATGCATAGTACCCACTGTACAAGCCTCTGGAGGCAGTGTTATGATCTGGGGTTGCTTCAATTGGTCAGGTCAAGGCTCAGCAACATTATTTAGCAATAAAATGAAGTCAGCTGAGTACCTGAATGTACTGAATGACCAGGTTATCCCATCAATGGGCATATTCCAGGACGACAATGCCAAGATTCATCGAGCTCAAATTGTGAAAGAGTGGTTCAGGGAGCATGAGGAATCATTTTCACACATGAATTGTCCACCAGAGTCCTGACCTTAACCCCATTGGAAGTCTTTGGGATGTACTGGAGAAGACTTTATGGAGTGGTGCGACTCTCCCGTCGTCAATACAAAATCTCGGCCAAAAATGAATGCAACTCTGGACGAAAATAAATGTTGTGATGTTGCATAAGGTTGTCGAAACAATGCGCGCCGTAATCAAAGCTAAAGGCGGTCCGACTAAATATTAGTGTGCAACTTTTTTTTTTGGCCAGGCAGTGTACATACGTACTTTGTCTCAAGTGTAAATTTCATTATTTTCATGTTTATAAATTTGGGTGAAGTCATTATAGGTGTTTGGCTGAACAGATATAAGACCTGTGCAGTCACTTTTTGTTTTTATATTTAAATACAAACCATTAAATATAAAAGCAAAAAGTGACCGCACAGGTTTTTCGGGACCAGCTGGTTGGTGCTGAACCGGATTTAACCAGTTGCAACCTGTTTGCTGTCGGGTAGAGTGTGCACGTCTGCCAGGTGGAGACTAGTTTAACTCACTGTCCTCCTCTTGGTCCTCCCCAGCGATGTACACTTGCTCCGTCCCTGTGACCACCCGGCACTCTGGGTCCCCCTGGCTTGTCTCGAGGTCACTACGGTCACTCTGCTGTTCTTCCTCATCTGTGTGGCACAGAAATGTCATTTATTTATTTTATAAAATTAAAAATAGTGGTCATAGTGGGGTTTTAAAGCATATAGAATATATTATACTGAATAATTAAGAAGTAAAATCAAACATTCCAGCTGTGAAACTTAAATAAGGAAATGAATAACATTAATGTATGAATCTGTGAAAGGTGAGAGTATTTCCTTTTTCAAGCAAGTTTAAAAATGCGGGTACACCCACCTGTATCTTGAACAGTGGGCTCGGAAGCTGAAGGAGGTTGGGCCATTCCAACCATCCAGATCATAGCAGCTAGGGAAATGAGATCAATGCCGGTTATGTGCACGGTTATGCGATACAATCTCAAGGACACTGATGGCAGGATCAGTATACTGATCTCTTAAATATATACACACACCTGAATTACTCCTTACCTCAAACCACTTTGGTCCAAGTACACTTATTACTAAACAAATTTTATTGGGAGGCAAAACCAGAACTGTCAGAAATAAATAAAAGAACTGCCTGAACAGGGCAGACTAAGTGCTGACGTGTCAGTAAATATCCCATTGTTACCTCACTGCAACTGTGACCCCAATTACATCAGTTATATGATTGTCATGTTCATTATAATTAAGCTCTGACAAAGCAGAACATTGGCATGTCCTTTAAACAGTCCTCAAAGTCCCCTAGCCTAACCAGGCCTGGCGCCGTTTAAATACTCAAGTTATTGTGTGAGTCTGGCCTCGGTTGTATTCAAAGCCAGACCCAATAATGCCTTCTGTTTAGACAAGCCAACTCCTAGCACTTCCAGCTTTGTCAGATTGACATGTGCACTCCTGTTGCCTTCAGCAAGATTTTGATCCCTTTTTTAGAAATGGATAACACCATGACAGCGTGTTATTTGATCTCAGCAGAGGCATTGGGTAACACTATCTCACAGTTCCCTCATATACTTACATGAGTATATGAGAGCAGGGAAGATGGGCTCGTTGCGCTCCTGGGCCGTCTCCACCAGCATTCTCAGCGGCCCTTTCGGGCACAGCACCGCCATTAAATCTGCATGCAGGCAAAGATCTGCTTCAAAAGTAGAACTCTGGACTCGGAGGCAAATGGAACTCTGAAGCAAACAGAACTCTAAATGGAATGCTGAAGTAAATGGAACTCTGAATTCAGAATCAAATTACACTCTGAAGCACATGGAACACTGAACCAAACACAACTCTGAACTTTGAAGCAAATGTAACCCTGACGCAAATCAAGGTGAGGCCCTTTGGCCAAGCAAGCTGAGAGACACCATGAGCTAATCAAACAGGAAATTGTCCATGGATCTCAGGAGATTTATTTACACAAACTGGTGGACATGTTTGGCCAAAGTTTGCTTAGCAGCAGGATTGGAGTGTCAAAGTATTTCAGTTTAGGAAATTATGAAAATTCAACTTGTTGGATTACTTTAAAAAAATGAGAACTGAAATAGAACCGACCCCCGAACTCTGCTTAGTTGTGTGAGGAAAACACAGTGTGGGAGAAGTGAGAAGTTGAGAAAGAGGTGCGCTCACCGTAGACAGATATGGCCCCTAAAATGACCCAGGCTGACCATTCGGGCAGGTACTTGATGAAGATGAGGGCCATGAGCGCACTGATGATGATGAGGTAGGCCTGCTGAAGCTGAAGGGGCCCCTTCCAGTGAATACACACCATCCCCACCACCCCAAAGTTCCAGATGATCATCACTAACGTGGGATAATCCATGGCCACATTGTAGGTCTTAAAAACCTCCCTGTTGGAGTCACAGGGTGACAAAAAAAAACACTTCAGTGGGATTTTAACAGGCACCTACCCGGATCTACTATGCAGCACAATCTCATAATTACTTTACAATAAGCACAGAAATGTAGAACTAAAAAGTGGAAGTACAATAACGCCTTGTAGGCCTGCATGCTGTGCGAGTGACATTTGTTTCAAACCACGGTTTTTGGTCATTTCCTTTTTTTAAATTTATTTTAGACATGCAAGTAGGGCAGCTTCCTGGTGACGTTAGCCACCTCTGAATTCCTGAATCTACCATTTTAAATCTGAATTTGAAACCGACTCTGCCTCACAGGCATTCAGGTGCTGTGTGATATTATGTCACGATAAAAACAGACAATGGAACATATAATAACTGACCCCAGGTACATGAAGCTGAACCAGAACAGAAACATCAGGGAGGAGAGGATCAGCCACCCGTGAATGAACTGCATCAGAGAGACAAGTGTCATTCCAATGCCAAGGCTATCGCTAGCTATGCTAATGTGTCATTACAATGCCAAGGCTATCACTAGCTATGCTAATGTGTCATTACAATGCCAATGTTATCGCTAGCTATGCTAATGTGTCATTATAATACCAAGGCTATCGCTAGCTATGCTAATGTGTCATTTCAATGCCAAGGCTATCACTAGCTAAGCTAATGTGTCATTTCAATGCCAAGGCTATCACTAGCTATGCTAATGTGTCATTTCAATGCCAAGGCTATCGCTAGCTGTGCTATTGTGTCATTTCAATGCCAATTCTATCGCTAGCTGTGCTAATTTCCCTAAACACACAAGCAGTTCATTGTACACAAAACGCCAGCATACAGAGGGCACCCTCCATGAAGGGAGCCGTCCACTCCTGCTCTAAGAACAGACAGGGGGTGGACTCGTTTTGACAACGTCGGGCTATCCCGCATCACGTGACAGACGAGGGAGGAGCTTGCTGCAGCAGTTGAGTATAAACATCAAAAGCAAATCAAAAGATCCAAAAACCAGCATGGCTCATTTGGAACCACTTGTTGGCGTGTGACGTCTTTCACAAGTGCCTCGCCGATTGTTTTTTTTTTGGCCCGGCGCCCGCTTTTTGTGAAAAACGAAACGCATCCATTCACTTCCCGCTTGAAAAACGAGTCCACCCATTGTGTCTTTCACCACTGGATCACAAAGGCTCAGGCCAGAACAGCGGCCTACTCATTATGTAACAGTCCCATGTACAATATGTCTTTCACCACTGCCCACCGCTTAAGGTGCTATTAGTGGGGGTTGCTTTGATGCATCATATAATGAAAGCCAATGCCGAGGCTTAATTTAAAAAACAAAAATAATAATAATAAAAAAGAACAGTCTTTAATATAACATGTGAAATGACATGGTCCTTCAGATTACACTTTTGTGTGTGTTTTTGTTTTTCTTGGTTCCCCTCAGTGTCATTAACACCCAGAGGCATGAGGCAGCTGCTCGATTCGTTTCCAGGCTCTGAGAGGGCACGCACGCGCTCACCTTGTAACAACGGTACTTATAGAGGAGCACAAGGAAGATAGTCATCACCACAATCACGCTGATCATGATGATGGTGTTTAAGACGGAATTGAGCAGCCGCTGGCCCACTGAGTCGGTGTCCTCCGTGAATGGAGTGTAGATCCTGCGGGCGAACGACAGAGAGGAAAAAAATACAACTTTATTATCCCCGTTCTGAGCTCTCTTTAACCCCTTGAAGAGCAGGTTATTTTGGAATGTTTTTTCAAAATTCTAAGTCAGTGTTCTAGAACACCATTTTCTTTCGATTACCAGTGGTGATTGTTACATCACCATTAGAATGTTCAGTTAAACACATTCTCATCACATATTTGTGATCTTACACCTGAAAGGTGTGGTGTGCGAAGAGGGTTAACTCAGGGTCTGAAATTAACAACTCTTTTGATTGTGGCTGGTAAGATTTTTACTCTGGCAGCCACTTTGGCCGATAACCTACCAGGTTGTGTTATATTGTAAAAGGTAATGTGGCTGGTAACATGTTGAAAATGGCTGGGGATTTCTGTTACGTATTTTTTTTTGTGTAGGCTAATTAAAATAATTTATAAAGTACTATTTTCTTCAATGGTGTTAGCAAGCTACCAGAAAATACTACCAAAATGTCGGCAGGTCGGACCATTTAATAAAAAATTTAAATACGTAACAGAAATGCTTATTGCTTGTATTAACAGAATCCTCTTAGTTTGCGATCGTATATGTGCTAGAAGTGTCATTTTGAGACCGTTTTTGCTTCCCCATAGAAGTGAATGGAGAGCGACAAATACCCTATTCTGGATTATCACCCCAGGGGAGCATATTTCTAACATATTTCGCCACCATTTGGACTCATATCATGGCCAGGTAACTACCCAACCCAAAGTTCTACAAAACTTCAGTTGTGCTTTTACGTGACCACAGGGGTGTGACGAGCAGGGGTTGGTTTAAGGGGGGGTGCCATCCTCCCTGTTAAACTAAATTGACAAAAGCCATCGCCTTCGTAAAACTGCCATCGCCCCCTTTCCATCCCCATTGAGTTAATGGTTTTCTGTGAAATCACAGACCCCACCCTCCCCCCTTGAAGAATTTTTTACAAACCTGCCACTGTTGACGGGAGGAATTATGCAACAAGAAGTCGTGGAGCTCTGGTGTAAAGAATATGGCATTGACGCTGGCACAGAGACAAGGGAACCCCATTGTGTTTGTGAGTCACCGGGTAAAAAAAAGCCACCTACAGCTGCTGACCGTTCTTCTCCGTGTAGAAGCTGACCGACTTGATGGTTGCCACGACGACCACCATGCAGAGGGTGACGGGGACGAAGAGCATGATGACGTGCTTGGCCCCGTACTTGAGCGTGAGCTCCTCATCCTCGCTCTCCACCGTGGGCTCCCGCTCCACAGGGCCACGGATCGGCCTATCGGACGAGCCCACGTCTGTGACCGGTCGACGCTGTGCGGAAACAGAGAACAGTGTGAAACTTACGCACGCATGCGCACACAGACACACTAGGGGTGTGTTAAAATATCGATACGGAAGATATATCTCCGTTCATGTCGTATCGATATGCGTAACAATGCATAAACGCCCGTATCGATATTTTATGTTAAAAGTAAAAAATTAGACTGTTGTAAAGAAACAATTATAAACTTTTTAAGGAGAATATTAAAAAATGGTACTGTATCGTATCATGACTGCCGTATCGGGATATGTATCGTATCGTGGATTGCTTGCCAATACCCACCCGTAACACACACACACACACACACACACACAACATGACCCGGGACCAGGGTTCTTCCCCGGGGCCAGATTCTTTGTAAAAGGGTTCCCACTGAAAATTCCAGCTTAAACCAGCCTAAACTGCTTTAAGATGTGTTTGACACTTCTAGCTGGTTTTAGTTGGTCGACCTGACCAGCCTATAGTCAGCCAGTCCACCTGGTTAACTCTCCCAGCTTAACCAGCTTTGACCAGCCACAGACCAGATATGACCAGCTCGAAGTGTTGAAAACAGCTTCAACCAATGTAGAATCCCAGCTGGTCTTCACTGGAATTATCAGCAGGGGTAGAATAGGGGGACCAAATGCATTTCCACGTGCCGTTTATAAATCAATGCACAAGTAAGATGTAGTGTACATGTGTCTATGTAAATTACATAAATAGGCATAGCTGTTATTATTATTCTGTCACTAGTGGGAATAATTCTGACATTGTGTAATTTTTTTTTTTCTATTCAATGATCAAGAGGTTGAAGAGTATGTCTATAACGGGCTCCACTTGGCCCTCCAGCCCTAGCCTAGCGCGTAGTGCATAAGCCACATAGAACCTACCCTTATGGTCTCTGTATCCACCTGTCCCGAGGGCACATCATCCTGACTGTAGGGTGGCAAGGTTGGACTATCAGCTGGCACCAAAGCTGATCTCTCATTGTAAGAGTCTTCTTCACTGTCTGAGGTATTCATCAATAGTGTTCACGAAGACGACGACGCAATAGACACCTTTAAGTAAACAAAACACTGTAGGTTATACATCTAAAAGAAGAGTTATGTGTATCGAAGGATCATGAAGGCTCAAACATTCAATCTATAAGCAAGACGGCTCCTGGAGGGGGC
This sequence comes from Ilyophis sp. 1 JC-2022, assembly GCA_022702515.1. Classification (NCBI taxonomy): domain Eukaryota; kingdom Metazoa; phylum Chordata; class Actinopteri; order Anguilliformes; family Synaphobranchidae; genus Ilyophis; species Ilyophis sp. 1 JC-2022. The sequence continues at coordinate 82,366,040 of CM040405.1, forward strand.
TACAGCCCAGGTAGCTAACGATGCAGCATTCAATGTCAACAAAGTTAAAAGTTACATTTAAACAATTTTGTCCTTACGACGTGCAAGCCCTCCAAAAGCGACAGACTTCATTAACTGCCTCAAACGAGACTTCAAGATGATGTGACGCTGAAACTGATAGCAGGCTAACACAGGCTTACATCTTGCTTCCGATAGCCAAATGCTAGTCATGTCACTAATGAAAACATAGCCAGCTGTCAAACAATGCTCTGTACGTTAAGAAATCGATTAAAGCTACCTGGGTTATTAGTAGCTTTTCATAAATCAGCACAAGGTGGAGATATCGTGGGTATTTTTGCCGTATATTTCCGCGTCAGTCGCTAGGTAGATATTTCCGCCAGTTCTAGTTGCAATTCCCAGTTTCCCACAAAGCGTCAGCTGATCAGGGCAACCACGTGACACGGACAATAGCAACGTCAGCTGACCGGCGACTCGTTTTCCTCATTCCCCTCAAGGGATTAAAGTTGAAAGTAGCATTTGCTTACCGTGGTTTTATGTAAATGTATTAATAAGTTTCCATTTTTCCCCACACTCAACCTTGCACATTACATATGAGAGCGGAGAATATGATCCTAATGGGATCTATGTTAAAAGTAAATTAGACGAAATAAGTATTTTACCACATGAATAAGATTGAGAAAATGCATACCATGTAGGCTAATGTCAATTAGCTAACAAAAAGTATTAAAATTAGATCTTATTGGGAAGTCTACAAACAGTAGTATGTTGCAGCTTAGAAAGATTCCGCAAAATGCGTGTAAACAGTTAATTATCTTTCTCCTTTTTTTCACTGATCCTTGAGAAATCACGATTACGTGATCAGAATGTCTTAGTTATTGGCTTGATTTGCTTCCCGTGAATTTAGGCTTTTAGTTGGTAATACACTTCTAGTCACTTTGATTGGGGTGATTTTCAAAGCGTTAGGTCGGCTACAACATAACTTTTCGGAGTGCAATTAAACTCATATTCAAAAAAGATCATTTAAATTCTTAAATAGTTTATAGCCTCCCCCTCCCCCTGCGTTCAATAAACTGCTATCACACGTATAAAAACTGATGTGAATTTTTTGCATTATTAAAATCATTTGTGCGTCTATAGTTGTTTTTAAACATCTGTTCTTAGTTATTTTACATTAACGTTGCTATTTAGACAGTCTATTCATTTGCCATTATTTTATTCGTAAAGTACTCAGTAAACGAGTCCTGATCTAATTTTGCATAGTGACAGAATTCAGCCTATCTTGGTGCCCGCTAATTCATTATTCAAGTCTAAGTGTCAGCCACACCCACATCAATTTTTCAACAAATCAATGCCCCCACAATATCTGTAACTAGCCAATCCAGTTCAGCCTCTCTAGGCCACACCCCTTACCTGCCTCAAGTTTGCAACGAATGGAAGCATTCCAACAGATTCTCATCCAATGAGAGGTTCTTTGTCACAGCCGAGGCACGGCAGCCGAGTAATGACAAACCACTACGGCTGACCAGTGCTCTTCCAGCAGTGCATGGACGAACTCGCCTGGCTTTCTGTTCTTCTCCAACACTCAATATCCAGTTTTACTCGTTGCTAAAGAAGGCTTCGAAGATCTCCATTCTGCTTATTTCACTGTAGTTTCCAACCATTATATTTAGTCAGCAGAATATTTACGTAAATAGCTAGATCGCTCGCTTTGCCAGCAAGTATTATCATCATCATACTAACGTTAGTCGATTTCCCATTTTACCATTAGCTAGCGCTAGCTAGTGAACCCCACTTCACTTGTACTGGTAGTGGCTACTAGTATTTTTCTTCTTTTCGTCTTGTTACTTTTGTTCCCGAGAAGGTGTTACCTGAACAAGATAGGCGGCTTTGGCACTAAGATGTCGAACCGAGTGGTGTGCAGAGAAGCAAGTCACGCCGGCAGCTGGTACACCGCTTCAGGTAGAACCGGGGACAAGGAGGGGGAAATATTGGGTTTCCAAAGGGCCGTGGTCCGGGCACAATGAACTAACTGTGCGGTGGGGGGTAGGGTACGCGATCAGCTGGGGGATGTATCATCACAGAGGTATTTTAAAGGGAAAGAGACAGGCCGTGCTTCTCTGATTTGACATTGTTTTACTGAGCTCTTGTCTTACAAAAGACCGAGCACACGTGTAAACGTAAACTTTTTTTTGGCATCCTAGTTAACGAGATTACTCTCGGGTCTTGTGGTGACAATTAAAAAATGTCGGTTCTTTGTTTTTTTAAAATCTTGGGTTTGTTGTTTTCACTGTTGTGGGCCGCTTCCTTTCCGTGTTCGCTGCCTGCTAATTAACTGGCTAGCCAGCTGTAACAACGTTAGCTCGACGGCTACCTAGCCAGCAACCTCCACTCGTCTTGGTAACTAGCTAACCAGCAAACAACATACGTTTTTGTTTATATTATTCGTATTCTACACGAAACCCTCGTAAATGTGGTTAACAACGTATGTTAATGTTAGCCTGCTAAAGCCGCATTATAGAGCTGATTCAGCGCTTTGCTTTCTTAGCCGGCCAGACAGCGGATATGCTCTATAAACAAAAAGAGAGGCTTTTATTTGCTTTTCCGACAATAGCAGGGCTGAGTCACTTTCATTTGCCAGCTGGCTGGATAGTAATTCTTATACAAGCGAGCTACATGTCAAGTGACTGAAAGAGATTAAAACTAACCTGCTGACTAGTGCCATCTACCTTGTCTACTCTAGTAGTGTGCGCTAGTACATACTACTCTAGCAGTGTGCGCTAGTACATACTACTCTAGCAGTGTACGCTAGTACATGCCACGCCAGTGTATTAATATCATTAACTCTTCCGATTATTAATGAGACCATTTCCAACAGTTTATCCTGACATCTTTTGCTTTGTTTACGGGGAGTCATCCAGCCAGCTATCCTTGCGTGTGTATGGCTGGCTAAACATTCTTGGTTTTGAAGCTTGTAACGTTACTAATAACCCCCCTGTAGTTTTGACACTTCGTAGATAAAATAGCATGGGTTGGGCAGAGTGCTTCTTTTCCAGCCGAGATGAAGATAAAACTCGGAAGACTGCCAGTTTTTAATAATAAAAAAATGTAACTAGCTTACAAGCTAACGGCAGCTGTGTGTAGCTACAGCATAAAAAAACAAAGGTCTGTCTTTTCAGCAGCATGTATGAAATGCATTATTATTACGTAGGAAAACTTGAAAGGATGTAAACAACAAGCACAAAAGTCGTTTGGTAAATATTATTCAATAAAAACATTTAAAAAATTACAAACATCCTATATAAAACGGCTGAAGTAGTTGCAATGCGTTTATCAGAAAAAACGGCTGCAAGTTGAAGGAGGCTGTGCACGAGCTGAGAAGGTTCCTGCCCAACAGATAAGATGTAGCCATGCTCTCGTGCAACTGAAGGGGGTCTTTGTAAGAAACCCCACGGCTGGAGGCTTGAAAATGGATGAACAGTCGATTCGAAAATGGTAGCTTCACACACTGAAATGCAGTCTGTTGAGCTGTACTGCTAAAGTCTTTAGTTTTTTTAAAATAATTTTTAAGTTGGTAAAATAAAAATTAAAGTGCTTCCTTTGATTAGGCCGAGTTTCCTGTGGGATGTTGAATCCCAGTTTCCTGAATTTTAACGGTGTTTACCATCATTGTGTATATGTAGCCTACAGTGTGTAGCCTATGTTTTCACCCAAACATAAAGCAGGGGGCTATTCCACAAAGCAGGATTAAGGAGTTAGCCAGCTAACTTTTGTAAATATTTTCATCCAATTGGAGGTCATTGAATTCAAAATATTGACAAAAGTTAGCCAGCTAACTCCTTAATCCCATTTTGTGAAATACCCCCCAGATCAAGATGGGAACGCAGATGAGTCGTGTGCGCATGCGGTTTGCATGCCTTGGTATACTGTGGAGTTTGGTCTTGTAATATATTACCATAGGCCTATCTAAATCAAACACAGAGTGCTTCAGGTCTGTTTCACAGTTAATGGTGGTGATGGAAGAGTCTAGTTTTGAATGAATCCTGTAATGGGCGGAGCCACAGAGCTGACTGTTGACAGCGGAGTTGTTTGGACCAACCAAAAGGGCTGTGCTCATAACAGTGTAACAAAATGGTCCGTTCAAATCGGTCAAAGCACTGATTGCAGGGCTGCCTAATCCTGTTCCTGGAGATCTACCTTCCGGTAGGTTTTCATTTCAACCCTAATTTGGCACATCTGATTCTACTAATTAGCAGCTCAACTTGATCTCTAGCTGTTAAATTAGGTGTGTTTTGTTAGGGTTGGAGTGAAAACATACAGGATCGTAGATCTCCAGGAACAGGGTTGGGCAGCCCTGCAGTAATGGCTCCAGTCATTTTTCTTTTCCAGGGGCTGCCTTATTCTTCCATTACCCCCATCGAAGTGTTTCAGTACTGCTTTTTATAGTCTTTTTTGGTTGGTTGGGGGTTAAAGGGGTGGAGTGGGTACCCACCTCAGCTGGTGATGTCAGCTAGCAGCACATGCTTGTTTGTTGGCATGGTTGTTTTTTTCCCCCCCAAGGGCTGTGTCCGAATCAGAGCCCTATCTACTGCGTTCTGTATATTGCTTACTGCATACTGTTCAGTGACTTGCAGTATACAAAAAAAATATCCTCCATACTATTAGCCTATCGGCAAAAACCCAGAAATAAGTATATCATCCGGGGATATTAACAACATTCAATTTTCAGAAATTTCGTGTACTTAACAGCTTTAAAAAAAAAAAAAAAAGTATACTCAACTGGCATACTCAATAATAGGCAAGTGCGCTGATCCGGAAATGGCAAAGCTCTGCATAGCTGTCTGATCTCTCCAGTCACAATTTTCTGCCTCGTCTCATTTTGTCCAAAACAAGGTGTCTAAGGTCATGTTATTAAGTGTGTGTGTGTGTGTGTGCACGCGCGTGCGCGTGTGGTTAGGATTCTTAAAACGACACGTGTAAAGGTCAGCACTGTCCACAAAAACTAAAAAATGCGTAATCAGGAATCAGCGGGTAGTGGATTGGCCTAATCTTGCCAATTTGTTTATACCTGGAAGCGTTTCACACTGAAGGGCACGCCATTCATAGTACCACATTTAGGCTTCGCACACAGGGTGACATCCTGATTTTTCAGCATGGCATCATGGGAAAATATTCCCTGATGATGACAGCCTGATACGCCAACACGCACGACTAAGCGGGAAAGATATCAGCACGACGTCCAAACGCTTATCTGGTTGTCTTCATCGACGCTCGAATGAGCCCTTGACAATCTTTCCGTTACTTCCCCGCTGGGCGTATTGCTGGAGAACAGATTGTCATCTGCGCCTGGGAGTGAAAACAAATGTATTTATTTTTTCCTTTCACACGAACGTGCCGTGGAAAATAGAGCTGGCTTCTCCCTAACAGACTTCCTTAGCCAGTCTGGCACGCCGCTGCTACTGGGATATTTTCACCCGCTGGGGCGGATAAGAGCCGCCGTTTAATTTGGTAACTTCTGCCACGTGTCTCTCCAGGGGGGAGAAAGTGGGTGCCGTTGGCAGATGTTCCTCCACTGGTGAACCGGCAACAACGCAATCCGTTCAGAGAGAAGAAGAAGAAAAAAAAAACTGGCTTTTTAAGACTCAAAAAATAAATAAATAAAAGCACTAGATGACTAGATTCATCAGTACAAACCGCACACGTAAATGAGGCTACTGGGAAGATTTTTAGGTTTAAACGAGAGAAAAGGCAGCTGAGTGTTTTCTGTATGGGCCTTTCTGTACATGCAAGGCCAGGAGCCAACTGACGGAGCAATCACTTGTATAATGACACGTGTCATTGACCTATGCATGCGGCTGTGTATGTGTGTCTGTGTGTCTGTGTGTCTGTGTGTCTGTGTGGGGGTGGGGGTCGGGGGGTCTACAAGGCTATTTCTGTATTTCAGCTATTCTCTGTAACCCCCCCCCCCCCGGGGCCCCCCAACATGGCAGGATTATAGAGAATGGACAGAACGGTAATGTAGTCAGCCTTTTGCCCTGATGTACTTTAAAATGCATGTGCATTCTGTTTTTAATGGTTTGCCTTATTCCCTCCCCAGGATCCCAGCTGAATGCACAATTAGAAGGTTGGCTGTCTCAAGTGCAATCTACAATAAAGCCTGCTAGAGCAATCATCGCACCGTAAGGAATCACATTATCTTCTGAGAGAGGACGGTCACGTCTCGGATACCTTATTCAGCTGGAGAATGATTAGACTTTCACAAAAAAAATGCAATGATTTTTAAGAGCTGAAATGGGGCTACTTGTACAGTGTAGCAAACTGACGTAACTGAACACCTGGGGCGGGTGGGCGGCTAACTTAACTATGTGACTGTAAACCCAACTCGGGCGATTTTTTTGAATTTATGAAAATAATACGCAAAACCATTTGCATTTTAAGTAGTTACAAATCTCAAAATGAAATTCATATAAAAGGAAACATTAAGGGTATTTTGTTATTTATTTAACCAGGTAAGAGTGTTTGAGAACAAATTCTCACTTACAACTGGCCAAGAAGCCATGACTTTTTTCTTAAATATGAATATGAAGTTAACATTTGTAATTTTTGGGGTTCCACTGGCCGTTACAATCTGTCACTTTCTGTTACGATTCGTGTCCCTGTTGCTATTTTGGTTCATCATATTGCACGTTGTTAGGAGTGCTCACACTAAGACGGGCTTGTCTTTGCAGGCATGCTGGATATACATACTGTGGATCTTGTGCCGCATACGCCTACAAACAAGTGGACCCCACTATCACGTGAGTTAGGCCGTTTAAAAATAATAAAAATATTTATTTCCTTTGTGGGCATAAGTGCCCTTTTTCTGATCCAAGGACCCCACCCATGTTCAAAGGCATCCAGGGGACCCCCATCATAAGTTAAAAAGGACTGTATTTAAAAAAAAAATACTTTATAACTTGAAATATTTTCTCAAATCCATATATAGGCATTGCATATCAAGTCTGGGTAGGTACCCCCTACAGTACCTTCAAGGGCCCCCTCATGGACACCCTGCCAAATGTAAACCCTCCTACCCACCCATCCATCGATTGAAAGTGGGATCTGGGTAACCCTATATCGGGTGGAGCCGGAGTGAGCTGTCAATCACTGGCTTGTTTGAACCAATCAAATGGTTTTTGAGCTGCGCAGCAAAACACAGCGACTGGTTCAAGTCGCCAATAACGTGTGGTGGCTCCAACTGTTTTTGTGGTTTGACGCCTCAGACGAAGCCAATTGTGTTCAGTCTCTGCTGAATCCCAGTCGCTCAGCTAGTAAAATAGAGCCAAGTGGAAGTATAGGACTCTCGCAACAAGCATCTTTGTCAGCTCGGGATCTTTTTGAATGAGTTGGCAGTAGGTTTCAGGGATTCAAATAATGTACATCCATATACACACAGAGTAGAGGAGCTGCTCAGAATGAATGAATGAATGAACCCCTATCTTGCCTTGGGCTTGTAGTAGCAGTGCTGGGCGATGAGTCATCGGCGATCTCCAGGTTGAAAACTAGAAAAATATGAAAACCCGTCTCCTTTCCTGGTATGCAGAGCTCCTATCCGTTATGTGTAACTATTTAAGGATTCTCAGGAGGGTGCTTACGGTGGGAGGGGGGTGATGGTGGGAGGGGGGTGCTTAAGCTGTCTGATTGGTGGGAGGGGGGTGATGGGCAGAGACCGAGATGCTTTTGGCTATAGGGTGTATCCAGACACCCTTTGGTCTGGGGCTGTTTTTCACGGGTCGGGGAGGCCCTTTCATTCTAGTGAAGCAAATCTTACTGCTACAGCATACAATAACATTCTAGACGATTGTGTGCTTCAGTATCTCATTTCAGAATGGCAATAACCTTGTGCAAACTGAAGTTGCTGTGCTTGACAAGCAGAATAAAAAGTGCATTTAGCAACAGGTGTGTGGAGCGGGGAAAAGCATTTGAAATGGAGAAAGGACTGTCCACACACAGTTTCCCCACAAACACCAAAGTCTAAAATTTGCTTCAGCAGCAATTTATTTAAAAAAAATCCCCTGGGAGAGTGCATTAAAAAGAAGCAGTAAACGTTTCGGCGTATAGCTTTCGTCAATGCACTGGAGCAGTGTCCTACCTGGGAATCGAACCTGCAACCTTTAGGTTACAAGCCCAGCTCCCTAACCTTTACACAACACTGCCGCCCACTTCTGGCCTGACCGTAGAAATGGGGGTACTGAGGCACTGAGTCCCTGTGATAGTGTCCAGAGCCGGGGTCACACTGCTGTTCCATACAGCACTGAGGGAGACACGGTCGTTTGTGTGACCGGGGGTCGAACCCCCCCCTCCTCTCGTCCCGCAGTCGAAGAGTCTTCATTCTGGGCCCCTCCCATCACGTCCCCCTGTCCCGCTGCGCCCTCTCGCCCGCCGAAATCTACAGAACACCGCTGTACGACCTGAAGATCGACCAAAAGGGTGAGACCCGGGCCTAAACCACCACACAACCCCCCCGAAGGACAGCTCCAGAGCCCAGAGTGGATTTAACCAAGATCTTTATACACACACTTTATCAGGGTTGTGGCTCAAATGAGGAAGTGAGTTTAAATTCAATCAATGAACTAAAAAATATTTGTACCACATTTATAAAATAAAAAAAATAAATAATAAATAAAAAAATGTTGTGAATTGAATTTCAGTTCCTTTCATAAATTGTTTGAGTTTATATGAGATTGACCCCCCCCAACCCTCCACTCAATCCATTGTCTGTCAGGTTAACACAGTACGCATCGACTTGGTGGTACAGAATGAACTTGGTGTTTTTTAAGACTTAAACTACATTGGAAAAAACCACCTGTAAAATGTGGTATTGCACGTCAGCAAAGTCTTCATCTCAAAAACAGGAGTAGTACTTTATCTATGACAGGCTCCAAGCAGCCTTATGGCTGACTGCATTGCAAAATTACTTAATACGAAGAAAAAAAATGCGTAGTATGTGAATTTGTACCTGGCTGAGCCTCGCGGGAATAAGTTTGCCTTGTTTTTTCTCTCTCCCCCTGCGGCAGTTTACGCTGACCTCTGGAAAACAGGAATGTTCGAGCGGATGAGCCTGCAAACGGACGAGGAAGAACACAGCATCGAGATGCACCTGCCGTACACAGCCAAAGCCATGGAGAGGTAAAGCAGGAGGCGGGGTCTGCCCTTCCCTGTCCAATCAGCAGCGTAGTTCATTCATGTCTCATTCATTGTGTGACAGGATGGAAAATCAAGTTTTTGGTGATAGTGTGACAATTTGAAACCGATAAGCGAGACTAGAGTAGACTCAAGTGGTCATGTTGTGGAGCGGCCTAGAATATATTATTCAATTTAATCAACTGGATTCATCATTCAAAACAACAATCTCAAAACAAAGTTATGTTTGGAATAACATTGTGCTAAAGTCCCTGGAGGTCACCTGGTAGATCAGGGATGGGCAACTGCTGTGTATGCAGGTTTAACTCCAGGCCTTATGGGCCGCTGTGTATGCAGGTTTAACTCCAGGCCTCGTGGGCTGCTGTGTGTGCAGGTTTAACTCCAGGCCTTGTGGGCCGCTGTGTATGCAGGTTTAACTCCAGGCCTCGTGGGCCGCTGTGTGTGCAGGTTTAACTCCAGGCCTCGTGGGCTGCTGTGTGTGCAGGTTTAACTCCAGGCCTCGTGGGCCGCTGTGTATGCAGGTTTAACTCCAGGCCTCGTGGGCTGCTGTGCATGCAGGTTTAACTCCAGGCCTCGTGGGCTGCTGTGCATGCAGGTTTAACTCCAGGCCTCGTGGGCTGCTGTGTGTGCAGGTTTAACTCCAGGCCTCGTGGGCTGCTGTGTATGCAGGTTTAACTCCAGGCTTCGTAGGCCGCTGTGTATGCAGGTTTAACTCCAGGTCTCGTGGGCCGCTGTGTGTGCAGGTTTAACTCCAGGCCTCGTGGGCCGCTGTGTGTGCAGGTTTAACTCCAGGCCTCGTGGGCCGCTGTGTGTGCAGGTTTAACTCCAGGCCTCGTGGGCCGGCGTGTGTGCAGGTTTAACTCCAGGCCTTGTGGGCCGCTGTATGTGCAGGTTTAACTCCAGGCCTTGTGGGCCGGCGTGTGTGCAGTTACCCAGGCTCAATCAGCTAATTAGTCATATACACCAACACCGATTCACTCATAAATTAGACCACAATAAAAGGTTACAATACATGCATACAGGCACAAGTACATCAGCTTCTGTTCATATTGCGGAATGTAGCTAAAATATCAGATCATGTAAATTATTGTTTTCCCACAGCATCGGCTTCATTCCCGAATGGGGTCGAGGTATGGAATGTGTATGGAATGTTAGGTAGTTTACCAGGCTGACCTTTTTCGCAACGTTCCCACTGCGACCGGAAGAGGCTGCCCTGCTGTCTGAGGGTGTTTAACCGCTGAGTACTCAGACGAGATGCTGTGCAGTGAGCTTATCGTCATGGCAGCACTGGCTGCAGGAAGTACCTGCTTGTCATGGTTACCGAAAGAGTCCGCCATTGACTGCAGCCTCAGCCTCAGCCTCTTATGAATCCATTATGACACTGGATATGTGTGTTTACAGTGCGCAAGACGCTCGCCGAATTGGCCCCCGTGATGGGCGTGTGGTGATTAATGAGGCTGGCGGCTTACGGCGGGAGCTCCCTACTGCTTCCCCCCAATAAAAACCCGCTCGTGCCCAACAGGGACCCCTCCTCTGAGCTGGCCCGCCAAACTCATCTTGTATTCCTGTCCCCATCCCCCCCCCCCCCCCCGCTCCTGTCCGTCGTCTAATTACAGCCATAAAGACGACTTCGCCATCGTCCCCGTGCTGGTCGGCGCTCTGAGCGAATCGAAAGAGCAGGAGTACGGGAAGCTGCTCAGTAAATATCTGGCCGATCCCGCCAACCTCTTCGTCATTTCATCGGATTTCTGTCACTGGGGTGAGTGTATTCCTGCCCCCCCCCCCGCTCCTGTCCGCCTCTGCTCCCGCCTAAAAACTAAGCCTGGAAATAACACTGCATGCTAATGTACGACCAGGAAATAACACTGCGTGCTAATGTACGACCAGGAAATGACACTGCATGCTAATGTACGACCAGGAAATGACACTGCATGCTCATGTACAACCAGGAAATGACACTGCGTGCTAATGTACGACCAGGAAATAACACTGCGTGCTAATGTACGACCAGGAAATAACACTGCGTGCTAATGTACGACCAGGAAATAACACTGCGTGCTAATGTACGACCAGGAAATTACACTGCATGCTAATGTACGACCAGTAACATATTAAGTAATAATATGAACTTTATTGTGCTAAATATGGAGTGATATCGATGCAATTGCTCGTCAAACTTAAACTGCAGTTGAAATGCTAAATTAAACTCCATTTTACGAGCCATCTGAATGTGCTGAACTCATCTTGTGATCCTTGAAGGGCTGTCCAGCCAGGGATCCATCATGTGACATTAGGAAAATTACATAATTACATTTATATTATAATTATGGATTTCACACATAATTGCATTAGCCCTGGGCTGTCCTTAAACCTGGGGGTAACTGTAGCCCTGGGCTAACTTCCAACAGATTTAATGCTAGCTAACCCAGCGCTAACCTGCAGATTTGAGTATGTTCTTAACTTCTTTAAGAGTTCTCATGAAAAGGGATGAATTATCTAATGAACAATTGCCTCAGGCGAAGCTGCGTTTCACACCAACCTCTTCAAAAGTGTGAGCACGGACCTAGTCTGGGTTTATCTTTGCCTAATCTGGAGCAAGGTTATCGCTGAATGTTTGCTGACACCTCAAAACTGTTCAGACAATTTTCAAGGAGAGCCTTCATGGGTAACAGAAAGCTGGTATGAAATGTATCTGAAGCTATTAAGACTAGATCAGGGCGTAGACAATTAAGTGTGAAAACACTGTGTGCTTTAGACTAGGGTCAGTCCTAGTTGAGGTTTAGCCTGGGGCTAAGGGTTCCATTAGCCTAGGGCTATGAACATTCAAAAAACCACTCTTAGCCCGAGGCTAAACGTAGCGTGGAAAACGTAATGGATCGTGCTGCAGTCTGGCACAGCTCACAGATTTGTGTGTGTGTGTGTGCGCGTGTGCGCTCGAGAGAGAGAAACAAACTCGGCAGATAAATTGTGATGCAGTTACACTAATTCAAGGCCAGTCCCCAGGTACAGTGATATATTGTACGGAACGGAGATTTGTGCTGGTGTGCATTAATTTTCTCTCTCAACCTCTCCTCTGCCCCCTCCTCCCTCCTAATTCCTGAAGGGCACCGGTTCCGCTACACCTACTACGATGAATCCCAGGGAGAGATCTACAGATCCATCGAGCACCTCGATAAAATGGCAAGCACAGTTGCCTTCATTTACACTGACCACTGCTAGAACGGTTTATATCGACTGTGGCAGTTATTCACTTTTGTGGCATTTAGCAGACGCTCGTATCCAGTGCAGCTTACAGCTGGATATATACTGAAGCAGTTGCTCTTGGGTACGACAGCAGTGTCCTTACCTGGGAATCTAACTAAAAAAACTTATTGGATTACAAACCCAGTTCTCTAACCATGATACTACACTGCCACACAGTTATCCCACAGGAGCTTGGAAGGTATAGTATTGGCGGTTTATGTGACCTGATTACCTACCATGCAGATGGCAGTGTAGTCTAACGGTTAGGGAACCGGATGGTTGCAGGTTCGATTCCCGGGTAGGACGCTGCAGTTGCGCCCTTGAGCTGGTAGGGTACTTAACCAGTGAAATATCCAGCCTCATAAATGGACTGTACATGAAAAATGTAATCTGCCAAAATTTCTCAAATGTAAATGTTACGCTCCAAAGCTTTCGTCATCAGTCAAGCTGAGCGGCTACAATGCCATGCGCTTGGTCCATCAGCAGGCTATTCTGGGTTTTTTTGTAGATTAATTTTAGGCGTCTAGTCTGATTCATTATTTCCCTCTTAATGATGAAGCCACCATTTCACGCAGACTGCTTTTATCACAGGATGTCTGAGCCAATTATACCGTCTAGTCATATTGTATGTGTCACAAGGTTGGCAGTGTGCTTAGCATTTAGCATTAGCATCCTGCCAGACATACGCTTTGCTAGTCCTACAGCCAGTTTAGTCTTCACTGCAGCCATACAGAAACATTTTAGTTTCTCAAAAAAAACATTAAAGAATTAATATGATTTTCACCCTCCATTCCGCAAACTGTCAGTCAAAGGCTGGGTCGAGTAATCCATTAACTCTTTTCTTTCTAGGGAATGGGAATCATTGAACAGCTAGACCCTATATCCTTTAGCAATTACTTGAAGAAATACCACAACACAATCTGTGGACGTCACCCCATTGGAGTACTGTTAAACGTGAGTATCGGCCGCATAAGATGCATCTGCCATTTTATTTATTATTATTTTTAAAAAGACAAAGTAAAATTTTAATGAATGACAAAGGAAAATAATTCCAAGTGGAATAGATTTGCACGATAATGTGCGTTATTTCACCCTTGCGGTATCGGCAGCGTATTTGATGGGGACTGAGGCTGGGCTGTAGCAGTTAGGGGGGAGAAAATGGTCTCTGAGAAAGTTTGTGTATAATTTTAATGACACGCTCTCTCAGTACTGGCTGCTGGTAGCAGAGGGCTCTCTCTACTGGGTGCTGGTAGCAGAGGGCTCTCTCTACTGGCTGCTGGTAGCAGAGGGCTCTCTCTACTGGCTGCTGGTAACAGAGGGCTCTCTCTACTGGTTGCTGGTAGCAGAGGGCTCTCTCTACTGGCTGCTGGTAGCAGATGGCTCTCTACTGGCTGCTGGTAGCAGAGGGCTCTCTACTGGCTGCTGGTAGCAGAGGGCTCTCTCTACTGGCTGCTGGTAGCAGAGGGCTCTCTACTGGCTGCTGGTAGCAGAGGGCTCTCTACTGGCTGCTGGTAGCAGAGGGCTCTCTCTACTGGCTGCTGGTAGCAGATGGCTCTCTACTGGCTGCTGGTAGCAGAGGGCTCTCTCTCAGTACTGGCTGCTGGTAGCAGAGGGCTCTCTCAGTACTGGCTGCTGGTAGCAGAGGGCTCTCTCTCAGTACTGGCTGCTGGTAGCAGAGGGCTCTCTCTCAGTACTGGCTGCTGGTAGCAGAGGGCTCTCTCTCAGTACTGGCTGCTGGTAGCAGAGGGCTCTCTCTCAGTACTGGCTGCTGGTAGCAGAGGGCTCTCTCTCAGTACTGGCTGCTGGTAGTAGAGGGCTCTCTCTCAGTACTGGCTGCTGGTAGCAGAGGGCTCTCTCTCAGTACTGGCTGCTGGTAGCAGAGGGCTCTCTCTCAGTACTGGCTGCTGGTAGCAGAGGGCTCTCTCTACTGGCTGCTGGTAGCAGAGGGCTCTCTCAGTACTGGCTGCTGGTAACAGAGGGCTCTCTCAGTACTGGCTGCTGGTAGTAGAGGGCTCTCACAGTACTGGCGGCTGGTGGCAGAGGGCTTCTGACAGAGAATTAACAGGACCAGGGGTTTTCCTAAAAAAATTTATGAAAATTCATACAGAATTCCTATTCAGCTTATGTCCAGTGCTGCTTGCTTTGTGTGCCAGACCAGGGGGTGTTGAGGTGATGTTTATCGAGAGAGGTCATATTCATGTTGAACCGGGTGGCATCTTGTGAACCAGCAGGACCATTTTGTAGGGTCTCGTAAAGTCGTCATCTTATCAGCCTTAAAAAGTGGCACGCGCAAAGGCTTTTTTTTTTTTTTTTTTCTCTCAAATCGGTGATTAAATCTTTAAATCCAGAAACTCATTTTGGATTTAAGGGCTTTTTAAACACCCTTTAGCTTCCTGTAGTGCTGGGATCTCCAGGCTCATCTCAGAAGAGGGTGCAGGCTTTTATTCTAGCCCAGCGCTGAGACGACTAGGCCCGTATTCATGAAGTGTTTTAACCTCTGATAGTTAAGGTTAGGTTATGGACAGCCGAAAGCTGATCCTAGATCTGTACGATTCAGACTCTGATGTTTTATGAATACAGGCCCATATTCATAAAGTATCTCAGTGCAGGAGAGCTGATCTTAGGATCAGTTTAGCATTTTAGCACATAATGGATAAAGTTATGACATGGACAGCTGAAAGCCGATCCGTACTCCTAATCTGAGATGCTTTATGAATGCTGGCCCCGGTTCAGTTATTCATAAAGCATAATGCATTTTATTGTGTTCAGTGATCATTCATTAGTTTTCTGACTTTGTGAGCCCTCGCTCACCATATAATGTCAGTATGAATGAAAGGCCACACCCTCCACCATATAAGGTCAGTATGAATGAAAGGCCACGCCCACATAAGGTTTTTGGGGACACTGGGGTCTTAAGAAATGTACGAGGTTACACGTGTGCGCTGACACGCCTCCCTCCTCCCTCACGTGTTTCTATCCGCAGGCCGTGGCCGAGCTGAAGAAAGTGGGGCAGGACATGAACTTTTCCTTCCTGAACTACGCGCAGTCGAGCCAGTGCAGGAACTGGCAGGACAGCTCAGTGAGCTACGCGGCCGGAACGCTGGTCGTCCACTGAGGACCCGTCGATACCCCCCCCCCCCCCCAGCCACACCCCCTATACGCTCCCCACCCCTCAGAGAGCCGTTTTGGCTTCCGACTCCCCTCCCCCTTCAGGATGGTCTCAGACTGGCTTGCTTGGGTAAATCACGAACTACAGCTACAATAACAAACACATGCAGGAGAAATATGCGCTCCTCCTGTTCTGGTTTGCTATTCCCCTGCCCTCCTCCTCCTCCTCTCACCTCCCCCTCAGTCTTGTGTTTGGGGACGGCTGGCGTTGATTTGATATGCTCGTGCAAGGGACGGCAGCCGGTTTTGTGTTCACTATGAGCCAGTGGGGCGGGGGGTTACGAGGGGCGTGCCAGGACTTTTTGATCTCCACACACATCCCCATTTTCCTGAGTGGCAAAAAAAAAAAAAAAAAAAATTGTAAGATTTGGGGGGGGGGAGCGGAATATATAAAAGCATTTATCTTTACGTTTGCACTCTGCAGAAATGTGCATTTGTATTCCGTTAAAAAAAAAAAAAATACAAAAAAATGATTAGCTGTGCTGGATGTGCATTGAAACCTGCGAAGAAGCTTTACTTTTAATGAACGATACCCGACAGGAAATGCATCAGCTGCTCATGCATCTTGTTGGGAGCAGAAGTATAAGCCGTTTAGGTAGCTACTGCCAACACAATACAACAGAGGCCTACTGTTGTAGTTTCTATTAAAGGGCTACACACATTCATCAAGTCCACTAACATTCTGCTGTACAATCTATACCAAAAAACACATTTCTACACATTTTCTTAGTCGGTTCAGTGTTTTTTCCCCCAGCCTAGTTATTTTTTCTCCACATTTAGTCCATTTTTGGTTTTAATTCTACTTTGATGTTGACCTGCAGGTTTAAAGTTGAAAGACCTGTGAGCATTTGGTAGCGCATGCGTTAATGTAGTTTTGCCTTCATCCCTTTTTCATTATAAAGTGAGATTTGTTTTTATGACTGGTGTATTTTATGCATTTGCCCTGGATTGAGTTTTATTTTTTATTTTTTTTTGATCTTGTGAGGTCAGGAAGCTTCAGATGGAGTGTGTTATGCCAGATGGCGTTCCACTTGCCCGTTTTGGTGAATAGCAATTTTCAATTGACCTTTGATCTCGGAGTGAGGTTCACCTGTGTCGTCACGGACATGAGGTTTGCGTTCGTTGCGTTGCCGAAAGTTAATTTCCGCGTTCCAAAGTGCGAGGTGCCACATCGACCGTGTTCACTCACAGCTCCTGAACGGGGCAGAGTATTTTTGGGTGTATGCATGTGTCAAATCCAAGTCCGTTTGGCCGAGCGGCTTTCAAACTGCAGTTTTGCCTTTGGCTACACTTATCAGGGTGTAAATGACACCCCTCCCCCTCTTTCCGTTTTCCGCAGTCATGTCTACACCGCAACCATTCCCCCGTATGTACGCAGCCATTCAAATCCAAAGTCAGGACAGAGAAAGTCATTTATTTTTGTTCCAGTATCTGACTGTTTTCCCTCACCTCCCCTCTACAGAGAGACTCTCTCCTCCTTTGTCTGTTCACACCTCCTGTATTGAAACGTTATGAGGAGCTGTATGTACATTTGGGAATTACAGATCCATTAGCACAAGGCGTTTGTGCGTGCTTGTCAACCTCACGCCCACCTGCTCTCCCTGCAGACAGACCTGGTGTGAGGAGGCTAGTGTGCGCCCTGCAGACAGACCCGGTGTGAGGAGGCTAGTGTGCGCCCTGCAGACAGACCCGGTGTGAGGAGGCTAGTGTGCGCCCTGCAGACAGACCCGGTGTGAGGAGGCTAGTGTGCGCCCTGCAGACAGACCCGGTGTGAGGAGGCTAGTGTGCGCCCTGCAGACAGACCCGGTGTGAGGAGGCTAGTGTGCGCCCTGAAGACATACCCGGTGTGAGGAGGCTAGTGTGCGCCCTGCAGACAGACCCGGTGTGAGGAGGCTAGTGTGCGCCCTGCAGACAGACCCGGTGTGAGGAGGCTAGTGTGCGCCCTGCAGACAGACCCGGTGTGAGGAGGCTAGTGTGCGCCCTGCAGACAGACCCGGTGTGAGGAGGCTAGTGTGCGCCCTGCAGACAGACCCGGTGTGAGGAGGCTAGTGTGCGCCCTGAAGACATACCCGGTGTGAGGAGGCTAGTGTGCGCCCTGCAGACAGACCCGGTGTGAGGAGGCTAGTGTGCGCCCTGCAGACAGACCTGGTGTGAGGAGGCTAGTGTGCGCCCTGCAGACAGACCTGGTGTGAGGAGGCTAGTGTGCGCCCTGCAGACAGACCCGGTGTGAGGAGGCTAGTGTGCGCCCTGAAGACATACCCGGTGTGAGGAGGCTAGTGTGCGCCCTGCAGACAGACCCGGTGTGAGGAGGCTAGTGTGCGCCCTGCAGACAGACCCGGTGTGAGGAGGCTAGTGTGCGCCCTGCAGACAGACCCGGTGTGAGGAGGCTAGTGTGCGCCCTGCAGACAGACCCGGTGTGAGGAGGCTAGTGTGCTCCCTGCAGACAGACCCGGTGTGAGGAGGCTAGTGTGCGCCCTGAAGACATACCCGGTGTGAGGAGGCTAGTGTGCGCCCTGCAGACAGACAGACCCGGTGTGAGGAGGCTAGTGTGCGCCCTGCAGACAGACAGACCCGGTGTGAGGAGGCTAGTGTGCGCCCTGCAGACAGACCCGGTGTGAGGAGGCTAGTGTGCGCCCTGCAGACAGACCCGGTGTGAGGAGGCTAGTGTGCGCCCTGCAGACAGACCCGGTGTGAGGAGGCTAGTGTGCGCCCTGCAGACAGACCCGGTGTGAGGAGGCTAGTGTGCGCCCTGCAGACAGACCCGGTGTGAGGAGGCTAGTGTGCGCCCTGCAGACAGACCCGGTGTGAGGAGGCTAGTGTGCGCCCTGCAGACAGACCCGGTGTGAGGAGGCTAGTGTGGAGTTCTCTTATCTCAGGTTACATTGATTAAGCAC
Source organism: Ilyophis sp. 1 JC-2022 (assembly GCA_022702515.1). Lineage (NCBI taxonomy): Eukaryota > Metazoa > Chordata > Actinopteri > Anguilliformes > Synaphobranchidae > Ilyophis > Ilyophis sp. 1 JC-2022. The sequence goes on from CM040405.1 coordinate 82,384,525, forward strand.
CCGGTATGCTCTGCAGATGTTATCCAGAGATCATTATAAATGTAAACACAAAAAAAATAAAAAAATAAAAAAATGCTGAAACTCAATTTCTTTTTTCTTTTTTTTTTTGCCTTTGTGTCATTTAATCATGTGTTTGCATTTTTCCTCTTTGGCCAAAGTTCCAGGGTTGTGAAGTTGTTGATAATGGAAAATGTGTCCTTAATCAATCTGCTGTGGGTATTCACGGAAAACCTGTCAGCTGTTGACCTATGACCTATGACCTATTGACCAGGGCAGATGCTAAAGCCAAAAAAACTTTTTTTCAAAAACTGTACTGTTTTTTATTTATAGGTTCTTTCTTAAAATGTTCTTCTCAATATCTTTGATGGACCTTCCAACACACGTCTAGAATTAAGCAGTGAAGACAAGATGTGGACAAATAATCCAGAAAAATGGTTTGCTAGTTGCAACACATTTATATGCACATTATCTGGACATTATATTTTACAACTTCTGAAAGAACTGGAATGTCCTGAAGCTAAAATTCTAATTCAAAATCGCTCGGTGGTTCACAGAAAAGTGCTGATCCGGTTTTATGACCAGGAGCTCAAACAACGTCCTCGCATACTTTAAGGATCGTTCATGCCTCATGAGCTTCATATATCCTCCCCTCCCAAGAAGCTTCTTAAATCAGGCCCTTATCTGTTCTTGCACAGCACACAATGACGAGTTATGCTCCACGGTGTGACTTTAGGTTCAGGCAAAAAATGAACTTTTGCAAACTGCACCGGTATAAACTGAAAAGAAACATTCTCCTTTGTATTGAATACCCATGAATTAGCCGGTGAATTCCATTTACAGTATACGACTAGTGGCTGATGGCCAGGTCACCATTCCTTCCCGAAATATGTTTTTTACATTACATTACATTATAGACATTTAGCAGACGCTCTTATCCAGAGCGACGTACATAGTGCATTTCCGAACAAGTAACAAGTGCGTTAAAACAATCCTAAAAAGGCAAACACGAATCTAAGCGCTAGGCGCAGTCAGTATGATTGGGAAATTTTTTTTTTTTTTTTTTTTTTTTGGGGGGGGGAATACACAATTCTGATAACAATAGTCACAAGGAGGTAGGGAGGGGTGGAGAGAGGTGCAGCTTGAAGAGGTGAGTCTTCAATCTGCGCTTGAAAGCGGTCAGACTTTCTGCTGTTCTTAGATCATAGTTTTCTTTTATATCAGACACAAAGGTATGTTTTCCTACCTGACATGTTTCGACGGTAATACTTCCGTCTTCGTCAGAGGTGTCACTGGATGGTATGTGACGTGTCTTATACAGCTGATGTTATTTTATAGAGGCGTGATCGTCCTGTCAGATTTGACAGGACGACCACGCCCCCCGCTGTGATTTCGCCGTTTGAGAACGCTGCTCCAGGTGGTGGAAAGCATGTATGCCCCCTCATCCCGGTTCATCGTCGTTTGCGCTCGCTTTCTAATTTTTTTTTCTCTGACGAAGACGGAAGTATTACCGTCGAAACATGTCAGGTAGGAAAACATACCTTTGTGTCTGATATAAAAGAAAACTATGATCTAAGTAAATATAGACACTATGAACTTATTTGAACTATTACGTGAAAATTTTGGACAAGAATGTGTCAAAAAGTTTCGCCATCTGGAACATCTTGAGAAAAAACGGGCGCGCCAGAGAAACCATTTACGTTTCAATCTCCGCTGCCGAGACGAAGGAGTCATACCTTCCAGCTTAAACATCAGAAACCCGATCCCAACTAAAAATGCGGAACGGATGGTCAAGAAAGTGCGAATGTTTTTGGTCAAAGAAAGGATCAGATGCACGACAAACAAAATAACTAATCTGGAAACCGAGGCGAAGCAGGAAATGGAGGGAATAAAACACAGATTCCATTTCGACAATGAAATGGAAGAGACGGTAAAAGATCATTTACACAGAATTCACGAAAAAGAATTCATAAAAACAAAAATACGGCACATCAGTAAATTAGAGAAACTCATTGCAAAGAAAGGTAACAAACAGTGCGACAGTAAAATAACGGACAAATGGATATGCAACCTGTCAAAACATCAGCTAACAGAGGCAGAACGCAGCGTATTATCGCGCGGTCTAAACTTCGCCATAACACCAAAAAATATCCCGCATGAGGAATTCATTTTAGCAACGGAATTAGCGTGTCAAAAAATACAGGACCAAGGAGAAAAAGCAGCACTACGCAACGAAATAGCAGGAATCCTCAAAACAGCCAAATTACCACCCAGCAACATCAATAAAAAAGAAGCAGAGGCCATAGATACACTAAAACGAAACAAAAACATCACAATCCTACCAGCCGACAAAGGAAGAACTACTGTCGTCCTGGATACGGAACAATATGAAAGACAAATGATGGACATATTAGAAGACAAAAACACATATGAAATACTGAAGAAGGACCCAACTGAAACCAAGAAGGGCAGGCTCAAGACCCTGTTGAAACCGCTGCTAAATGACAATAAAATAGACAAACAATCATATAATCATTTAATTCCCACCGCCAGTATCACCCCTCGGATATATGGCACACCAAAAATACACAAACCAGGAGCCCCCCTACGACCTATTGTAGACAGCATCGGTTCAGTAACCTACAATCTATCCAAATCCCTTGCAGATATTTTGAAACCCCTCTTAGGTCTAACAGATCAGCACTGTAAAAACGCAAGACAGCTAGCACAGGAACTCAAAACAATAAAAGTAGAAACAGACGAAATATTTATATCCCACGACGTCGTATCACTCTTCACCAGAACACCGATTGAGGCAACATTACAAATAGTACAGGAACGGTTAGCAGCAGACAAAACACTCAAAAAACGCACCAATCTCACCCCACAGGACATCTCACAGTTATTGCAGTTTGTAGCCACATCCACTTATTTTCAGTTCAGACAAAAAATATACCGGCAGAAAGAAGGTTTTGCTATGGGGGACCCGCTGTCGGCCATAATGTGCGGCTTTTTTATGGAAAACCTGGAAGCCAAGGCCATAACATCTGCACCTGAGCACTGCCGACCCACCCTATGGAAAAGGTATGTGGATGACATCTTGGAGAAGGTCAAGTTGGGACACACGCAGGACATCACGGATTACCTAAACACCATGGACGACACTGGACAAATAAAATTCACACACGAGGAGGAAACAGACAAATCCATAGCCTTTCTGGACATTAAAATACATCACGCAAATGACGGTAGCGTCAAAATCAAAATATACAGGAAACCAACACACACGGATCAATATTTGTTATGGACATCAGAACATCCCACAACGCACAAACTATCAGTAGTTAGGACACTGTATGACCGCGCCGGCATAGTAACGGAGGATGAGGATAAAAAACAAGAGGAACAGCACATCCATAATGCACTCAAAACCTGTCATTATCCAAACTGGGCCATAGAAAAGGGAAAACGGCAAGTACAACAAAGACAACACAACTGTACAGGAAAAAAGAAACAGGACAACAAAACTGAAAACATAGGCGTGGTCACACTACCATACATCAGAGGCATCACTGAACGCATACAGAGAGCCATGAAAAAACGTCACATCAGTACACCAGTCAAACCACACATAAAACTCAGACAACTATTAGTGCACCCTAAAGACAAAATCAACCCGGACAACAAATGTAACATAATCTATGAAATACCATGTCAATCATGCAATAAATCATACATAGGAGAAACAGGTCGGTCATTCATCACCCGCAAAAAAGAGCACCAAAAGGAATGCGAGAAGGAGACAGCAAAAAGACAGACACGGGCTATAAAGGAACAGGCACTACAAGAAAATCTCAAATCGGCAATCACAGATCACTGCAAACGGGAGAATCACATCATGGACTGGAATAAGGCCAAAGTCATCCGCACCCAGGACAATAAACACCAGCGCTGGATTATGGAGGCAGTGGAAATTAGAAAGCGAGCGCAAACGACGATGAACCGGGATGAGGGGGCATACATGCTTTCCACCACCTGGAGCAGCGTTCTCAAACGGCGAAATCACAGCGGGGGGCGTGGTCGTCCTGTCAAATCTGACAGGACGATCACGCCTCTATAAAATAACATCAGCTGTATAAGACACGTCACATACCATCCAGTGACACCTCTGACGAAGACGGAAGTATTACCGTCGAAACATGTCAGGTAGGAAAACATACCTTTGTGTCTGATATAAAAGAAAACTATGATCTAAGTAAATATAGACACTATGAACTTATTTGAACTATTTCTGCTGTTCTGACCTCCACGGGGAGCTCATTCCACCACCGTGGGGCCAGGACAGACAGACGTCGAGACCGGGCGCTAGTATGAAGAGGGGGGGGTACCAGTCGTCCTGAGGAGGCGGAACGCAGAGATCTGGCAGGTGTGTAGGTTTTCCTCACCACCAGGGGGCACTACAGAACAGCTGTGGTAGAATGGGAATTAAGCTGTACACAAATTGCCGCGACACGTTGGAAGTCCAATGAAATTCCAGACTGCGACGCAGTCCGCATGTGTGTGTGTGTCAGAAAATTCCTCTTTTCTGTCTGCTGCTGATAAGAACATGTGGCCCAAGTACTGTGATTATGATTATGATGGGACTGGTTGGTAATATGAATCGCTGTCGCCAAGATCAGCATTGTTGCAGCAAACAAGAAAAGTAGCGGGGCTAGATCTGAGAATCTATTTTAGGAAATTGCTTCCAGACTGCTCAGAACGCACAGGAAGTTCAGCCAACATCAGCACGTTGCCATGGTATTTCATCTCAGGGACGGAGGGAACTGCCACTACTAAACAGAGTTTGTGTTCCTCCTGAATCCTACCTGATTATGCAACAGTTGACCAGTCATGGGATGGAAACGTCCTCATAATTAGGCTATTTTATATTTGAAGGTAGGGATTTATAAAGCTATCTGAATACAATTGCACCTGCCTGTTCTCTCACCAAAAGCAACTAAACACACGGAGAGATGGTGTGGGGGTTGTTGGAAAAAAAAGACCAAAAACTACTTGAAACTGAATCAAATTTCACAATTAAATCTTTTGACCTTTTAATTTTTTTCTACACGTTTTCTGTTAAGCAAACGATGCAGGAAGGAGATGAGGAACACGACAGCCACACAATAAATGTGCAAGACTCATTTCCTCTGTGTATAAATGTTCTTACAGATTTTCTTATTTTAGACGGTGTAGGACCAACACTGGTGCCATGTGATGTGCTTTACCAGGGATTTCTGGGATGTATTCAATTGGAAAAGGTTCACTGTCTGAAATGTTAGTTCCAGTAAAGGTGTGAGAGAGAAACCAATTATGGTTAAATGTTCTCTTCCGTTTTCATGAACTCCTTTCTCTCCTCCGACGAGCTCCTCAAAGTCATGCCAATAAAGTGTATTGAGAGAGAAATTGCTTAAATATAAACGCCAGGTTTTGTATAAAATTTACGTGGTGCTAAAGCAGACCGCACTAACAGCCTTCAACAGCGGTGGACAGGGCTTTGAGCAGAGAGCCCTTCACAAATCACCTTATTTTCTTACATTTAAAGTATTAATTAAACCACAAGTTAAATATGTATACTGGCATTTTCCAAATGTATAAATGCAAACAAACATTTTAATGTAAAGTATGCCATTTCTAAACACGAGGACTAGAGGTGTGAAATTCTGTTCATCCCGTAATGGACGTTTACTTCAGGTTCATTTCTGACTGGAAATTCACAAAAAACGAACCAGTTTGTCTCCAACAGACCAAATACGAAATCTACCTGTAGTGCGCAGTATGGACAATTTCAGGATAATAAAAAAAACATTTAAACAAAATCTTTTCAAAAGTGATCATATTTGTTGCCTTTGGTACTTAATTATTAAAAAATTATGTCATTAAAAATGTGAAAATGAACCAAGTTTATGTCCTGCTAGGAAATACAAAAAGTTAGCAGTCAGGCACCAGAGTCTCCCTGTATACTACATGTACTGTATGTGCGGACATGTCGTACAGACACCACAACTGACATTTCATCCGTGGTGATGACCTGCCACACTGCAAAATGTTCAATGTGGAAAATAGACTGATAGTACCTTTAATATACATTATATTTTAATAACCTTTAACCTTTATTTTACCAGGTTAGTCTCTTGAGATCGAGGATATATTTTTACAAGAGACCAGGACAAAGTGGCGGCGCATAAAAATACAAATGCAATCAGACTAAGAAATGGAAGCAGAGTCGGTCACAACAAATCAAGAGCAGAGTTGGAGGAATAATACAATACAAAATGAAAATAAAAAAACGATAAGAAAGAAAAGAAGGCTGTAAAAAGAGAAGATTTGCTCGGGGCGGGGGGGTGGTCTTTACCTGGGAGTCAGGTGTGAAGACAGTTTGGCCAATCAGTAGCACAAACTGTTCAGTTAATTACCTGGCAGAAAGAAAACCAGGGCCGGATTTATATTTGAGGGCCATATTGGAATATTCATGGTATACGCTGTTCCTGACTGAAAAAAACAACAACAACAACCATTTGGCAAAACTATAAAATCATTTCCGACCCTTTTAAATAAACAAAGTGTCCCATGACAGCCTTGGCAGGGACGTGTTGGCCTGCTACCAAGGCACGCAGAGGCTGCTGGGTAAAAAGCGATCTTAAATGGCAGTTTTGATGACACAGAAGTTGTTCCAAAGACAGTTTTTTATAAAACAATTTTTCAAAAATCAATTGCTATTCATCATATGTGCCAAGGTGAGCAACGAGGTCCAGAGCTATTATATTATCAAGCAGTGTGTGTGTGTGTGTTAGTAGAACAAAGGGGCATAAATGAAAATTAGCAAAAAATCTATTCCGCACAGATATTAGGAAGCATTTTTTCACACAGAGAGTAGTCGGTGTGTGGAATAGCTGGCCAGGTCATGTAGTAGAGGCAGAAACTGAATGTTTTCAAGACCAGGCTTGATATGGCGCTAGATACGATAGCATCTAGGTAAACGGTGAGCACTAGGTACCCTTTAGTGGTAGTATATAGTTTGTAGGTAAACGGTGAGCACTAGGTACTCTTTAGTGGTAGTATATAGTTTGTAGGTAAACGGTGAGCACTAGGTACCCTTTAGTGGTAGTATATAGTTTGTAGGTAAACGGTGAGCACTAGGTACTCTTTAGTGGTAGTATATAGTTTGTAGGTAAACGGTGAGCACTAGGTACTCTTTAGTGGTAGTATATTGTAGGTAAACGGTGAGCACTAGGTACTCTTTAGTGGTAGGAAACTGGTGAGCATTTTTGGGTTGAGTGCTGTTCTAATCATTAAGTTATGTTGCGTGTAATACAATCGCAATGCAGAATTAAAAAATGTGTGTGTCGGTCTGTGGAGGTTGTACAAGAGAGGACGGTAATACTGACTTCTTTGTGTTATCTACAATGTTACACCTGCTGCTGTGTGCAAAATATTCATTTCCACAGAAATCTTTTTGAAAAGCTTTTGTTGCTTGGTTCTATTGAAAATGTAACGGGTCTCAGGTTGCCATCATTGACTTGTTAGAATATTGGTGGCAATTTCTAAAAAAAATTCTGCACAGTAACCATAGAATAACCAATTCACAATAGAGCCATCAGGATGTTTAGTGTCTCAGCTGCCTGCTGTGTGTTACAGTGACTATGGTATCACAAGACGGAGAGAAACATGGGACGATAGACGTTGTGGGACAAACCCATTTTGTGGCTCAAATACGGGACGACCCGGTTAACCCGGGATTGTTGGCGACCCCAGATGGATCAGGTGACCAGCAGTGTGGCGATGTCATTTTGCAGCTGATTGTTCACAGCGTTCCCGTGGTAAGATTTTGTGCAAAGGGGAAAGTGAATTTTGGCGTTATGATCGAGGGCCAGAGTAAGAAAAGGAAGCGATTGGGTAAGTGGGTTTTTTTTAGCCAGAGTCAAGGCGTTTCTGGGTCCCCATGGAAGGGCACTCTGTGGCGTCAACCCAAATGGTTCCGGGCAGTCCGACCTCCAACGTACCCATTTTAGCGCTTGGCGAAAAAGCAGTGGCTCGTTGGCAGCTGCAGCCCTTCTCGTGCAGCTGGGTAGTTCAACCACGCACTCTACTCATACTCCCACTCCTCTCCTGCACTGTCAACTTCGCCCTCTGGTGGCCACTGTCGGTAACGGGAAGGGACTTGCAACATAGCTGCTGTCGATGGATGACGAATGGAGAATCGCACTCTGGCCGTGACCGAATACGATCCCTTAACCCATTTGGGGGCGCATATTTGAGTCAACTTTGTCAAAACGTTTTTTCACAAATGGGGCACTTAAAATACCAGGATTTGCCCCTTATTCCCAGGGTTTTGTTGAGGAGATTCAGGAATCAGGAGCACACGCATCCGACAATTAAACCGGAAGTAAAAACTACAACTTGTAGTACATAGAGAGTATATACAGGTCTATGGTACAAAAGTGGGACATATTTTGGTCATAGCCATGCTGTCAGACCTTCAACTCTTGCTTCATTTCCTGCACAGGAAGTACTAGAGAGGGAATGGGGGGGTTATGGGAAATGACCAGCGAGTAGCTTGCTTCGGTGTTCAATCGTCCACTGACAGTCTCCTACGCCTGTCTAAGAACTTAATTGCAAACAGGAGGAACAACTGACCAAGGAGGGGTGGGGTTTACTTGGGGGAAACTTGCTGGTCAAAGACCAGGACATTACACTTTATCTAGCATGGCTCTCCCTGGAAGAGTGTGACTCCTACTTCTTCAGCACAGAGGACGGTCAGAACCGTTTAACTCTCGTTGAGACGATTGGATGATGGTGTGGATTCGTATTGTATTCCATCACGGTGTTTGTAGAATTCAATCTGCTTACCACACCATGCTGCTTGGGTAGAACCCGGCTTAGGGCTAATCGTATTTCAGTTCAGGAAGTTAATTGAAATTGTTGACTCTTTTCAGTTCATACACTGAAATGCAATTCAGGAAAAATAGGTTTAAGGTTTAATCAGGAAACCTCCCCAGCCTTCACATTAGTGTTCTGAATTTTATAAAAAATGTAGTGCTTTTTCCTCTGTGAGGGCTTGGGCAAGTGGGGGGTGGACATGAGGAAATTTACCAGCCTGTTTTTGCGGCCCTCAGCTTGTATTGAATTGAATTGAATACTTTATTGTCACTGTACATGTACAGGGAAATTTTGTTTCGAGCCCGCAGCATAGATGCACAATTGCACACATACACAATATACACAAGATACAAGAATAAAAAACAATATAAATATATAAAAGAATAAAGTGTCCTACAATGGGGGAAGTGCAGCAATTGAGGGTATACCCTAGCCTAGTGGGGTAGAGTACAAAAACAAGTGATGTAAATATAATTAAAATATTGCACAGAGAGAGTTGAATATTGCACAGAATTTAAATATTGCACAGCATTTAAATATTGCACAGTTACCAAGAACAGTTAGGTTATCAGTTCAATTTGTGAGGCGGAGGGGACGCCTTGAGTTCAGCAGTGTGACAGCGTTCGAGTAAAAACTGTTCTTCATTCTGGTTGTGCGAGCGTACAGGGATCTGTATCGCTTTCCAGATGGCAGAAGGGTGAAAGTGCTGTGTCCTGGGTGAGTCGGGTCTCTGCAAATCTTTATGGCTTTGCGGTAGCAGCGGGTCCTGTAAATCGCTTCCAGTGTTGGGAGTGGAGAGCCGGTGATCCTCTGGGCTGATGTTATAATGCGCTGGAGGACCTTCCTGTTCTCAGAGGTGCAGCCAGAGTACCATGCTGTGATACAGTATGTTATGATTGACTCTACAGCGCACCTGTAGAAGTTTACCAGCAACTGTTGTGGTAGTTGTGCTCTCTTCAGACACCTCAGGAAGTAGAGCCTCTGAAGACCTTTCTTGTCCATCGCTGTTGTGTTAGCGGACCAAGTCAGGTCATGGCTGATGTGAACTCCCAGGTATTTGAGGTGCTGGACTTCCTCCACTCTCTCACCGCTGATGCTGATGGGATGGTGGACATGCTGTTTCCTGAAGTCCAAGATCAGTTCTTTTGTTTTGTTAGGGTTTAGAACTAGAGCGTTGTCTCGGCTCCAACTCTCCAATTTCTCAACCTCTTCTCTGTAGGCCGTCTCGTTGTTGTCCGAGATCCTGCCTATCACGACTGTGTCGTCCGCAAACTTGATTATGATGTTGGAATCATGGACGGGTTTGCAGTCGTGCGTGAAGAGGGAGAATAGGAGGGGACTCAGCACACAGCCCTGAGGTGCTCCAGTGTTTAATGTTATGGATGCAATTCAGGAAAAATAGGTTTGTCTGTTCATGGGGCAGAACCGGAATGGACAGGATTCCGCAGACCAAAGGGTTCATCCCAGTTAATCCGCCAACTTCCTGTGGCTCAGGACTAGATGAGCGGTTTTAAATTTTTATTTTTACATTTTTTAATTCTCCCATGAGCCTCTTCACCCAATTGTCAACATGTATTGCTGAAAGATCTACTGATACCATGGAGAATGGATGGTGTGAGATCTTGGCTGGGTGCTGATTTTTCCATTTGCTCAAATACATTTTCTACAGATGCAATAATTTGACCAAATTCATTGGCAGAGAGGTCCTTTTTCCCCTCCTGTTTTCTGGAAACAAAGCCGGTCGGCATTAATGGGTTTCCACGGAGACAGAATGACTCACTCAGGCCCACACAAATTGCAGAACGGCGAACGGTTTATTTGCGCTCATCTTCGATTCAGCTGTGGTCACAGAACAGGAGTTTCGGACACCGGATCTCTTGGTGCGTTTCTGCACTTAATGTATCACTTTAAGTCACTGATTGTCAAGTCTGCACACTTTGTTCCAAGGCCAACATTGTCTGCTGATTGAAAAGGCACAACAAAACAAGAAGATGGATACCTTTCTCTTCTCTGTGCGTGCAGTAGGAAGCATAGAGACCCGCACCGTTAGCCTAGCTTAGCCGCAATCACTGGAAGTGGGTTAGTCCAGTTAGCCTAGCTCCCTGAAAAGTGACAAAATACACTTTCCAACAACTCAAAAACTTTCTTATTTACATGTTGTGACTTGTATATTCACCACGTGTAGAAATAACGATGTAAAATGAGATGTTGTAATTTTCGAAGCAGATACATACCCGGAACTATTTTCTTTAGCTAGCTGATGATATTCACTTCACTGTGTGCGCGTTACCTGTCAAACAGAGGTGCTGCGTGCTGGTCCTGTAATGCCGACATGTAGTCCAGCTGTCTCTCATGTTCGTGTTTGTTCATTTTAATGTGTTTTGTTGTGTCGTGCTTTTGTCTTTTTTTTTTTTTTTAATGCGCTGTGTGTCTGTTGTGGTACGGGGAAGCGGATGGAGATTTTTCGGGGCACTCCTGCTGCTCGTTTTTATAATATTGACGAATTGTCTAGCCAGGATGATTTTGTTTGTGGTCGTCACCATGGAGACGCAGTCGCATTATGCTCGGGAATGTCCGTTGGATCTGCAGCCACGGAGTTTGCCATCGCTCTTCACCGGAGTTGAAGATGTTGGGACTGATCTGAGACTGCAGGCAATCTTCAGAAGGCCACCAGGGAAGGAGAAGATAATGCGGAGGAATGAGGCGGTGACTGGGAAGGCTGAGCTCTGTTTTGACAGTGGACAGAGACCGCAATACTGCGTGTATAGAGTAAAGTCGTGGAGGCAGAGTTTGTGTGTTGGACTGCTTATGACACTGGACATCTCGGGACAGCAGGGCTATTTTTAATCATGGCTGTATTCTACTTTAATTCACCGAATTCACTTGATTAATGCAATGATTCTATTGAATGTCTTTATTTGATATGTTTGTTTGTTTGTGTGTTGTGGGTCTGCCCCACTGTCTATGTCTTTTTTGTTGTTGCTGGAGCTACAACTGAAGTTCCCTAAAGGGAAATAAAAGTTATTCTATTCTATTCTCAAGGGTATTACATAGCATGTGGAACCAAAATGGTTGCATTCTGCATCCTGTACAGTCAAATTCAGTGTCCAGGCTTAACAGAGTTTGTATGAGTCAAACAGGGACCAAATTCACTCAGAGCTAAAAACACTCTTGTCAGAGCCAATGTTACACCAAACATTTTGATGTGGACTTCTCCAAGCAATTATACGCATCACAGAACCGGTGTTTATTAACAGGAAGGAAAAGTTCCAAAGGAAATCAAGTAAAACTATGTGCTTACCTAGCCCAACAAAGGACAAGTGATTATCCAAGCTTTGCCAGGAAAAAAAACAATCTTTCCTCGCTTGTCTGAGTGTTTTTCTTCAATCAATGACAGCCGTTAACCAAGTGTCTGAAAAGAACTCTTTTCAAGCAGAGTTGTTATTTTTTCCCACACTGACTGCTCGTCTCAGTTTAGAAAAATGCTCAGTTTATTTCCCCCCTATAATGCTCAGTTTATTTCCCCCCTATAATGCTCAGTTTATTTCCCCCCTATAATGCTCAGTTTATTTCCCCCCTATAATGCTCAGTTTATTTCCCCCCTATAATGCTCAGTTTATTTTCCCCCTATAATGCTCAGTTTATTTCCCCCCTATAATGCTCAGTTTATTTCCCCCCTATAATGCTCAGCTTATTTCCCCCCTATAATGCTCAGTTTATTTTCCCCCTATAATGCTCAGTTTATTTCCCCCCTATAATGCTCAGTTTATTTCCCCCCTATAATGCTCAGTTTATTTCCCCCCTATAATGCTCAGTTTATTTCCCCCCTATAATGCTCAGTTTATTTCCCCCCTATAATGCTCAGTTTATTTCCCCCCTATAATGCTCAGCTTATTTCCCCCCTATAATGCTCAGTTTATTTTCCCCCTATAATGCTCAGTTTATTTCCCCCCTATAATGCTCAGTTTATTTCCCCCTATAATGCTCAGTTTATTTCCCCCCTATAATGCTCAGTTTATTTCCCCCCTATAATGCTCAGTTTATTTCCCCCCTATAATGCTCAGTTTATTTTCCCCCTATAATGCTCAGTTTATTTCCCCCCTATAATGCTCAGTTTATTTCCCCCCTATAATGCTCAGCTTATTTCCCCCCTATAATGCTCAGTTTATTTTCCCCCTATAATGCTCAGTTTATTTCCCCCCTATAATGCTCAGTTTATTTCCCCCCTATAATGCTCAGTTTATTTCCCCCCTATAATGCTCAGTTTATTTCCCCCCTATAATGCTCAGCTTATTTTAAGTTATAGTTTGGATAATATTTCTCAGATATTTAAACGCAACAAATGCCATGTGGCTGGCCACATTATTTTTCATAAAAACCCTGCTTTACCTCGACCTGTCTTTGTATCTTGTAGGGAAACTGGATGTACGCTGGCATTAGCTGGATTAAACGGTTGACCACAATTGCAACCCTGGCTACCGACATGTAAGCCCCTTTAAAGCACATTTTGTGAATTGGTTAAATGTGTGTTATAGCATAGCCTATGTAAGGTCATGTAGAATAATTTTTTTTAGCAAAGAATAGTAGGCTACTGGGATCGTTCATTAGACTGCGTTATGGGTCTAATTAAACAGGCTCTACAATTGATTAATAGGCGCAATCTAAAGTGTTTGCTTTTTACAATCATAATTTATTACGTTTGCAATGTGTATTTCAAAGGCTACATTTAGTCTTGTGAATTTAACAGAAAATAAAATTTCAGAACCTACATTTACCGGCATTCTGAATTTACGAAAGAGGTACGTGTGCTCTGGAGCAGGTGTAAATTTTGTTCGGAGGTACTAACAAATCTCAGATACGAAAATGTTGATGAATACCAATATACGGGCAAAAATCCAAATACGAACGATTTACGTACAAATTCGTTCTGCTCACGTTTCATGAATGAGGCCCACTGAATTCTCTTTGAAAAAGGCTTCCGATCAGGGTATTATAGATTATTGCAGTGGTCCCAAACCCTGTTCCTGGAGATCTATCCTGTGGGTTTTCATTTCAACCCTAATTTGGCACGCCGGATTCTACCAATTAGCAGCACAACGAGATCTCTAGCTGTTGAATGAGGTGTGTTTTGTTAGGGTTTGAGACGAGTGAAAACAGTAGATCCCCAGGAACAGGTCAGTTAATAACGATCTGATCATCTACCAGGGACCCCCCTTTAAAGATATACATTAATTTTCTCGTCTCATGCAACACTTGGGCAAGAGTTGATTAGTTTGGAGACTGCATGTCGAGTTCTTCATTATTGTATTTATTTATACCAATTAGCAGCACAACGAGATCTCTAGCTGTTGAATGAGGTGTGTTTTGTTAGGGTTTGAGACGAGTGAAAACAGTAGATCCCCAGGAACAGGTCAGTTAATAACGATCTGATCATCTACCAGGGACCCCTGGGCAAGAGTTGATTAGTTTGGAGACTGCATGTCGAGTTCTTCATTATTGTATTTATTTAGCCCAGTCATTTATTTGAACTCACAATTTTGAAAGCGTTAATAAAAAAGGAATTCCTCAAACTTGATGAAAAAGATGCATTTTGATGTTATTTATCCAAGTGTCTTGTCTTTTGTGATGTCATTGTACGACTTGTGCTGCCCCCATTTCCAGAACTACAAAACACATACAATTGATTTTTTGTTGTTGTTGTTATAGATGTGGCAGTCACTGACTTGTGCTGCCCCCATTTCCAGAACTACAAAACACATACAATTGATTTTTTGTTGTTGTTGTTATAGATGTGGCAGTTCATTTTGATAAGGAATTCTGATTTCTGATAACTGCAGGGTTAAAAACGACTCATAAGACTTTGTGACTCAATGGTATACTGCTTCTATAAAAATGTTAAAAAGATATTTTACTTTTTCAAATATTTTTTTATAGAGTCATTCCAGGAATGTTTACATTTATTTAAGGGGTTTTCACTTTTTAAACTCAACGGGAGGGTTAAGACAGAATTAACTTTAAGTCTCCCTCAGTCTAATTAATCACTCAAATGCTTGAAACACAGCAAAAACCCAGTAGATACTGCAGCCCTACAGAACTGAAGTCTGACACCGGGGCCACATGTATAAAAATGTATTAATCTGCGTACCTCTGCACACGATGGACGCCGTACGTACGCAATGTTTGGGATTCGTGTGATATGGCGACACCGTGACCGAAAGGCTTAGGTGGAAAATGCTCAACTTTTTTAAAGCAGATTTACGACTTTCACCCTGAGCGTTTTTTTTACGCATTCCTTTACTCAGACTTTTAGACATGTGGCCTCTGGTTTAGAATACTTAGCCAGAACAGCTGGTCGGAAAAAAATTCCCAGCATGCACACCAGCCCTCAGGAATTGTGCAATAATCGGACCGTCTCCAGTTGTATGTTTCTCTGTTGCATTTGTGTGCAATAATATTTTTTGAACCTTACTTTAGTGTTGGGTTGCAGATTAATCTGGTCTAACAGGAGAATCAGAGAAGGAAACAATCAGAATATGAGAGCTGAAGAGTACCCGTTTATAATACCAAAACCATATGAAGGCCAAATTGTACGCGTATTATTACATTATATTGCATTCATTTGGCTTGTATCCGAGGCGACGTACAATAAGTGCATCTCAAAGGTCATTGAAGCAGCTACAAAAAGGAGCTATCCATAGACATGAACATTGAGTATAGTACATATAGTAATCTATGGCCAAGTCTTAAATATCACCTTTATCTTTATTATTTTTTAATAAGTTCAACTGTTATTTCAAGTGGGAAAGTTTTTAAGCTAGTATTGGAGTTCCGTTTTGTCCAGCTGTACTGGTTGCCAGGCAACACACTCGGTCACAGAGCTTTGGTTTACCACCCTCTGTTATGCTGGACGATTGCCTCGATCACTCCCAGCTCTCCCTCTCTCTTGACCTGGCTAAAATGGATGAAACCTCTGCACCCGACTCCCCGCTGATCCTGTTCACTCACAGAAAGTACGCTGGGACACAGAATCGCTGCCTGAGATAATCTTTGATTGAATCACTGAAATGCTAACACAGAAGAGAGCTGAACTGTGAGATAACACTGATGGCGCAACTCTCATTTATTTCATCTAACTTAATCATCAACTCAGGCTTGTGCATTTTTGGCCAGTAATCAATCAATCTTTCCTTCAGCTGACTCAGTATTTAGCCCAAGAGAAGTTGAAAAAAAAACAGGTTACAGGGCAAACCTCTCACTCATTCATCTGTGAAATGCTGAGAGAAAGCCGACTGGTCAGCTGGCTTCAAACTGCACGAGATCCTCTCCCATTTCCACTGTGTTTCATTTTCAAATGAAGCCACGCTTTGCCTGAGAAAGAGAAAGAGGATCGGGGGTGTGTCCTTTTCCGCATGTGGAAGGAGGGCAGAGAGACCTCCTCGGGCGACGGAACCTGGCCCCTCAGTCCTGCAGCCAGATGGCGTGCAGCGAGTTGGCGGTACAGGCCCTGAGTGGCGGGTTAATCCTGGGCGGCGTCGCATACCTCTATGCTCAGATCTGGCAATCCAGCCCCTACGGGCGCTACGCGATCTCTAGTCCTGAGCCGAGCCGGACCATTCCCGCCAGGGCGGCCTGGTTCCTCCAGGAGCTCCCATCTTTCCTGGTCCCCGTGGCCCTGATCTGCAGCTCGAGCCGACCCTCCGGACCGGGCCAGTGGCTGCTCGCCTGGACCTTTTGCGTCCACTACTTCCACAGGTACGCTAACGCACAGGCTGGCTGCATGCCGCTCGGCGGCTTAAAGGAGTCACAGCTACAGGGTCACAGGAAAGTCACAGGGGTGTAATTATTCCCAGACTTATTGATTTTTCACACCTAAATGTTTGTAGTACACTAGGGTCAGCATTTGGCTCCATCGCTATCACCGGGTTCGAAAGTGCAAAAGCTCTTGTGTCCTCTGCTTCTGGTTGATACATTTTATGGGCTCAAAATGAACATTTCCTGATTACTTAAGAGGAAGAAACATATCTCTGGAATCACATGCTGTGGCTAACAAGCTAAGACATTCCCCCTGACTGACTTTCCTCTGGGAATTCTGCAGAAAAAAAGGAAAATTTAAGGCCTCTTAGGGTGCCCAGGCACATTAGTGAGCTTTTTGCTTTTCACTGTAAAGGCAGGTTTACATTTTCCTTGGTTTTAGATGGTGTGGCAGTGCTATTGCCTTATGTTCTCACATGAAAATAAAAAAAATAAAAATATATAGAATAAAAAATAAAAAAATAAAAAGCCTGTTACCAAACCTGTTGCCCAGCACAGGAAAATAGGTTGTCATAGCGACCGTAGCAATGTAAAAAGTAAACACTGTTCCGCTTTGTGTCGCAATGTCCAGCCAATGAGAGGCTGTGTCCATTTCAAATCTCAAAGCACGCATAACAGTACTCGCTGGAATAAAAACATCTTGGCGATGGGTTTAGACTTTAGGGTGAGCAGGCGTAAGACATCACCTGAAATGTTTGAGAGCCCACTTGAGGAACCAGTCACTTGCGGACACAGGGTTAAGAAGTGTCATGTTTTACAGTGCCATGTGGAAAATCAGGGGGATTTACAGAAAAATATGAAATATGAAATATTTGGAAATTAGTTTAAAAAAAAATAAATAAAGCTGAACCAGTCAAGAAATATTTACAAGAAGCAAGAAAAACTGTTCTGTAGAGTGCTGTCTTAGCACAGAGCAATAGATGCCGTAACCATAGATATAGAACCATGTTATATATCTATGGCTGGTGAACATCGATGGTTCTTTTAACATATGGTGACTAATCAGGGGGAATTTGACTTGGATCTAAAGGGTCAAAGTATTATTTGACCTGTGCCTGTTTGGCAAATACTGTAATCTGAGAGGGGATTTTTAAGCACATAGCAAAACGTTTATACATTACCCTTGTTATGGCTATGTCAAAAAGTCCACAGGAAAAAGTTTCAACCAATACATATTTTTTAGGTTAGACCTTTATAATTTTTTTTTCTAAGAACAATTGGGTACTATAGACTACAGATGCATGTTGTTTGGCAGAGGTGGAAATCCAGGGGACATAAAGTAAAAGTCCTCCCCAGTATTTTGCCAAATCACCTGGATTTGCTAATTAACATAATTCTTCAGTGAGGAGGTAGAACTAATTAGTGAAATCAGCTGGCTGAGTCTATGGGTGGAAGAAACACAAGGTAGGACTTTTACTTCATATCCCCTGGATTTCCACCTCTGTTGTTTGGAGGCATAACATAACACGCACTTTCGTGATTTGTCACACTGGATTCCTTGCCTTTCTAAAATGCTGACCTAATTTCCATTTGTATTTAAATTTTTTTTTTTAGGACATTCATCTATTCCTTGCTGACCAAAGGTCGCCCCTTCCCTCTGCGCATAGCTATCAATGCGGCAATATTCTGCTCCATCAATGGATTCTTCCAGGGCTACTACATGCTATACTGTGTCGAGTACGACAAGGCCTGGTTGTCCGACATCCGCCTGGCTATTGGTGAGAGAGACGGAGTGAGAAAGGATAGCAAACTGGGTTTCGTTCGGCATAGCAATCTCCTGCTGTACTGGGGACAAGCAGTCATGGGGTGCGTCCCGATATTCCCAATACTAACTTACTTTCCTCCGCTCGTCTCCTACCCGGAAGTATGCGAAACTGCCTGTACGTTTCAAGTACAAGTGTTCCCATGTACAGTATACAATGTACCTGAGATTGCGTTTTGCGTGAAGAAAGACATTAATTAATATGTAACCATTAATATGTAATCGGCATCAATAGATTAAAACACAAAGATGGGTTTCCGGACACACCCTTGGGTAGGCAGGGGGCAAGCACAGGGCATCACTGAAATAGGGCAACACAGGGCAACACAGGTGGGAGAAAGCCACATAGGAAACACTAATGGAAAGGCAGATAACTTTAGCTTTAGAGGCGTGTCCTCTCCAGTGCCTTCCAAACCACGAACCTCACCACACATTACTGATATGTCTACGAACAAAAAAACATTTGCACCACGCAGAAAATGCATTGTGAGAATTAAAATTAATGAACAATTATACAGTTTAATGCTTTTTGTCGGTTAAGGCAGCGACGCCCTGTGCCTACCTTATCTGCAGGTCATCGTGGCGTAGGCTTATAGGTTTTCTATAGGTTTTTTATAGTTTTTTTTAAACAAGCTGGAAATGTTGTTCTAACCCAATTGGTATTCACAGTCATTTTTTGGTAAAGGTTTTAGTAAAGGTTGAAATGGTCACCATGTGAGTAATTACCCAAAGCAGGCACTGGTGTGTGTCTGTAAGGTTCACAAACATAATTGCTCCCTGCTTTATGCGGCCAAAAATATAATGAAACTGAACAGCTCATGCATTGCCTTGGCAACTTACTTTTACCACCAGATGAATTAGAGAGTACTGAACGGTGTGGATATTTATGTCATGCTTTCTTATTACTTAGGATTGATTCTGTTCTTTCTGGGAATGGCCGTCAATATCCACAGCGATCATATCCTGCGCAGTTTGAGAAAACCTGGTGAAGTCATCTACAGGATTCCCAGAGGTAACGTCACATTTACAAGTCCTGGGAAAGCTTGAGTTCTCTCCGTCGCCTCGCCGTCAACCTCTCCAAAAACGAAAATATCAAGAAGATGACAGAACACAATACTTCATACGATTCTTGATAAGTTTGGACAACTTATTAGCCAGCCTATCCTTGCTTCTTTCATTTAGCCTGTTTGAGTTTCCAACATAAAACAAACTGGTGAACTGTAAAGTGACCCAGGGATGTGGTGTTATTTATTTCTGGTGCTTCAAAGGGAACAGACTGAAGCAATTATCCTTACGCTGGTTTTGATACGCCACACAGAGCGGCACATACACCTGCAAGAGGAACACTTTGTACTCCAAAAACCAGGGGCCTTTAACACTCCCAATGCAATCATTATCCATTTTAGGGAGCTCCAACTTCCTTTGACAAGAGCTGGCCACAGCTGGGTACTTACGGAAACATGGCTTTGAAATCGGCACCACAATTAAAGCCACAAAAGGAGGCCAGCCACCACCTCCTATTACATACATATAAATTAGTAATATATGAGCATTGACTCTAAAATTGTTAATTTTGACTCAGTTGGACATGTTTAACATCCATATAAATTAATCATCGTCATCCTTGGAAGAGGTCAAATCTCTCTCAGAAATAATAGCAAGTGAAAATAATTCCCACATTAGAATTCCTGCTTCTTTCTCCTCCCATCTCCTGCACAACACCAGGGCTGTGTCCGAATCAGAGCCTACTGCACCCGTGTTCTAGCATACTGTATACTGCTTGCTGCATACCTAGTGATGTGCAGAATGCAGAAAATATCCTCAATTAGCCTACTATTATTAGCGGACACCCAGGAGTATGTATATACATCCGGGGATGTAAAGTAGACTACATCTAGAGGACATTTTGCCTACTTAACTTTCTCATCCAGCATACACAAGTATAAAAGAGTGCTGATCTGGACACAGCCCCAGTGTACTCTGCAAGCATACTCAATAGTATAAAATAGTGCTGATCTGGACACAGCCCCAGTGTACTCTGCAAGCATACTCAATAGTATAGAAGAGTGCTGATCTGGACACAGCCCCAGTGTACTCTGCAAGCATACTCAATAGTATAAAAGAGTGTTGATCTGGACACAGCCCTTGACTGCGAGCGCTGGCCGATATGGGCTCATACAGGGAGGTTTGAGTAGCTTTATTTATCCAGGGGGTCGGTCTACTTTTTATTTTATTTCAGGGGGCATGTTTGAGTACGTCTCGGGCGCCAACTACTTTGGGGAGATAATGGAATGGTTGGGCTACGCCATAGCAACCTGGTCACTGCCAGCCCTCTCTTTTGCCTTCTTCACCATGTGCTCCATCGGACCACGCGCCTACAATCATCACAGGTAACCATGGTTACACCTCCAGCTACATCCCTCCAGTGACAAGTGCTGGGGCGACATTGCAATCACAAACTGGGGGGTATTGCAATCACGGACTGGGGGGTATTGCAATCACAGACTGGGGGGTATTGCAATCACAGACTGGGGGGTATTGCAATCACGGACTGGGGGGTATTGCAATCACAGACTGGGGGGTATTGCAATCACAGACTGGGGGGTATTGCAATCACAGACTGGGGGGTATTGCAATCACGGACTGGGGGGTATTGCAATCACGGACTGGGGGGTATTGCAATCACAGACTGGGGGGTATTGCAATCACGGACTGGGGGGTATTGCAATCACAGACTGGGGGGTATTGCAATCACAGACTGGGGGGTATTGCAATCACGGACTGGGGGGTATTGCAATCACAAACTGGGGGGTATTGCAATCACAGACTGGGGGGTATTGCAATCACAAACTGGGGGGTATTGCAATCACAGACTGGGGGGTATTGCAATCACAGACTGGGGAGTATTGCAATCACAAACTGGGGGGTATTGCAATCACAGACTGGGGGGTATTGCAATCACGGACTGGGGGGTATTGCAATCACGGACTGGGGGGTATTGCAATCACAGACTGGGGGGTATTGCAATCACGGACTGGGGGGTATTGCAATCACAGACTGGGGGGTATTGCAATCACAGACTGGGGGGTATTGCAATCACGGACTGGGGGGTATTGCAATCACAGACTGGGGGGTATTGCAATCACAAACTGGGGGGTATTGCAATCACAGACTGGGGGGTATTGCGATCACAAACTGGGGAGTAACCTTCCATTTTTGGGTGAGACTGGGCGTGCCTAAAACACCTAGTACACAGAATTCTTCTACCAGTAGACAGAACAGACTGCATCTACTGAAAGCTACTCTCTTCAACAGCAGTCATAGTAAAGTCCTTCTATTAAATATCTGCACTGTCACCCCACGTGTTGTTTTTGCCCCCACCCCCCGAAAAAACTGAATGAGCAAATGGTTCAGACGAGAGAATGCTAATATCCTCTTAGCCAGTCAGCCACCCAGGCCTTTTCAGCCATTCGTGCTGTTATTGTCTCCGCTGCTGTGGTTTTTATGTGAACACTGACCTCTGTCCTTTTAACGTGATGTTTCAGGTTCTACCTGGAAAAGTTTGAGGATTACCCCAGATCCAGGAAAGCCTTGGTACCATTCATCTTCTGAGAAGATAACGAGGCAATCAGACAAACCCACCATGAAGCACCGTTACGGAAAACATAAAGGGGATTTACTACGGAATACCTGTTGTTTGACTATTCTGTTGACAGTGCTAGTGTGCGTGTTCCATTCTGGAGAAAACGGAACAGAAAGTAAACCGTCTGTAAACCCCTCTTTGGAAAGACATGTCTTTGCATGACAAACTTCATTGCTTTCATACAACAGTATTAGTTTCAGCTTCAAAACTACACCAGAATAGAAAACAGCTTCAAGCAGCTACAGCTCAGTGTTGTAAAATCACAGGGCCTCAGTGCAGTGATTATTAATATTCTGAGGAGAATTGCATTCTCTAATGAAAAGTGCTTAGCAGTGCTGATTGAAGGCTTGCGTCCATTTTTATGTTGAGCACAAGTATTCAAGGGGCTTTTATTTTCTTTTAGTTGTACACACCTAAAATATAATTGGAAATGTTTTCTCTGCAAATTCCTTCAATAGTTCGATTCTCTTTTAATTCAACCTTTCCATTGTCTGTCACCCATGCATTGGACTACTCTTAAAGCAATCCAGGGACCCCCTCCCAGGCTCAGAATAATCCAGGGACCCCCTCCCAGGCTCAGAAGAATCCAGGGGACCCCCATCAGGGTTGTATTTAAAAAATAATAATAAAAATAAAAGGTTTTTAAATATTTTCCCAAATCTATATATAGTTATTTCATATCAAGTCTGGCCAGGGACCCCCTACAGTACCTTCACAGACCCCCAGTTGAAAACCCAGTTCTTAAACCAGTAGGAACCCTCAGTATATGGAAAAAAGACCCACACAGTATTAGTCTAAATGCTCCCAAACTATTTTTATAGGTGCCAACAACATTTTGACCAGCAACGGTCTTCGTCCGGTACAGCTACCCTTCCAAACAGCTGATTGGACGATACAGAGCACATGTGCAATGCAGATGCTGCCACTTCGACCCAAAACACACAGGAAAGAGCTGACTAACGGAAAACTTTACACCTTAGCCACACCATCAACTCAGCACAGAGGATCTGTATGAGCTCTCCCTCAACTTGTGCCATAGCACTGTTGAAATGCCTAAATTGATTGCGCCACCCATTAAAAAAAAATTTATATAATAAATCTAGACTAGTATCAAGTGATACTCTGACAAATGCTTTAAAATTGCAATATGAACCATTTTGTCTGCGACACAGAATTCCAGTCCATGCATGCATCCCTGCATGGATTTGTGGGTAAAACTGTATTGTGGGTAACATTAACGGTACACTTTGAGTCTTTAAAGTGAACTACAGGTGCAAATAAAATTCAGAGGATGGGACATTAAGAATCTCTCACTTGATTCCTGCTTCAGAATTCCTTGCTTTTTATTTTTACCGTTTCTAGAAAGGATGTGGCCTGTGTGTGTAAACACAACGGAATAATGCACCCTGGGATTGCCAGCTCTCTGGATCCTTGTTGAAGGGGTGTTGACTGTCCTGGGTATCCAGGTGTGTGGTTTTCACAGTTGTTGATTTGCATGAATATATCTGTACTCAACTGAATGCCTTGGTTTCAAATAAAATCAGTGAGTTGTTGCAGCCTATGTATATTTGAGCCCAGAGGACAGGACATAAAAGCAATATTCAGAACACTTCCATTTCTAAGCAAAGGAACAGTAAAGTAAAGTACTTGTAGTGTTACAGGGGAGACAATGTTCCCTTTAATTACGAAATAGAACCGCTAAACAAGTGTGCACCCAGTTAAAAAAATGCCAGAGCAAGTCACATTTAGTAAAAGTTATGATCAAATTGTGAATGGGGGAACAAACTGCCATCTGATTGGGTGATACTGAGGTTTGATTTAATGTCCTTGACCTGCTGGTTTGTAGATGTGAATCAGTGAAACAAAGGCAGTAAGGAGAAAAGTACAGTAATGTGGTTTATAAAAAAATAATAATAAATGAGATGTCTGGTTTGGCACCAGCCCATATATTGCAATATACTTCTATAGCTACTGAAGTGAAAGGCATGGGGATAGAAATATAAACTAAAGCTGGCAAGGTGACAGACAGACAGTCACACACTGAATGTGCGAGATAACTTCAGGTACCAATGACTTTCATCCACATCGACATCATGATTGACATTTGACTGGGAAGCGATTCAATTATATCGGCCTGTTTTCACAGCTGAGGCTCATGGAGTAGATTAAAATGAATGGCTTGTGAGGGCGTATGTGTGTGTCACCCCCTCTTTCTTTTGAAGCTCTTCCCAACTGACAAAAGCAAATATCCAGTGCAATACAGAAAGACTAGAGGCTTCATTGCTCTGGGGTTGCTGAATGACAGAGGGGTTGAAGACACCAGAAATGTGAGTCGCATCACATTTATAAAGCTTAGCACGTTTTACTCAATATAGAGAAGTCAACCTGACTGAGATTGAAGCATGTAAATGGACTGCACTTATATAGCGCCTTTATCCAAAGCGCTTTACAATGGCCTCTCACTCACCCGTTCACACACACATTCACACACCAATGGCGGCAGCTGCCATGCAAGGTGCTAGCCTGCTCATTGGGAGCAATTTGGGGTTCAGTGTCTTGCCCAAGGACACTTCGACATGTGGACAGGAGGAGCCGGGGATCGAACCGCCAACCCTGCGATCAGCGGACGCCCCGCTCTACCTCCTGAGCCACAGCCGCCCCATGAAGCAGTATTTAATTCACCTCGAAATTACTTCAGGATTTGTTATGACTCTTGACTTCGACCCCAATAACGTGTGTTGTAATGGCCCTACTATAAAAATTAGAACGACTAAAAGGGAAACGCGTGTGTGTATCGTGAAAGAAACTAAAACCAGGGCGAGGCGACTAACGTCACGCTTGATACCGAAGCTTCGGGGCATGCGTTTTCAGGCCTTCTTCCAATGCCTGGCGTTTTCCCCAATACCAAACATCGCCGATGCGCGCACACCAAAACGGGGAGAAAGAGCTAACAACAAACTGGGACGAGATTCACGCGGCCACCAGGCTTTCTTCAGCATCCATAAACAATGGTTATTAAAACGATGCAGCCCAATAGCCGCGTGTAGCGTATAACTATGAGCTGTCCTTTATTGGGGAAATAACCATTTTAATCTGGGCTACACCATTACAACATCAATTGTGCAAGCAATAACAAAAACGCAGATTTTCAAACTTCCGCCATCAATTCCCGTTGTTTTTCCTGGGGATGATCACACCTTCATCCCGTAATTAAAGAAGGTAAAATGCCGCCTACGTGTGTTCCTTCACTGCGTTCGCAGAATCGCAAAACACTTGCCCAAAAGAAAACGGTGCGTGTCTGTGTGTGAGCAATACCCCATAACCAAAGCCAATCTCTTAGGGCCGGTTTCACAGGCATGGATTAGGCCTAGTCCTGGACTAAGATAACAATTCAATGAAGATCTCCATTGAAAAAAGTTTTTAGTCTAGAACTAGGCTTAATCCATGTCTGGGAAACCAGCCCCAAAATCAATTAAGGTTGTTGAAAATGTGTTCTACCTAATTGTGTGGTTACTTATTTTAACACAATGCAAGTTTGTCCATTTGCTGTCAGTAAGCGCCATTCGTTTAACACAGATGGTTTCAGGTCTCCACACCCTCAACAAATGGGACCAACTGATCTCACCTGTCAGTTTGTAATTGGATCAATTTCCTCTCAATTGGTAGTACCTGCCACAGTCCTCGCAGCCCAGTAAACGAAAGCACAAATTGGTCTGACTCGGACTGACTGACTGAAATTCCTGTGAATATGGGACATTTATTTTTTTAGGGCATACATAGCTATTTCTGGCATAATGTGGCTTTAAGCGAGTAAATCGTCTTTAAATAGATGTATAAAGTCTAATTAAGAACAATCACTGATTCTGGACAATTAGCAGATCATCAATACAGAGCTTGTCATTATGGTTGGAACAAAAACCAGCGCATACAGTGGGTCCCCAGACCAGGGTTAAGTAAATCATTACTATCCAGATATTATCTGAGGTAAATATCTGAAACTGAAATTATAGTGACACAAAACACGTACACGCCTCTATAATTAGAATGCCCATTTTAAGCTGTTGTGGTATTCTAAGCTACATGCCACTTTGATAAATGTATTTAACATCTTTTCCAATTTGCATGTCAGATATACTGAAATTCACCATGCCCACAAAGAAATATTCACCTGGAATAAGTTTAAACCTTGACATTTGGAAAGATGCCTTTTCCGAGATTAAGGCCCAATTCCCAAAAAGACATCAATGCTGCCATCTAGTGGTGGTGTTTGAACACTACACAAAAATCCTACATTGAGCCGAGTGTTCGATGAAGAGCTCCATACACGCATTTTATCTCCCTTTTAAAGAGCAAGACAAGGAATGTCGACCTGGAACCCTGGAAAGGCAGCTAACTCCACAGCCTGCATGAACAAATGATGGATCAGCAGGAAGGGCTGCACTAAGACAGCTGTAATACATCTATTTGAGTGTCAGCAACGTCAGCCGGTCCATTACACTGCTACGCTGTGGAGTCAACAACTTCTGAGCGCAGCAGAATTCCACATTTTGCTTGCAGCAGCAACATTCTCCAAAGTGCTGTCATTTTACACAAAGGACAAGCAGGGACAACCACAAAAATGTTAAAATATCTAATTAAACTTTTGAAATTGTGCTACTGACAGAAGAACTTTCTTCAGTGAAGTGAGATGTTTTTAAAAATGCACCACACCGGAAACAGTGAGGATCAAACAGAAGGTAGTAAAACTAATATTTATTGCATAAATTACACCACGAAAAAAGTAAATGTTATTTACATTTGTTCCAGTTAAAGATTATTCCATTTCACTTGGATCAAAAACAAGTCTCCGGTGGACAGTTTAGATGTCAGATCTGGCTGTCAGTCTTCCGCACTCGTCTGTTTGATCTGCGTCTGCGAGCGAACGGAGCTTTTCATGGCTTTCTGCAGGGCCCACGTGCAAATATGGATGCCTACGAAGGCACTTCCGGCCACCCACAGCCAATGTTTCCGCAACCAACTTGGGTTCTTCATGCTTACAGTCCACTGGTACCTGTCCAGGCATGCAACCTTAAGGAAGATTGTGTCTGAGTGAGACATGGGGGAAAATAAGTGTGTAAGAACTAAGAGGTTTCAGATACAGTATTCCTTTTAATGTTATGGATGCTCTTAAGCACCGCGTGCAGTTAAAACATTAAGAATCCACAATGAGGCGAAGTACACATTTGGTTTGGTAAGATTATGACTGATGCGTTTAATTACGTTGTGGGGTGCCACCTTGGACACACCCCACCAACAACGTAATTAAACAACATTCAATGACGAGTGTCATTTCATTTATTTTGGAAAATGAATTGATGCTAAAGACCTACATTGCCGACACTACAGTCTGGACAGATTATTTTATAGTGAGAAAAAAAAATATATAAAACAGCTGCGCGCCAACATCATCTAAAATTGGTATGGAAAAGTCAGAGAGCATACATACCTAACTATCTCACCCATCCACTACTTCTCCTTAGATGGTTTTGGTACTTGAGGTGGCGGTGGTGCAACGTAGGCCACAATAGCCGGATCCGGAATGTATTCGCCACCTTGCTTTCGTAGCAAAGGATTCGTCTTTAAATGGTACCAACCGGCGTGTATCAACCCAAGACTTGTGCCCATAACAATTAGAACTTTGTAATTATGCCAGAAACTCTTCAGACCCATTTTGCTGAACTGGGAGCCTGTGCAAAGAAAATGTTGAAAGGACAGAGGATTAGCGCACTTGCTAACTAGCTTCGTTCACATTAGCAGTTTGTTTCCCTTTTCACAATAGAGGTACACACCTATCCACTGTACGGCTATCCAAGAGCGAAACATGCACTTGACGGTTATGTCCAGCCAGTACGCTAACTTAGCTAGTTAATATCAAACCACCTTAGCTACACAGCCGACTCATACTTCACTGCCTGGAGTAGCATTTCGGGCAGCTGCTAACAAGCTAGCGGCGCATGACAAGTAAACTGCCGTTACTTCTTACAAATAGAAAGGACTTGTACTATAGTTCCAACGCTAAAACATTTTTTATTTACTTCGTAAACTTGCATCCTCAGGAGTGAACAACTTGAAAACGTTGCAATGTGACAGCGACTCACCTTCATGCACCTTTACAAATGCCAACCATTTTGGGGTCCTTCTACATTCGGCGAACGAAACGAACAGACAAGTAAATGCCTAAAAGAAAACAGCTGAATTAGGCGAACAAGCACGTACATTTAATCACCCGAACGACGTAGAACAGTTTTATTTAAAATAACAAAAACACAGTAATTTTTAAAATTTCAAATATTTATATACGCATCCAATTTTATTATATATAATTTTTTATTTTATTTACATTTTTTTGGTCAAATCAAACATATTTCCATAGACTAATTGAATTATCCCACATCGCAATAAGTTTACATAAAATGCATGCGTACATGCTTCGGAGTATTTTATAACGATGTTTACATTTTTTATAAACAGGCACACTAAGGGGTTCACTTTGGGGTCCTTACATTCACGTGGAGATTCAAAACAAACGGCGGAAAGTGTGAAAATCAAAGATCGTGGAAACATATGGCCAGCGATCACAGTTCAGCGGTGTGAAACATGATAATTTTATTTATTTATATATTACATTATCTATGTCTTTTGTTTCTACCCAGCCACCTGGCTAGCTTTCCAAATAAAAAATTGTTACAAGCAACAATAGGCTAGGCTACATTAAGAAATACTGTAGGCTACCTGCCATGTTCCATCGATTGAACAATTTGGATGGAGATGGTAAGTGCTTAGCTCAGTGGTTCTCAAACTCGATCCTGGGGACCCCCGTGTATGCTGGTTTTTGTTCCAACCACAGTTGCAATCCCAGAATTTTAACAAGCTGTTAATTTTTCTAAATTGGGTGTTTTTCATATTTAGAGGGATTATTTGCTATATGAATAATACAAGTCCAATATTGACAGTGTGATATATTGAAAACAAGGTAGAGTGGTAAACAGAAATGTTTTAACTGATCAAATGAAGACGTGAGGTGAATCAATAGGATCCTAATGGGCGAAATTGTGGACACATGGCCACTAAAACAAACCATTTGTTAAACAATGAATAATTCGAAGACAAAGCAAATGATAACGAGTCAAACCTGCATTGTGTTAATATGTTAATAAGAAGAAAAAAAATACGAAGGAACTTAAACCACGTGTTCAGCTGCAGCAACCTAATTAGAAGCCAATTGATTCACCTCGGTGTTTAATTTGATCAGTTAAAAAATATATATATTCTAACATAGCACAATACGCACAAAGTGAACATGGTTTATTCTTCATGACATCGTGCAGCAGTCATTAGCAAGGCTCGAGACGTGGAAAGCTGCGGTCAGGGGAAGGAGCTGGTAAATCAAACTTTTACCGAAAGTTTTTACGATCTGAGCGTTCGTTCCCATACTTAGCCACGTGTGTTAGTGTTTTTTCGGTATGGGCGGAGTAACGCTAGCTAATAATGATTAACAGGCGCGGGCCGTTGCAAATTCAATTATAAGAATCAACAACGCGCTCAGATTTTGAGCGCATATTACAAACAATATAAGTCTACATTGATGCGGGGTAGAGGATGCAAAAAGTCCACATAAGAGCTTGCCAAAAAGTTTTTTTCCACAATGGAACAGCCCTAAGCACTCACGGACTTAACGAGAACGCGCATTTGAGTCTGCGAGTTCAGAGAATGGGATTCAGCCAATGACAGCCTTCCCAGAGGTAGTGGGTCAGATTGGTGCTGTCTGACCGCGTTAGCCAGGTTACAGTCTACAATAGGCTACATGCTATGTTGATTATCTCCCAGCCAACGTGTAGGCTAATTGACTCGAGTTTTAAATGCCAGCCATTTTCTATTTTCTAGAAATGGTTTATTTGTCACATAGACAGGCACAGATATCGCACAATAATTATAATGAACGAGTCCTAGAGATTCAGACATTGTTTTAATCTGTCATTAACTCTTCAATGTTTAAAAATAAAATAAAAGCTTTTTTGGAACAATGCCGCTCAATTTGACGTTCATATTATTCAGTACCCATTAAATCCCATTGATCATTAAATTCCAGATTAATTACAGTATTGCTTAATGGTGAATAACAAGAGCTCAGTTAATTTGGTTGGTCGGGTATAACATTTTTTTAACCAACGTCCCCAGTTTGCATTATACATTTGAATGGATTCAAACAGATTAGTTAGTGACATATTTACACCCATTAGCCTTTTCCGTTGACGTTATTTTGCTTTGATGGCTCTTTCTCGCAGCGCTTTTACCGGGCACATATGTTATTACTTACAGCCATTCATGTTTTACAGATCATTATAAATATAAAAGTCAATGAGTACTCATCATTAATGACTTTATTTAAAGGTACAATAATGTTGAGAATGTGTGCGTGCTGGGACAGCTGTTTCCGATTACAGAGAGGTCTGTTTGTCTAGCCCATAGAAATATCAGTGAATGAGATCTCCATTCAGACACACGCCATTATGTTTCAGTTAGGCTACTCCATAAACATGTGCGGCAAGGTTGGTCTTTTCTTCGATTTATATATCATAGCCTATATGACGTGATTCTTCGTTTATTACTCGTGTTATCAGACACGAATGCAGGAGAGCTGAACGCAAGTGGAAAATAGACAAGCTGCAGGTGTCTTTTGACATTTTAAAGGACAGCAGGTGCAGATATCAGAAAATTGTTAAAGCTGAAAAGACAAAATATTTCTCTGATATTATTTCAAATAACTGTCACAAACCTCATGTTCTTTTTTATCACCATTAACACTGTTTTAAATACTCCCCTAATCTGCTTGTCTTGATGTTTCCTCAGGAACTTGTAAAAAATTACTTCACTTTTTTGATGACAAGATTGCGACTATTAGACCACACATCTCACTCTCTTCTTATGACCCATCCATCACTTGCTTTTAACCAGTTTGAGCCTGTGTCTCTTTCCCTTTTAAAGTAAATTATTGGTCATATGAAACCATCAGCTTGTCTCACAGATATTGTCCTCCCCTTACTTTTCTAAGGAGATTTTTGAGACTATTGGACCAAACATCCAAACAATTATGAACAGCAGTCTTGCTTCAGGTGTTGTGCCAACAAATTTTAAACATGCAGTAGTGCAACCATTGATAAAAAAAAAACTAATATGGACACCTGAGTCCTCTCCAAACTCCCATTTCTTTCAAAGAATCTGGAGAAAATTGTACTCGTACAACTGCAGTCATTTTTAGACATACATGGCATTCTTGAGGTGTTCCAGTCTGGTTTTAAAGCCCTTCATAGCACTGAATCTGCACTTTAAAACGTTTTTAACAATCTTGTGTTGGCTACTGACTCCGGGGACTCTGCCATTATTATGCTGTTAGATTTCACAGCTGCATTTGACACAGTAGACCATAATATCCTCATCTCTCACCTGGAGCTCTGTGTTGGCATTAAAGGCACTGCTCTGGAGTGGTTTAGGTCTTATTTGTCTGACATAAGTTTTTCTGTCAGCCTTGGTGACTCTGTATCCTCCTCAGCGCCTCTCCCTTGTGGAGTCCCTCAGGGTTCTATTCTTGGGCCAATCCTATTTCCCCTTTACTTGCTCCCCTTAGGGTCCGTTCTCAGAAAACATGGCATCTCGTTCCACTGTTATGCAGATGACACTCAAATTTATCTGCCTTTGAGACGGAAAGATGCAAACTCTTTATAACCTTTGTCGGACTGTCTCAAGGACAGTCTCATGACCTTAAATATTTTACGCTTTAATGAAAGTAAAACTGAAGTCCTGATATTTGGACCCAGTGGTGCCAGTGATGCCCCTCATATGGACATGTGTTCCCTGGAACCATATGTAAGACCCACTGTAAAAAAATCTGGGTGTGATAATGGACAGTGATCTTAAATTGGACAAACGAATAAACTCAGTGGTCAAATCTAGCTTCTTCCAACTGAGGTTCTTATCCAAGGTCAAGTCCTTTTTATCATTCAATGGCTTTGAGAGGGTTATACATGCTTTTATCTCGTCCCGACTGGACTACTGTAATGCCCTTTACGTTGGTGTTAGTCAGGCCTCCCTCTCACGCTTGCAGTTGGTCCAGAATGCTGCAGCTCGTCTTAACAGGAACACACAAATGAGAGCACATTACTCCCATGCTGGCCTCCCTTCACTGGCTCCCTGTATGTTTTAGGATCAATTTTAAGATTTTATTGTCTGCCTACAAATCATTAAATGGGCTAGCTCCAAACTATCTTTCTGACGTTTTACAACCACAGGTTCCATCAAGGTCACTCAGGTCCGCTGACCAGTTCCTTCTGGTTGTCCCAAGGTCAAGGTTGACGCACAGGGGAGATCGTGCCTTTGCAGTGGTAGCCCCCAAACTCTGGAACGAGTTGCCTCTGCATGTTAGGCTGGCCCCTACACTGCCTGTTTTTAAATCCCGTCTTAAAACAAATTTTTATTCCTTGGCTTTTAACTCAGTATGAGAGTAGCATTTCTGTCTTGTTTGTCTGTTAAACTGGTCTTTGTGTTTGTATTGTATTGTTTATGGCTTTTGTTATGTTGATTGTGCAGCATTTTGGTCAAATATTGTTGTTTTAAATGTGCTTTATAAATAAATAAATATTTATTTATTATTATTGAAAATCTAACATTTTTAGCTCATTTTATTGCAGCGCAACAAAAATGTTTCCGTCTATGAATCTAGCCTCGTTTTGCCAGTAGAGGGAGGTATTTGCTAGCTCATAAAAAGAGGACTTGTTTAAGGAACTTTAAACCAATATTCTATTCTATACCATCAACTGCTAAAGATTGGCTATTGATGTCAAACTTCTGCCATTAACTTGTAAATCTTTCATTCAAAGCCTGCATTGTATTGACCAAGATATTTTCTTCCGGAATAACCCGTTGTATGTTTGTAACAGTTCACAAAATACTGTATGTCCAGTAAATACTAGCCTAATTAAAAGTTCCTTGTCTGCCTCTGGTACTGATATAAGACAAAAATATGTGTCTATTTGGCCAAATAAGAGGAGACGAAAATCGGACAGAGAGATTCCTTGTTGACCTTTATGAGGAAGTGAAGCATTAGGCTTTCTTTATCAGCTGTCAGGAATTCGAAGAAGTGGACTACCAAGCAGTGTGGTTTAGCAAATTCAATTTGCACGGAATGCATCCTGCTATTTTTGCGATCTTTTCCTTCAAGTCGCAGAAGCTGTTTTCGTTTTCACGGCGAGGCTGTGTTTTACGCCAGTGTCCGTGATCCATTTGAAGTTGAAAACGCAGTTGGGTTTCATAAATCACAGCCTCTCTGGAAGCCTACCAGATAAAGCTTTGGCTAATGGAGCAGGCCTGGGATTTTGGGCTCGGCGGAGCCTCCTTTTTGACCGTGCCTGGCCATCCCCTGCGCAGAAGAGCACCACCGATAATTAATATCAGATGTCCCTGTTTAGCAAACCCGAGAATCGCTCATGCCCTTGTAGACTATTGATGTTGAATTTATTGATAGATTTTGAGCTTAAGGTTTTGGACGTTTGCTCTCACATTCTCCATAACTCGATGCGTGTCGCAAAGGACAGGAATCCGAGCGGACCAACTCGACATTTTTCACATTTACAGTTTAGGCATTTAATAGATGTGTTCTTATCCACAACAACCTAAATAGCCTAGTTATTTTACATACAATCGATTTTTAAAGTAGGATTTTTTTTAAACTGAAGGAATTCTGGTGAAGTACCGTTAGCTCAATAGTATAACGACTGTTCCCTACCTGGGAATGGAGCCTCCAATGTCAGAGTTATATGTTCCCTAAACTATTTACTAAACTGACATCCCACGT
Organism: Ilyophis sp. 1 JC-2022; assembly: GCA_022702515.1. Classification (NCBI taxonomy): domain Eukaryota; kingdom Metazoa; phylum Chordata; class Actinopteri; order Anguilliformes; family Synaphobranchidae; genus Ilyophis; species Ilyophis sp. 1 JC-2022. The sequence continues at coordinate 82,418,545 of CM040405.1, forward strand.
TTTTCCACTAAGAAGGATGGTGGCGGGGTAGACAGTTTTCTAAAGTAGGCCTAAGGGTGTAGCAATAGCACCGCGCATTGTGTACAAAATTCCCAGAGCGTCGCACGTGTTCTAGGGGAGAGTTTTAGGCACGGAAGAGTAAACGTGGTCCTCTTCTTGATTTAAGACCCTTTCGTTCGCTATTTGCTGGCACACAGTGGGTCGTGACAGCTGAGAAAGCAAGTCTTTTACAAGGCTTCGTTTTAATATGTTTGTTTTGGGGCTCTGGTTTGTGTAATGGTAAGAGGTGCGAGTTTACTCCAGCTTCGCTTGCTGCCTGTTACCCTCCCAGACCTCCAGACTGCGAGCAAAAGCGGGGTACTTGCCACTGATAGGGGCGTCTCCAAGGACGAGGAATATTTATACGAGAGCCGCCCGCCACCCCCCTCGAAATCTGTGTCTTATTAAGCAGATCTGTCAGTGACATTCGTTTGAACTGTCTGGGAAATTAAAATGGTGAGTTGGGGTGGGGGGTGGATTTTGAGCATGCGACGGCGACATTTGGGCTGTACACCGCGTGCTCTGCTCATTCTCCCCAGACGTGAGTGATGGCTGAGGACCACACAGGGTTTCAATCCTGAGCTCCCTTTTAGCTGAAAGTAGGCGATGTGTTTTTTTAAATGATTTCCAGTAATGGTGAAATTATATTTTCCCCTCAAAATAACATGTGAAGGGCTCATAAATTCATAATTACCGGCATGCGCGCTTTTGGAGAAAGTTCTTAAGGTCCTAAGTTAATACATTTCTCTTGTTTTTACGTCCACCACCACCGACACCCAGCAAAACAAAGTAGTTGTATTTCAGCGTTAACTGTTCCTAATAAAGAGAGTGTGCTTTCAAAGCGTGCATGTAGGAAAGTGAAATGAGTTCCACAATCTTGCGTCTTGCTTCACCGATTTATCAGTGTCCAAGGGCACTTGTGACTCAGCGGTGTTTGCTAAGTATTAACTGGACCACGTAAGACATTCGTGTCTGTTCCTGCGGCATGGATTCCACTGCTGGGCTGTGCCCACTTAATACAGGTGTGCTAACATTTTTGATAAAGGAGGCATCGCAATGCAAACACTTTTGCGTACACTGCATGTTTGTGTGTGTTTGCCAGGGTGTGTAGCCAGAGAGGTGCGGAGGGAAAAATAACATTTATTTCCAATAACTAATGACCTTCAAACCCAGGCAGGAGTTGGTGGAGAAAAAAGTATTCGAACACCCCTTTGGTCTGGGGCTGTGTTTCATGCTTTGGGCTAGGCCCCTTAGTTCCAGGGAAGGCGAATCGTAATGCTACAGCATGCAATGACATTCTAGGTGATTCTGTGCTTCCAACTTTGTGGCAACAGTTTGGGGGAAGGCCCTTTCCTGTTTTAGCATGACAATGCCCCAGAGCACAAAGTGAGGTCTATACAGAAATGGTTTGTCGGGATCGGTGTGGAAGAACTTGACTGGCCTGCACAGCGCCGTGATCTGAACCCCATCGAACACGTTTTGGATCCATTGGAAAGCCGACTACATGACAGGCCTCATCACCCAACATCAGTGCCCAACCTCACTAATGCTCTTCTGGCTGAATGGAAGCACATCCAGGCAGCAATATTCCAACATAGAAAGCCTTCCCAGGAGAGTGGAGGCTGTTATAGCAGCAACAGGGGGAGGGGCCAACTCCATATTATTGCCCATGATTTTGGAATGAGATGTTGGACAAGCAGGTGTCCGAATACATTTGACCACGTAGTGTATAAAAAGATCACCTGGACTAGTTTAAAGACTAACCAACCCCCACGCCCACCACCACTACTACTCTCCAACCCCCACTTCAGTGAAGACATGGATGAGGATTGTACATGAGTCTTTATGGGGTGAGACTGCGTCCGTTGTGTTCTATAACCCCCCTCCTCACCGTACACATCTGCTGTTGGTTAGCATTAGCATTAGCCTCAGAGCCGAGCACACATTAGGGCCTGGTTCCTGTTACGGGTTGCCAGATTCCCAGTTTAGACCAGGAATGTCAGTTTTTCATGATTTGTACAGGTCTGGTTTGTGGTTTACTTGTACAGCCCCATGTGGGAGGGAGGGGGGTAAACCAGGAGCTTTGATAGCAGCAACGAAGGGCAGGGAGGAGGGTTTTGAGCAGCTCCTGTGAATGGGAGGCGCGGTTGGGGGGGTTGGCGGGGGGCGATAAGGGTAGGCCTGAGCTGCAAGTGATGTAGACCAGAGCTGCAGTCAAGAAAAATGGGGAGGGAAAGTGGTGATGGTTACCATTTATATATGTAAAAAATAGTTAGGTTTTCGTTTGTTCTAGATGTAACCTGTATGTATTTGGAAGGTGTTGCATCTGGGAATAATGCACATATTAATAATCAGGTGATTGTAATTAAGTTGATGTGGGAAAAAAAAAAAGATTTTCCTTTAAATTAAATTTTTAAATCTATTTTTGTATGTCTCTTGTGTTAACTTTGTATTTGAGCTTTTTTGAGTACAGACCTCGTATCGGCCCTTTTTGGTTCTCTTGTCTCTACTATGCACTTTTCTTTTTGTTGTAGTTTGTCTTCTGTGTTCCTAATTGTGCTAAATAATAAAAAAAAATTATTTAAAAAGTTGCTGTGAGTAACAACGTCTGCGAATGTAATGTAGTCTAGTGTAACATAATGGAGTGTAATGTAATGTAACATAATGGAGTGTAATGTAATGTATTCTAATGTAGTGGCACTTGCCCAAACAAAGCAGGCAGACTAGGCCTCGTTTACAAAACGAGAGGTTTCTTCCGTTTAAACGCCACCTTTCAGACGGGCGTTTGGGTTGGCCCCATCGGCGGGTGCATTGTGGGTCTCACGCCCACGCGGCCCCGCATCGCGTGAGATTCGGCCCATGAGGGCAGCGGGTTTCTGATTGGTTGGGAATTGTTGGCAGGCCTTCACGTTTGCTCGATTCGGTTCAGGCCCCGACAAGTGGTTATTTTTCAGATATTGCTTTGTTTGACATGGAGAGGACCTTGTGAAGAAGGAGGCTGAGCGTATGTGGGCGGACTGACTCAGCGCTGACATTTGCGTTTACATTTAGCAGTTTCGCCGGCACTCTTATCCGGAGCGACTCGCGCGGCTTACATTTTCTTTTACGCAATCGATTTATACAGCCGGACATGTTGTTTTTTTCCCCATACTGTCCTGCTATCAGCTGTCAGACATGTATGAGGATATCACAGGAGTCTTTATGGGGTGAGACTGCATCCAGCACATTGTATAACCCCCTCCTCACCGTACACATCTGCTATCAGCTGTCAGAGGGACCTTTAGGGTCTGAGAATCAGTGCTTCTCGCCTCAGCAGGAAGAATAACTTGCCTGACGTGCCGAGGTGTAAAATCCAGGGTTCAGAAAGTAAAAGTCTTGCCATGTGTTTCTTTCACCCACTCCTAATTAGCAAATCCAGGTGATTGTGAGAAAATACTGGTGAGGACTTTTACTTTCTGAACCTTGATTTTACTCCTCAGCTGATAAGCTCATCCAGTGCTCATCAGAGTGTAGCGTAACGTTAGGGGCTGGGTGTGGGTGGGTAGCGTGTTCAACAAGCAGCTCGGATCGTTCCAGTTGTTGCGAGGCGTCCGTCAGCCATGACACCCCGCCCACCACACCTCTCCCCACATGTCCCAGCACATCCCTGTCCCGGGATCTACTTCCCCAAATATAAAGGACAGGCGTGGGAATGGCAGCTGATGGTACTGCAGAGTGGAATGAAGGAACGGTCTCTCCTCGTGTTTCTGTGCGCGCCGTGTGTGGTTCGATGTGTGTGTGTGTTATTAGGGATGTTTTTCCATCACTGCGACGGACGAGAATTTGTAGGCGCCCGCCGTTGGGGGTTCTTGGGCAGGTTGGGACAAAGCTCACGCCTCGATTACATCACCAGACCCTCCCTGATGTTCCAGCTGTTTCCAAAAAGATGGGACGGCGCAGAGGAGGGATCTCAAACTCGTCCCGAAGGGCCGCAGAGCGCCGATGGGTTTTTAGCGTGTTTCAGCACTTTTAAGTGCTTTATTTTAAGTCACCGATTGGCTGAAGTGTCCAAACGCATTGGTTCAGCTTAAAAGCCTAAATTGGCTGCCGATTGATAGGAAGCCACAGAAAGCCCACATAATCTGCAGCCCTCGAAACACTGGAGTTTTAGATCCCTGGTATAGAGGGTGCTCTTTAAAATTATAGCTTTAGTTAATATATGAACTAAATGCTCGTAATTATAGTTTCACTGATCCTGTCCATTCCACTGTACCCACCCAATGACGCAGAGCAGTGATCCGTAATCCTGGAGAGCCACACAATGTTTTTTCTGTTTTTTTGTTTCCACCTTACAATCAGCAACAGATTCAGACCCAAAAAACCAGGGGGGTATTCCACAAAGCAGGATTACTGAGTTAGCTGGATAACTGCACTGAGTAAGAGAAGCAGGATTACTGAGTTAGTTAGATAAGTGCACTGAGTAAAATCTGGAACGGCTCTTTTTACTTCAGACCATGTTCCAGATTTGGGAGGGTTTCTGGGTTTTGCTCAGTGCAATTTTCCAGCTAACTCAGTAATCCTGATTTGTAGTATTATATACCCCTGGTGCTCTGAGTTTGCCGTGTAATCAACTACTTTAATGGATCAATTGCCGTGTTACTTAAGTGCTGTGTAACAAGCAGAGGTGGATAATCCAGGTTCAGAAAGTAAAAGTCCTCCCCAGAATTTTGTTCACCTGGATGTGCTAATTGGCATGATTCTTCAGCCGGGATAATTAGTAAAACTAATTAGTGAAATCAGCTGGCTGAGTTCCTGGGTGGAAGAAACAAATGGCAGGACTTTTACTTTCTGACCCCTGGACTTTACACCTCTGGAAACAACAAAAGCCAGCCGACCCTACGGCTCTCCAGGACCAGGATGTAGAACCAGAGCCCTATTTACTGCAGCCTTCGTCTTGTGTACTAGCATACTGTATACTGCTTACTGCATACTGTTTAGTGACGTGCAGCATTCGAAAAATATCCTCCATACTATTATCAGCGAAAACCCGGAAATAAGTATATCATCCGGCGATTTTAAGTACACTACATTTCGAGAACACTTCACCTACTTAACAGCTTTCTCATCCAGTGTTCTGAACTTGCATACTCAATAGTATAGAAGGGTGCTGATTCGGACACAGCCATAGTGACGCAGAGGCAGCAGGCACAGATGCTGCACAAGTGGGCGGAGTCCCTGGGGGTCAGAGGTCACTAAAGGGACTTGGCGATTGGCTCCTTAAGGTCAGTTCCAAAGCCTGTGGCCGATCAGCTGCAGACTATTCAAGCACAAAAACACTGATCATATGACACCTCTTCAGAATCCTGTTTTCATTTCACCCTCATTGCATAAAACACCACTTATAGTTTTGAAAAAAATAAAATAAAAACAGACCTTTGAGTGTACTGATTTTTTTTTTTTCAAGAAAACTTTTTTTTTGGGTTGGGGGGTGGTAGCTGTATGTACAGTGCCACTGTTGTGAGGGAGTCTTTCTCCGTGCGTCTGCGGAGGGGGACTTGGCGACGTAAGGATGCCAGCATGTGTGTAATTTACTGCAACTGTGTGAAAAAGTCAGGAATTTCACACTGGCCAGAAAGTCCCCGATTTCTGCTCGCACGGCCCTCTGTGTTGGTGCACACTGTGGTCCTCTTTAGCCAAACTCTTTGTGCCACTCTGACCACAGAAGAGCACTTGTACTGCAAGACGCACAAAGGTCCCCATAGAGTCAATGTGTAGTGATGTCCCCATAGAGTCTGCGTTTAGTTATGTGACGAACAGCATGTGACATTGAACTTAACTTGTGAACAGGCAGCCCAGTGAGAAACCTAGCAGAGTGTACCACCAGATAAATGCAACTTAGCAGCGTGTACAACAAGATAAGTGCAAAGCCGAGATAAATCCTGCAACTGCTAAATAATTAAATGTGACTGAATCAGATTAATGGTATCACTTTAAGGTAGTGTGTTAATTCTTGGAATGTCTTCTTGTCCTTTTCTGTGATTGGAAAGAAGAGGCTGGGTGCCATCTTATGTTTACAGTTGGCATATAGCTCCCTTCTCGACCCTCGCAGCTGTAATTTGATAGAAAAAAGAGTGAACTGTTCCAACAGGGCTGTCTGGACCTCTCCCAAGCACCGCCCCAGGTTTAACCCACCGCCGCAATCTTCCTCAAAGCTCACGGGGGTTAACTCCCGCGCAACGAACGCCTGATCGGAGCCCGGTTCAAACAAAGCGCCTCTGCGGACACGGCGCTCTTCCAGCGATGACACGGCTCTGTCGCCACGTAAGGAAGATGTACATATGTCTCCATATTCCCGCCTCATATCGGTAAAAATGTCCTCATTTATTCTCAAAAGATTCTCAATGCACAGAGGCTAGGATTGGGAGAGCCCTGAGTTTTCCAGTGCATGCTGGGAATTATTTATTTACAGCTTGTCAGGGAAGATGAAATTTAAAAAAGAGGGGACAAAAAGGCATTCCTTTTCCTTGCTGTCATAAAATATTTATAGATTTTTAAAATGAAGAAGAAAAGAATAGAAGGATCCCAAAAAAAAAAGATCTTGGCAGGAAGCCTAAGGTTAGACCCCATAACCAGGAGCTGTTCACTGGCTTTTTTCTCTCCACTGAGTGATTGACAGAGCTGATCCAGCCTCCGGTCTCCTTTCCCACGACACGGTAATTGTCTGAACCAGTCAACCAAAACCGCTGGTCAGTCGTGGTCATCCACAAGACAATAGAGCAAGAAGGGAGGGAGGCCAAAATGCAAAATCTGTCTGCAGATCCAAAAAGAAACTTGCTGCTTAAGATACTTTCTTATTGCCTATTTTTCTTTTTAAAAAGGAAGAATAGAATTTTTTTAAATTCACTAACATTTTTTAGACGTGCATTCCACAAAGAGAACAGGTGTGGAAAGTAATTACCGGTATCAAAATTGTCATTTATATCCCATGCCCTGTGGCAATATTTTTTCAAAACACTGACCCCACCTAAGTTCAAACAGCTACCATACGCACCAGAAAGATTTACTGTTTGTTATTAGCGTGAAGTTCAGCTTGATTTTTTTCACTTGTTTTTTTTTCTTTCTTTTTTTTTTGGCGGGAGGGATCTAAATTGGAGCAGATGTTTCTCCGTCGGATAAAAGGTAAAAAGTTTGAAGGTTATCTTTTTTAGTGTATCCAGATGTTCATGTCTCCATGAAATCAACAAAACGACGAAAGGGTCATGCAACATTGTTGTCCCGTCTGGAAACTTCCCTACACTGTACTGCCACCAGGGGGCGCTCGTACATTCTTTGCTCTGTCTCGTGAGAGAACAGATTTAAAGTTGCTCTGGTGCCTACATTGTTTTGTTTACGGAAGAAACTTCGGTTTAAACGAAGAAACAATAAATTGCCTTTATATGCTGTGATTAATAGCCTAATCATTTGCTTACAATCGTTTCTGTGTCACTTTTTTTATTTATTGTTTGACTTTCATCTGAGAATTGGCACGATTCACTGCTGATATGGTACAAACTTGAAGGCAGATAGTTTCTCTTAAAGGAAATCCCCACACACTCAACTGCCTTCAATAGTAGGCTACTGCTCTCTGGGCTCCTAGATGTGAATCACCACTCCTCACTCAGAACTGTAAATTCACCCTTACCCACCACTGGATGCCCATTCTCTCTATGCCGAATCTGTTGCCTTTACTTACTGGTTTTGAATGCTCAAAGATTTGAATAATCTACTGGTTTAATTTAACATGAAAAAGCATACAGTCCATGGATTTTTGTCTGTTGTTTTTTTCGCGTGTATAGGCAGGTACATTACAGGCATTTAGCAGATGCTTTTATTCATTCATACAGCTGGATACCTACTGATGCAATTCAGGTTAAGTACCTTTCTCAAGGGTACAACAGCATGTGTCTTTACCGGGGAATCGAACCTGCAACCTCTAGGTTATGCAATATGTCTACTTTAGATCGCAAATCTGTGCTGTGACTCTAAGGTGCCTTATCTCTGTGTACCTGCATTTTTGTGCTATGTTTGATATAAATTCCCTTCTCTGGCTTTGCATTAAGCAATATATTTTAAGGATAACTGTCAACAACTTGACTGCATAAATCATTTTGCAGTATGATTCAGCTAATGCATTCAACATTTTTCTGAAGAAAACGTTTGCAGGATGACATCTTGGACAAAATGCAAAAAAAAGCATTAACATCTCTGATTGGTTCGGTTTGACAGAACAGGGTTAATCAAACACGTTAACGTAGCAAACATGCCTGCTGTCCTACTGGTAAGGAGAACAATATAAACGTTTGGGTGGAGTGGCTCCGTTTAAAAGCCTCACGTGCTGCTAGCCCCTCTGCTCCCTGTATCTCAGCAGCGGATGCTAATTTGACTGTACAAGGGAGAGAGCTGAGGGAGAGGGTTTTTTCCTTGATTGCTGGAGACATAAATCACTCTTTAATAGCCGAGAGAGAAACACCAGCAGGGTAGAGCCACAATATGGTGTAGAACAATCGCCTGCTCCCTGACACACCCTGCTAATTTGCTTTCTCACGTCATTCAATGTCTGCGAGAAAACAGCGCATTACTCAGGCTGTTATGTCTGCAGCAGCTCCATATAAACCTGCAGTTTTCCTGTGTGTGGAACTGTTTGCTCATGTTTCCTAAGGAGTTATCTTGATCTCACCCATTACTGAACATTATTCCTCTTGTGTTCTCACATCCAGGTGTGGATGTTGGGTATTTCTTGTAAAGAGCTCGTAGAAAACGTGTTTTTTAAACCTCCTTTCTCACGATACATCACTCCCTTTTTCCGTGTTTAAATACAGGAGTCGGTTACCCAAGGAGACGTATTGTTTTGCGTTTGCCTGTGCTTTTGAATTTTCAGATATCAATTTGTCACAGCCGGACATGACAGATGCATTAAATGCTGAGTAAGTGACACAATTCTTACAGAAGCAACTGAGCAGTCGGACCTGTGACCTTCTGACTGCAAGTCGATCCCCAAAGAGTCGGACCTGTGACCTTCTGACTGCAAGTCGATCCCCAAAGAGTCGGAAATGTGCATTATGTTTTGTGTGAGGATATGCATACCGTAAATATGTACGTGGATATGTATACCATAAGTAGACCATTTTAAAGATAGATGATTACAGGCCATCTTAAAAGCTGCTGTCATTCCTGGCATTTGTCCCAAGCGACATGTTTTTTCTTTGGTGACAGGGTGATACTTCAGGAATTTCCGAACTCATGGAACGTATTCTAGCCCTGAGGAGGTGCTCATTCTGTGGAAAGCATCCATAATTAGCCGTGTAGCTAACGCGCGCGGTTAACGTGGCCTTTGACTGCACGCGTGCGTGTAAACGGCACGGGGGCTGGCTGCGGCCAGGATGGTCACGGCTGGGTTGCGCACACGTGTTTGAAAATGCGGTGAAAAGTGAATGAGGGTGCTTCTACACAACTGAGGACATGGGCCCTGCTATAGATGATCATTAAAAAAAGAATAAACATGGACTGAAATATCCAGAACCTTGGAAACTGAACGGTTGCTGGAGACGAGAAGCAGAAGACGGGCAAAGCGCAGTTCATAAATCCCACCGGATCACCAGATCTACAGATTTTATCAGTCGATCTGAACTTGCATTTTAGTAGCTGTGTAGCTGAAGTCTTGTATGCGTGTTTTGGGGGGGGTGGGGGGTGGACTGTGGTCTCAGTCACTGATTCACCCACTACACCCCCCCCCCCCCCTTCCTCTGAGTGATCAGTGATTGCCTTTGTGTCTTCGAGGCGCTGGCGTCACGGTAACCTGCATGCACCCCCACCCCTCTACCCTTTGTACTGTTGTGTGGGAACGGCGTCTCTGCTCTCCTGGACGCTGGTGTCTTGCCCTGGGGCCTGAAGACACCAGCTGGTCTGCTGAGGAGCACCAGGGAGGCACCAGGAGGGCGTGGAGGGGGGGTGGGTGGGGGGCGTAGGTGCATGCGTTTGCTGACTTCAAAAGGCAGAAGCTGCAGGGTGAAATGATGCCTGACCGCTATGACGTGTTAGCATTTCTGTTCTTATTGTTGCGTGGGAGGAGAAGCAGGAATCACCATAACCTTACCCCCTCTGCCTCTCCGCCCCCCGTCCACGTCCACACCCACGTTCACCCCCCCCCCCCCTGTCGCCAAACCTCATCGCTCTCTGGTGTTTAACAGCTGAAAGGGGGACCCCTGCCGGACCCTGTTATTGGCCGGGGTCATTCTGTGCGGCATGTAGCGGTCGGGGGGTGGGGGTGGGTGGCTGGGGGGATGGGCAACGCCTCAGGCTCGATGCAGAGAGGGTCTACTGGACCCGTGGGAATCTGAGGCGATCGCCACCAGTTCAACACCAGAACAGCACAATAACTTTCATTTTTTATCTTCAGATGCAGGTAAAATTTGAAAACAGCTGCAGATACCTGAGAATTAGAGAACTTTCAGCGTTACTAACCAAACCGTGCAATGGATTTCATTCTGCCTCGTGGTCACTAACCTGAAGCAATTTCACTGATGTCTAAAGGGTTTTAAAACATTTCAAACAATTATTGGACCCAAGTCTGAAAAGCAGTTGAATTAAAACACTCCATGTAAAAGAGAATAAACTGACGGAAACCTTTCTCACCCTTTCTTGGATGATCTGAGCGGGAGATGACTCAATAACTCACCCCCCAGTGAATATTTTTGCGGCGAGAAGTCTGTGAAATGCCGTCTAAGCGTCCAGGTGAAAACCTGGCTATATTTGTTTGAAAAATGAAAGTTTACTAGCTGACTAGGACGTCACCAGGATGTAGGATGTAACCTCTCTCAACCTAGATTTCCACTCCTCTAGACATTGAGATTCCAGCTAATAAACGTCAGAGTCCCCCTTCTCTGCAAAGTGCTTTGAGGTCATAGGATAAAAGGCGGTACAGTATTTATATAAAAAACATAAACCTTATCCTGGCTGAAATGCAGTTTCAAAATCATTTTTTTCAAAGGAAAAGAACTAATGGGAATCGTCAATACCTCTGTTCTCAGTGACCTGGTGATTCCGTCTTTAATATGCAACGTAAAAAAGTGTTCTCTTGCTATTTAAGCTGTATCACATTAGCCACCAAATTACCCGGAATGCTGGTCAGAGATTGACAGTGCACTCACCGGGGTTACTGGAGCCTAGGAAACAGTTAACCCTGATGGCCAATCAGTGCATTTTCCTTTATGACATCACTGTCGACCTCTTACTTCTGCTCCGTGCCTGTGGCTGCAACTAGACTGTGCAGGTGGGCGGTTGTTAATTTGGTGTCAAAAGACATTTACAGTCGTGATCTCAATGGAAGAATGCCTGAGTCTGCTCGCTCTTCATCTTAGATGGTATTGCCCACCCCCACAGCTGTGGTTGTGACTCAGTTACCAGTAACTCTTTTCCTCTTACAGGAATGAGGCAAAAATGTCTGAGTTTCGCGTCGGCCGTCTGCAGACTGAGCACACCTGCTCCCTGCCCGCCACCCCAACCCACTCCACCCAACTTCACCTCACCCCACCCTTACATCTCACAATTAGAGCTGAAAATGCTTCCCCTAACCCTGCTTGTGTGCACTAGGCAGAGGGGAATCCGTCTGGGCAGAGACGGCCTTTCAGCCGACGCCGTCGAGCAGGGTGGCGGATGACATCACCCCCCCAACGCCGTCTCGTCCCGTGGCGGAACCCTCCCATTAGACATGGATTAGCCTGTTGCCGTCTGAGGAGATAATCACACACACACAACGCGGAGAAGAAGAGGCAAGAGGCCTGTCGCAGGTAGCATTTAGCCACAGGTAACACTTAGCGTAGCAGTTAGCTGCAGTTAAACGTCGCTCTCTCCCACTGCAATGGGGCAAAGGGCTTCATTCCCGCTCCGGTTCTGATCGGGTTACTGGGCCCAGCATATACGCTTGTTCCTTCCTGGCCTAGTTTCTCCCAATACTGCACCACATTAGACTCTGTCCTCTTTGACTCCACCCTGAGCCTCTGCCACAAACATGGCCCACGGACAAACCCGCCAGAGCCTCAACTCTGTATTCTTAACATTTTTTTTTCTTAAATCCGAACCGCAAACACTCCATTTTGGTGTGACTAAGGACAATGCTTGGGCAATGGATGTACCTGTACTTTAATATCACACCAGAAACTCCTATTACCTACTGGAGGCTCATGTAGTTAAGAAGCGGAAAGGATAGAAGGAACGCAGAAGTTGATTATCTGGTGAGTCTATACAATCTGTGGTGATGGCCTGCAGTTCACCCTTCTGGATGCTCCACCCCACACTGTGAGGGGCTCCACCTCTTTCCCAGAATGCAATTTAAAAACTGTGTTTTTATCTCGAGGTTCCCCAACCCTAGGGCTATAGCCAGGGTCGGCTGGTTTTTATTTCAACCCCATCATCACCAACCAGTTCAGACCGAAGAAAGCAGGTGAGGTGAGTTTTAACTGTGTAATCATCTGCTTTTTTGATCAATTATGTGCAGAGTAACAACAAAAACCAGCAGACCCTGTGGCTCTCCAGGATCAGGGTTGGGGACCCCAGCAGACCCTGCGGCTCTCCAGGACCAGGGCTGGGGACCCCAGCAGATTCTGTGGCTCTCCAGAATCAGGGTTAGGGACCCCAGCAGACCCTGTGGCTCTCCAGGATCAGGGTTGGGGACCCCAGCAGACCCTGTGGCTCTCCAGGATCAGGGTTAGAGAACTCTGCTCTGACTACAAACCTATACCAAAAGACCAAAAAATACAAATAAAATGGATCTTAAAATGCATTATTCATATAAAGTATATAGATAAGGTATATTAAGAATATTAGAATGTACATAAACACATTTAGAGGACACAAAATGCATAAAAAAACATACAAGCCCTTTTATCATACAAAAAATTGTTTGCAAAATCAATGCAGAATATGTGGTAATTATGTTGTATTATGCAACTTGTATGTTTTTATGCTACTTATACTTCCGATAATATGCTAGAAATATGAATGCAATGTACTGTACTTTGTGAAATGAAATACAATGTAGGTGCGTTTTTTAAATTAAATAGTTTAGGAAATATTTGAAAGTCTTTTGGTGTGGGTTTCACAGCCTGAGGCTACAGTTTGGTGTAAGTTTAGTTTCCCAGGAGCGTCTTCTCCTCAAAGACAGATGACACAACTGACAGGCCGAGGGCTGCAGGCTGAGTATGAACTACTGCAGTGATCCAAAAGTGAGAGAGAGAGAGAGAGATGAGTGTGTGTAAGAGATTTACCTTTCAGTTGTGGGAACCTATGTGAAAATGAACCACTGAGTCCAAAAAGCTGCTGCCTGACTTCAGGGTGATGGACAGGCCCTGCGTTTCTCAGAACATCTCCCTCTAGGTCAGCTGGAGACAGGTTGACACAGAGTTTAAAAAACAACAACAAAAAAAACATGTTCACACCACCAGGCTGTTAAAGCTGACAGTGGTTCATACAGAAAAACATACAGGTAAGTAGACAGGCAAACATACAGTTAAGCAAACGGGTAAACACACAGGTAAGCAGGCAGGTAAACAGACAGATAAACATACAGGTAAACAGACAGGTAAGCATACAGGTACGCATACAGGTAAGCAGGCAGCTCGCTGAACAGAAAGAGAAAAGCACTTTCTTTCAGCCACAAGAAGACACAACCAATATGACCACGCTTTTATTTTATATTTGAGCTCCTCTGTTGGATTACCTACATTACATTACAATTATTTGGCAGACGCTTTTATCCAAAGTGACGCACAATAAGTGCATATTGAAGGTCCGACAAACTTTCTCATAATGTAGGAGCTATTCCTAGTAATGAACACAAAATATAGTACACACAGTCCGCTATACATTCAGTCCGCTATACATTCTGAACTATAAAATAGTAAAGAAAAGCAAAAGCAAGCTGAGCGCAGCGGAGTGTGGAGTTTGTTCCACCACTGGGGAGCTAAGGTGGAAAAGCTCCACAGTCGGGACGAGCGAGAGCCGTTAGCATGGAGAGAGGGAAGTGCAAGTCGCCCTGCAGCAGAGCGAAGTGGTTGAGCAGGAGCGTAGTGCTGGATTAAGTCCTGTAAGTAGGGGGTCCTGACCTTTTGGCTGCAGTGTAGGCCAGGGTCAGAACTTTGAACCTGATCCTGGCCGCGACCGGCAGCCAGTGGAGTGACCTCAGCAGGGGGGTGACGTGTGAGAACTTCGGGATGTTGAACACAAGCCGAGCAGCCGCGTTCTGGACCAGTTGTAGGGGCCGTATGGCGCAGACTGGTAGGCTTGCGAGAAGGGAGTTGCAGTAGTCCAGACGTGAGGTGACCATGGTCCGGACAAGAAGCTGGGTGGCGTAGGTGGTCAGGTACGTCCTGATGTTGTACAGGAGGAACCTGCAGGACCATGCGGTTGCCCTGATGTGTTCTTTGAAGTCCAGCTGGTCGTCCAGGACCACCCCCAGATTCCTTGCAGAGCGGGAGGCGGTCACTATGGTTCCGTCGACGGTGATGGACAGGTCTAGAAGCGGGGAGGTCTTGTATGGCATGAAGAGCAGCTCAGTCTTGTCGAGGTTGAGCCTCAGGTGATGGCTAGACATCCACTCAGAAATGTCAGCCAGGCAAGCAGATATCCACTCCTTAATCTCTGGCAGGCCCGGCGCCAGAATGGAGTGACTGAGGGGGCAGTTAAAAATGGCGAGGGGGCAAATATTTTAATACAGTACAACAGTAGGTTATCATCCTGCTATGCAGTGGCGGCTGGTGCCAGTTCTTCACTTTTATTCAAAGTGACTTATAGAGTCAATACAATGCACTTATATCCAAAGTGACTACAGAGTGAGTACAATAACACTATAACAGTCAGCCAGCTATTTATAATAGGCTAGGCTACTAACAACAACAACAACAGCACGTGAACACCGAACACGCTATGCGACCGCCACCACACACTCAAAAAATAATACAATTGTCCAATTTATACCTAACAGTAGCCTATTGTCATCATCACATATTGCCAACATGACAAAAAATCTCTCAGTCAAACTCCAACATTTGACGCAATCAATAGGCTAGCTAGGCTATCGACAGCCTAGGCCTATTGTCATTGCCAACACGTATAACGTTAGCCTACTACACATATAGAACTATAGATGTGCACAAAATCAACTAGCCAAGTTCAAGACGTCACCTGACTCATTCTCGCGAGTCCCGAGATTTAGGAGTAGAACGAATTATCGGGCGACTTGGTTTGAGAAAATGTTGTCTGTATTTATGAATTGACTCTGGTGTTTATAGGGGGTCAAATATGTGTGGCGGGGGGCAGAAAACACAACTGAGGGGGCAAAGCCCCTCTAGCCCCCTTGTGGCGCCGGGCCTGACCTGAGGGAAGGAAAGAGAGGAAGAGTTGAGTGTCATCAGCATAACTATGGTAAGAGAAGCCATGTGAATTAATAACCGTATTCCTCTTACTCCTCTCCTCTCTCCTCCTCCACTCCCCTACCTCCACCTCCTCCTTCTCCTTTTAAGTTATGTATTATTTTGTGGACTGTGTCTTTAACTCTGTAGCTGTAAAAATTAAATTCGATTTTTTACATTTATTTAAAACTTGACAGTTTCGTTACATTTTCTCTCTCAGTTTTGGTCTGACAGGAAACGGCCGTTGCTTTTAATCAGCCTCTCTCTTACAGGGGACTTCTTCCGAAGTGGCTCAGTCGCTAAAAGCGCTCGCTAACAGATGCAGGCCGGGCCCGTAACTTAGGACTGGTCACTGTCACGTTCGAGTCTGGACCGTGTCATTGGTCGACTATAGGGCCGGGGGAGCCTGCCGCGGGATGCCGTTAGCTCTGTCCCATCCAGGCGTAGAACGAGTCAGCCAGGGTTATTCAGGTTACCGCCACCTTAGGTTACCTCGGCGACATGCCAGCCAACCACAGGCAGATGCTGTCAGTGAGAGAAATGTGATTGGCTGCAGCTCGTCTGGAAATGAGTCATTGCATCATGGACCAGTGCATCAGTAATGCATGTCAATCAGCTAAGTGCTGCTTGCCTGGGCACAGTTGGCAAAATGGCAACTCAAGAAACACAATTACTGAATTCAAAGTTCATGGATAAAATAGATTAAAAAAATATAAAAAAAAGGTAAATAATATAGAGGATGTGCTGAGGTCGAGGTTGGTCTGTCTAGTTTAGCTTCATTTGTTGTCCGTTCAATGTATAATGACAGCCCAATCCATTCCACCTTTACTTTACACCGGGCCGGCCAGCGGAGGATGGGCTCCCCCTCTGTAGCCGGGTTCCTCCTGAGATTTCTTCCCATTGGGGAGTTTTTTTCTCGACACCATTTGAGTGTTTTTCTTTCCACTGGGAAAGAGTTTTTACCTTGCTTGCTTTATGGGGGATTCAGGCCTGGTTCTTGCCCAATTTTCCTTCTGTTTCTCTCTAAAGCGTCTTTGTAACAGTGTCTCTGTGAAAAGAGCTATACAAATACAATTGAATTGAATTGAACAATTGTAAGTATTCATTAGGGAAAGTAATGAGGTGAGCAATGAGGTCAGAGTTCACAAAGGCACAGAAATATGGAAACACTGATATGGCCACACCTGAGCCAACAGGCCTGATATCCACATGACACTGCAGGTGTGGATAGTCACGAGAGAGCTGCACGTTTTTGCAAACTCTGTGATTCCCCCTTTAAGGCTAAGATCAAACAATTCAAGAGGGATGTGTGTGTGTGTTTGTGTGTGCGTGCATATGCATCCATGCCTGTGTGTGTGTGCATACGTGTGTGTATGTGTGCATGCGTGTGTGTGTGTTTGTGTGCGTGCATGTGCATCCATGCCTGTGTGTGCATGCGTGTGTGTGTGTGTGTGTGGGGGGGGGAGGGTGTGTGCGTGCGTGCGTGCGTTTGTGTGTGTGTGTGGGGGGGGGTGTGTGTGCGTGCGTGTGTGTGTGGGGGTGTGTGTGTGCGTGCATGTGTGCGTGCGTGCGTGCGTGTGTGTGGGGGGGGGGTGTGTGCGTGCGTTTGTGTGTGTGGGGGGGGCGTGTGCGTGCGTGTGTGTGTGTGGGGGTGTGTGTGTGCGTGCGTGCGTGTGGGGGGGGGGGGGGGGGGTGTGCGTGCGTGCGTGTGTGTGTGGGGGTGTAAGAGCAAGTCAGTAAACCCATCAGCTGGATCGTTAAGGGGGATGCAGTGTTTCATAGATTAATCAGGAGCTGTACTTTTTCCCAGACCCTAAATGCCTCAGTGAGAGACAGAGGACTTTGGGTATGCCACACACAGACATACACACACACATTGTTGCCATTCTTAGAAATGTAATATGTTTATTTAACTAAAATCAGGAAGTGCCAGTGGTAAATACCAGAGAAGCTTTTGTTGTATACATGTTGAAGCTTATTCCTGTTTCAGGAATCCGTTGCGATCATAGCACGTGTTGCTATGCTGATTTAATGCCAAGTGCAATCTCATAAAGTGGCGATATACTTTCTGTATCCATTTCACTGTTCATTAAATATTTACTGTCTTCACAGAAATCACAGTCTAGTGAAAACAAACTTAGAAGGCGTTAGTTTCTTTTATTTATAGATTTTTCTCATTAATAATCACGTGGACGGGGGAGTCAGAAAGCATAAGTTTGACTCGGACGACGTAATGCTTTGACCTCGTTTTCTGCGGCTTCCTTCGTTTGTTTAAACATTGAGTGCATTACCGAAACGACGGCGCGATCCGTCCAGGAAAAAGAGAGCGTATATTTCGTTAACAAGCCTGCGGGGAAACCAGAGGCAGTAGCCTAGCTCAACGCTCCAGGTCCGTGACACAATGCCAATCGGGTTAATGCTGGGAAAACATCTTATCAGAAGTATACGGCCATTTGTATATTTTTCAGCAGGTCTATAGATGATTGGTTAGCGTTTCCCCAATATTTTTTCCCGGCTTGTTTCCTGTATTTGTCTAGGTAACCAGCTACTTATGTAAGCATGTGTCGGCTTGAGAAAGGGGTTCACGTGGAATTCCCCCCCGCTCTCTACCCGGCCTGCTCTGTTTTTTTTCATCCCGAAAAGATAACTTTGTTAGCTGCGTAACAGTAGCTCTCGCCTTTTTTTTTTTTTTTTTACATAGCAATGTAACTTTTCAAAGAGGGGTCAAAAAATATTCAGCGCAGTCAACGTGGTGAAGCGTGGAAACTAAATTTAGAATACGTCGCTGCGAAAATCGCCGTTGCAAATCGATTTAAGCTGTCACGTTAATGCATGATACAGCTCCTCCAAAGAGTTATAGGTACGAAGCAACGTGTTTTCTGTGGAACATGTTACAACTAAAAAAAAAAAGATAGATTTATGGACCAAAATACGCATTAATGAAACACAACTGCGATTGTTTTGTAAAAGCCTGTGTTTTGGGCAATACTTATTTTGTGTGTGTGTGTGCGGAGGTTTTTGAATCTTAATTTGCTAAGTGTTGAGATGTCTGTGTGCACAAAGTATAGGTTCATAGGCATTATTGGGTCCAACAGCAGGTGAATGTCCCAATCGCTGGCAGCGAGCCACAGTGAAATAGAGTCGAAGCAGAGCTCGCATGCTGAGCCGCTCGGATTTTGGACTCTGTCTTATTTTAACATGATGGACTGTGATGAAACGGGACTCCCTCCGATTTATAGCACGGCTACAAACCGAAAAAAAAGGAACTAGCGTGTCTGCAGACCCTTCAATGGACATCATGTGCATTATGTATTGAGGTCATAGATCCTGTACTGAGGTATAAGAGTAACATGGTATTGAATACAAACAGATATCCAGAGCGCTTGAAGGGTTATACAATTAAATTACGATTGTGCATGGTGCAGTGCACTGTGGGAAGGGAGTCATGCAGAAGATATAGAGGTAGGGGAGGGGGGTTCCTAGGCTCTCAGAGGAAGGTGTATGATTTAGCAAAAAAGAAAAAAAGGGGAAGAAAACCGTTTTAAACGTAAGGATGTTGTATCTCTCATGTACAAGTACTATCAAGTACAGGCTAATACTCATGCACAATGGCAAATGAGCTTTTTCAAACCCATTATTGCCCAATAAAAGGCTTTTAATGTGCACCTCCTCTTACCGCAGTGCAACATCTTCCTTATCTGTATCTACCTCGCGCCTGCGCCCTGTGCGTACAGTGCACTGTGTCAGCATCAGAGAGCCCTATCTACTGCGTCCTCTGCTGTGCATGCACTGTGTGTGTCCGGCCCTATCTATCTCTACCTGCGCCCTGCCTGCCTATAGTGCACTGTGGTGTGTCCGAATCAGAGCCCTATCTTCTGCTGCCTGTCATATGCATATAGTGCACTGTGTCCGAATCAGAGCCCCTACTCGCCCTGCCCTCCTGTGTGTGGAGCAGCAAGCTTTGGATCATTTTTTTTTTTATTTAACTAACTCAGAAAGCAAAGTTATAAAAAAAAAAAAAATGAAACGCCGCACATATGTTTAAAAGATGTATCTCATACAGATTTTATAGTATTTTATGTTTTGTGCACATTGATTGTCACTGGAGTTTTTCAAATGGCTGAATGGCAAATCCCAGGAGCCGGATGTTTACTATCATTGCGTGATGTTAACACACTGGAGAGGGAGGGAGGGCTAATTAAGAATGAAAAATGAAGCAGCAGGCCAAGCGCATGCCACAAAATCCCCCCGCCATCTCAAACAACGCAGGTGGCATGCTAACGGGTGATGTTGTGATAGAAATGCAGGAGAGGGGTGGTGGAAGGGGGGTGTTGTGATAGAAATGCAGGAGAGGGGTGGTGGAAGGGGGGTGTTGTGATAGAAATGCAGGAGAGGGGTGGTGGAAGGGGGGTGTTGTGGTGGAGTTTAGCAAGGAAGAGGCTCTGCTTTCTTTTTGGCAGTGATGCCATCCACACATCCTTGCTGGCCGGGGTATGGAGCCCAGATTCCACCCAGGACCACAGATCGGTACAGTTACAATCAGGTAAGTGGCACCGTCAACGAGGCTTGCCTCAAGACCTGAGAAATAAGCTCCGTGATGCACACTGGAAGCTATTGTGGTATGAGGGTTTAAAAAAAGATTATTATTTATTTTTTTTACCTCTTTCTGATGTGTGGATTTCCTTCTGTGGATTTTAGTTCTGTGAACTGGTGAAGACTTTAAACCTGGATTTAGGGAAATGGCTGAGTGGTTTTGGGGGGAGGTGGGTGTGCAGAGTAGCCAACAGATGCGTACGTTTCTGCTCTTGTCAATCACCTTATTGCATCCTGGCCCATGACTGCCAGGGAGAAGTGGCGGCGGCGGCAGCTCCCTGGACACTCGCGAGTGCCAGCGTGGGTCACCCGCCAGCGTAGCGGCCCTGATAACTCCGTGCGACTCCGGGCCTCTTTCCCAGCCTCCCGGATCAACGGTCAGTAATAGCCGTGGGAGAGGACCTGCCCAGCTCAGCACAGAGCAACACTCAGTCCACTTGGCAGTCTCTGCATGGGGGGGGGGGGGGGGGGCTTAAATACCCCCCCCCCCTCGGCCTTCTTCATCGTTGTCGAAAAAAATAACAAGTGTTGCAGGACGGATATCTTTACGAGCTTCAGGTCGCGCGTGCATTGACAGGGAGACATTTTGACAAAATTGTTCTTGTGCGCCCCCCTCCCTCGCCCAACAACCTGTTGTTATGCAATTAGTCTCACATTTTTGGCGCCCCCCCAATCCCCTCTCTTTACATTCCTAAAAATCTCTGCATAGTTCCTCATTTGATATCAACTATAAAAGCCGCCAGAGGTTTAGTTCAGCAGGGTTTTGGATTTCAAAGCTGTGGGAGCAAGAGCAGAGCGTGGAAATTATGGAAGCAAACTCCCACCCTACATGCCCCCCAACACGGCTCCCTCCTCCTCCTCCTCCTCCTCCTCGTCTGTACTTCTTCATCCCCTAGAGGGAGCTGTTTTAAGACGTCTGAATATTAATGTTGCTTCTCCTGGCACAGCAGGAGCTCGTGCTAATTTCAGGACCCAAGCTGTTATTATACGGCCTTAATAAGCTGCCGCTGACCCCCCCCCCATCCCCCCATCCCCGTTGTTATTGTTGTCGTCGATGGTGACGGAGGGCGGTTGCCATGGCGCTATAAATGAGGATCATGTGCCAGCAGAATCTGCCTTGTAAATGTACACCTGCATCCCAGAAAGAAGCACAGGGTTGTGGGCGTCTTTATTCGGGGGTACGGCAGCATCCCAGAATCCCCTAGTGAAAAGAAGCAGCAGTGACATCACCCCGATCAACGGCTGAGGTTGCCATGGGAGAGAAAGATTTTTAAAAGAAGAAAGACTATGTGCAGGAGGACCTTATTGAGGCGCGGCTTGTGCTTATATCACAGTGACCTCTTCTTTAACCCTTTAAGGCAAGGGTAGGCAACCCTGGTCCTGGAGTACCAGTGACGTTTCTGCAGTTCCATCTGAGCTTGATCGCAAGAGTTTGATGGGTTATTAAAAGTCTGAGCCTGAATATTATGAATGGTGAAACGCCGAGTGCCTCCAGAATTCATTATTTCTGTCAAGATAACTCACGTATTTAATATATGAATGAATATATAATATTTTGGTTTGGTGCTGAATGGATCTGCTCTATGTACTTCTAGTGCACGCACCAATCAAACAGGGAGCACGACACACCTCCCCTACTAAACAGGAGATATACACCAAAACCCCCCAAGTACATAGCATCAGATCCAAACAACAGGTGGAGGCTGGGGTGGTGGAGGGTGAGGTGGTGGAGGCTGGGGTGGTGGAGGCTGGGGTGGTGGAGGGTGGGGTGGTGGAGGGTGAGGTGGTGGAGGCTGAGGTGGGGGAGGGTGAGCAGCAAAATATTTTTTAGAACAAGAAGCAGCGAAACAAGAGCAGCGCAGCAAAGCAGTATGGGAGAGATCTGAGTCTCGCTTTTAAAAGCAGTATGGGAGAGATCTGAGTCTCGCTTTTAAAAGGGACGCTCCATTAGTGATGTGTGCATCTGATTTGGTTGAGTATGAGAACATACGTTAGCTGAGGCTGACCATTGGTCGTGCGCAGCAAGAGTCATTTGACAGAACTTTAAAAAAAAAAGAAAAACGTTCCAAAACAGCTACTATTGAAAGGGTTAAGAGCCTGACCACACGCGCACACAGCTCCCCAGGGTCAGTCCGCCGAGGCTCTGGGGACCTGACCACAACATCGGCTGCTGCCGCCACACTTCAGTCCTCATATGTAATTTAGGGCAGAGATATTGTAACTTAAGCACTGCCTCTGGTCTGGAAGACCTCGCGCGTGAACCCAGGCAAGCTATTAAACTCGACCAAAACACTTACCGTAGGAACTGGTGAATCATGTTTTTGGATGATTAGATTTTTATTATTATTATTTTTTTTTACTTCTCCTCTCTTTCATTTTTTAAAAACATATAAAGCAAAAATCTTATTTTTGTGAAGGATGTTTTTTTATGTTTGCTGAAACTTTACTTGCCCACGATCTGGATGAGGACAAGTGGCAACAAAGCTAAGCTACGTGTGAAATGCATCTGGTGTGTATCAATACGGCAGTGCCCGGTGCATGATGGTCACTGAAGTCAATCCCAGAGTGTCCATAACCCAGGGCTGTCAAACTCCAGCGTCTGTTTGTTTGCACTGATTTCCTTACAATTGGCGGCCAATAAGCGGCCTCAAAGAATCTACATTTTAAGCCTTGTCAGTCAGTCTCTTAAGTATGGAGGCACACCGAAAGCCAGCGGACACTGCGGCCCTGCAGGACTGGAGTCTGATACCCCAGGATTACTGAATTAGCTGGATAACTGCACTGAGTAAGAGAAGCAGGATTACTGAATTAGCTGGATAACTGCACTGAGTAAGAGAAGCAGGATTACTGAATTAGCTGGATAACTGCACTGAGTAAGAGAAGCAGGATTACTGAATTAGCTGGATAACTGCACTGAGTAAGAGAAGCAGGGTTACTGAGTTAGCTGGATAACTGCACTGAGTAAGATAAGCAGGGTTACTGAGTTAGCTGGATAACTGCACTGAGTAAGAGAAGCAGGATTACTGAATTAGCTGGATAACTGCACTGAGTAAGAGAAGCAGGGTTACTGAGTTAGCTGGATAACTGCACTGAGTAAGAGAAGGTGGATTACTGAATTAGCTGGATAACTGCACTGAGTAAGAGAAGCAGGGTTACTGAGTTAGCTGGATAACTGCACTGAGTAAGAGAAGCAGTGTTACTGAGTTAGCTGGATAACTGCACTGAGTAAGAGAAGCAGGGTTACTGAGTTAGCTGGATAACTGCACTGAGTAAGAGAAGCAGGGTTACTGAGTTAACTGGATAACTGCACTGAGTAAGAGAAGGTGGATTACTGAGTTAGCTGGATAACTGCACTGAATAAGAGAAGCAGGATTACTGAATTAGCTGGATAACTGCACTGAGTAAGAGAAGCAGGATTACTGAATTAGCTGGATAACTGCACTGAGTAAAACCCGGAACCTTCCCAAATATGGAACATGGACTAAAGTAAAAAGAGCTGTTCCAGGTTTTACTCGGTGTAGTTATCCAGCTAACTCAGTAATCCTGCTTTGTAGTATACCTCCTGGGGTGACCCATGTCAGGTGCCTCGCAGGTAGAGACAGCACCCAGGCAGTATTATTCTGGGCTGTGACTGAATATGATCCCTTCACCCCTTTGAGGGTGCAAATTTGAGTGAACTTCGTCAAAAAGCTTTTGAGTGGGCGACTTTCTCACAAATGAGGGCGCTTAAAATTCCCGGATGAAACCCTTATTTCCGGGGTTTTGTTGAGGGGATTCAGGAGCACACTCATCCACAGAACTGTGCACTCATCCGACAACTTCAAGGAAGTAAAAACTACAACTTGTAGTACAAGACATAGAGCGTATATGCATGTCTATAGTACAAGAGCGGGACGTATCACGAACAACTTCCTCGCTCGTTTGGAGAGTCTTGCAGGATTTTTTTCGTACACTGCTTGCAAAGTGAGGAGAGAGGGCACGAAGTAGACGGGTCTGAGTGGACAGGGAACAGGGATCATATTCGGTCACAGCCCTTGTTTCAATGCAGAGCTACATGATATATAAGAATCACTTCCCCCCCCATCACTATATCTCTTACTTGCCTGTTCCCTCATAGCTGTTTGATATGACATCTGATACACATTTCTCCCCCCACCCCAAATGAGTTCCTGTACCCGTTTCATGGACTTATTAACATGCACCTGAGCAGACTAACAAAAGAAATGGGGGTGGAAGATTTTTGGGGTTTGGGGGTTGGTGGGGGCGGCTGTCTGGAAGCAATGAGACCTTGATCTGAGATTTAAACTGAGCAAGGCAGCCCATTATTCTGCTCTCACAGCACGCTCTCACATCATTAATCTAACATCCCGGGGACCTGCTCCTATTCTGACTGCAGTGCACGTGGGAAACAATGTCGGCCATTTCGGCTCTTATTATTTTGGGAATACAATTAAGAATGAGCTGGTTTTCTTTCTGGTCTTAAAATAGTGATGGCAAGGAAAACCTAAAACAATGTGCAGTATTTACAAGATTAGGTCTTATTTCTCTGTCGCGTTTTATTCTTCTTTATATAATTTCAGGGCTGGGAAATTAAACTAAGGTGGGTGTGTACCTTCCTAGATAGCCATATCGTTTTGTTTTTTTACATTTCAATCAAGCATTGTTGCCTTAATTCTGTACGTGATTTGACTTGCCTTGTGTGCAGAAGAAGGGTTGTTTAGTTTAAGCTTAAAAAGGTCGAATGGTGCCAAAGTGGGGTAAAAAAAAAAGCGTTTGTTAAATGCTGAAACCGCTGTACTGGAGTAACCTTTCACGTGCTGAGAGAATGTCCGCAGACGATGTCCCCGTGCGAGGCCGGAGAGGAGAGCGATCCCGAGCACGAACAGACAGTGTTATCACAGATGTTCCCAGCGCTCGCAGTCCTACTGCGTTCGTAAAGGAAGGGAGTCGCTCCCAGGAGCGTTTGTCAAGCCGCCAAGTTCACCGTGTCGTGCCCTCCCGCTGCCTGTACCTGCAGGTCGGGCTGCGGTTCTCACAAACAAGGTTACGTTTACGCTTTGCCTGCACCCCCCTCCCCTTCTCGTGCCCCGCGTTCCCCGGTCAGCTTGCGGTACAGCGGTAAGGTGCTTGGTAACCGCCGCAGAAGGGTCAACCGAATGCTAAATCGAACGCTCATGTGCAAATATTATTTCAGGTGGGAGCCGCGGAGATAAGGCGTCCTGACGCGCAAGGAGCCCCGGTGTGATGTTCTTCCAGAAAATTCTGCCAGTTCCTCAGAACAAGAAGAAAAAGAAGAGCGGAAAAAAGCCGTCGTCGACATCAAAGCCGTTTCGGGGGCCAGGCCCTGATTCCCATGGCCTGGATGACTTGTCTTTCCCCCTGTGATTCAACCACCGCTCACGGACACGGAGCCCCCGAGGATTCTGGGAAGGTGGGTTTCGACGGGACGACTCACCTGAACCTCGTCCGCTCAGGATGTGAGTCTTGCACTTGCAGTTCTGTGAATGTTCGTTAGTTTTACCGCACGCCGGCCGCCGTGGTATGAAAATCACATGCATAGTTTTTCTTTCCCCCCCCACAGCAGAAAAAAAATGTAATAGATCAAAGCAAACATGTTTTAACAATCTTTGTATGTGTACATCACACACAGTCATACCGCAAAGCCTGGCAATAAAGACGCTTATGTATTCATTTATTCTTTCTTGTTTTTTTGTTTTTTTGACTTGGAAGAATCACCTCGGGACATGAGTAATCACATTGAAATCACACAACAAGATTCTGACCTTTATTTCAATGGTGGGAAAGAATGCCTCACTCTGTCACATGACACAAGAGATATTTTTCATTTTTAGAGCATAAAAAACATTTGCCACTGTTCCCAGACATTGTGTGCGTGTGCGTGTGTGTGTGTGTATGTGTATGTGTGTGTATGTGTGTGTGTGTGTGTATTTTTTGTTGTTGTTGAATCTCACCCCCCTCCATAGTTGTCACAGGAAATGTTGAAAGCAGGCTAAGTATTATTTCATGTTCTGTCTGCTGGAGATCAAGAAACAAGTCTGTTTTTATAACCAGCTCTGAATGAAAAAGAACCCGGTGAATGTCTACTCAAGGACAGGAATAATCAATGTCGCATGGTGCTAAATAATGACACAGTTTGTCTTTTTTCTTTCCCCCCCTCCAAGTCACCACATGTGAAACACGATCTTGTACACAGAGCTGGTGTACCTGTGCTGCTGTGCATCTGTGTTGACTTTGCGATACCTGCCTGGCCTGTGGGATGTACTTTCACAAGGAATGGTTTCAATGTCCGCAGAAAGGTCTGAAATCTCCTGTTTCTGTGTCTGAATGATTCATAATGTGTTTTGAAATGCAGGGGCGCACAGTTGTGTAGCCAAAAAAAAAAAAGGAAAAAGAAAAAAAAATTTGAGAAAAAAAAAAAAGGTCAACTTGCCGCTAAAGGGAAACTAACAAGCAAGTCTGAAAAACACAAATGTAACTCTACCGCGGAGCAACTGGCCCAGGCGGGCCGCCAAGACCAACCAAACGCCAAACTTCGCTGGACTTTTAAGGTTCGAAACAACAGCTGATGTCTTAAGTTGAGCTTTTACGGTTTTCCCAACGCCCGGGGTCCAGACATCCTGACCAGCCCTGACCCTGGGAAGGGAGGGGGAGAGCAGATACTTCTGGGATTTACGGGCCACGTTTCGTCCACTTCAACGGACAAAAAGCCCAAGAAAAAACAAAACTTTTTTTTCAGCGACGAGAGAAGCCCATTCTGCAATCCTGTCCCCCTTCCAGAAATAGGGGGAAAAGGTGTCAATGTGGACCTCAGCTTGAATCGGATTACGTGAAGCAAATTACGTAAACAAATTAGCTACAACCCTCCGTCAGTCGCTGTTCTTCATGAAATGGACCCACATTACTTGTCAGATTTTAGTTCTTAACAGGAGACAGAACGAGCGCACATCAAAAACTATACAGGTGCAGCCAGGGTAAACAAATGTACAGAAACACAAGAAAAAAGGATTACCAACACACTGCTGAAGAGTTCTTCCAATCATTGTTTAATAAAGAGACACATTTCAACCAAGTTTGTTTATTTAACACTGGGAGAATTTTTCAGCAGTGTGTGGGTAATCTCTCTTTTTTTATTAAATTTTTTTACCACTGAAAAACTGCCTTTGGAAGTCCATGCAAAACGATGACAGCTGTGAGTGAACCTCTGGCCAGGTATTTGATCGCTTGACCTGAAGTCATTGGAGCTTCCCATTTTGGCCTTAAGCATGTTCTCATTTGACACTGGAGGTGCATGCAAGCGCTCGTCAAACCCCTGTCAGAGGCAGCTGATTGTCTGCCTGTATTTTACTAAATCGCCACTACAGTGGCCCGGCCTGGAACACCGAGTCACTATTTTACCGTTTCTGATTGGCCCATTTTTTTGTTGACACCCTCACCTCAGCTGTCCACGAGCAGACCTCTGTGGAGCCGATTTGCTAAACATTGGCATTCTGACTGCTGTACCAGCGGTGGCCTGCTAGGGGGCGCTGTAAGTTTTTATTATTATTTATTTAATAATTTTTTGTTTCGTTTTTTTCATCAAACCCATGTTGCCGGCTGCACCACCCGGTTCTGTCTCTTTCTGCAGAAAAAAAAGTCCTACATAAGTTATTGAAGATGCCAGTCAGTCAGGTCTAAGCACAGCATGCAGGAACAATACCACAATGCACCTGCCATCTTGGGCCTTGGGAAATAATGACGGTAATTACCTGCTACCTCGGCAACAGCGACTGAACAAAAGAGCTTCATAGCTGAGGGCCTTCTCGCTGACGTTTTTATTTCTGCTCTGAGACAACCGTTGCCGCTGTGAAACGGCGGGTCTTAATCATTCTCGGTTGTGTTTGCATATTTTCTGTGTGTGTTTTGAATGTTAAGGACGCCAGTAGTATTCAAAACTGATTGTTATTCCCAAGTACACATGTCAGAAGGGGGGGGGGGGGAGTGTTTTACAGCTCTTGTGTCTCTCCAGGGTATTATCAATTTAACACAGTCTATTTACAGTGTTATCATAAGACATTATTCCCCATTGTGGGCGGAGCTACTATATGCTGTCAATCACCAACTTGTGAAGCAACCACAACACAACTGGTTCAATGCAATTAGTCACTGTGTCACTGATAATTCCACCACTTTGGGGTTAATTAAGTTTCACTCTTTTCAATTGCTACTGTAAAGTGCAAGCGAAAGTATTTATCCAAACAGAGATGTGACAGTTGGTGAGCTGATTCAGGTAACCCCCCCCCCCCCAAAAAAAAACCAAAAAAAAACCAGTAATACTCTCCACTCTTCTGAGCCATCCACACTTGGGCAATGATTCCATTTTATGTCACCAAGGAAGACTTGGACAACACAATTCTTAAACAAACATTCGCAGAAGTCAACTGTCTCGAAAACACAATTTCTTAAGTCCTTTAGTGACA
The DNA here is from genome assembly GCA_022702515.1 of Ilyophis sp. 1 JC-2022. NCBI lineage: Eukaryota > Metazoa > Chordata > Actinopteri > Anguilliformes > Synaphobranchidae > Ilyophis > Ilyophis sp. 1 JC-2022. The sequence goes on from CM040405.1 coordinate 82,447,076, forward strand.
GTTGCAGAAGTCGTGCCAAATCAAGCGTTCAGGAAGAATAGAAAATAAAATGAGGAATCACATCGTCTGATGGAGCCCTCTCCTCCCCCTTTACTTTCTGAGAAACTAAAGTGGTACATGTGGTACATGGGAAATAGACTATCAGGCTTGTTAGCCCCAAGGGTGAGTCTGTCTACCTGTGACAGGTTTGCGGCTAGCAGATGCTGTAATTGCATGTCATCGCACCAGAATTCTCAACTTGCCTCTGGAAGCAGCTTGCAGGAAGACACCACTGACGCCATGCTAAAATAGCTTCAGCTAACATGGGGAGAAAAACGAAACAAAACAAAACCAACAAATTGTAAAAGCTTTGATTGCGAACATCGTCTGTTCAATCGCAAGACGGTGCCTTTAAAAAACAGTTTATGTGCACTCCGCCATGACCGGACCTTGCTCACTGTAAATATCAAAGTAACTTGCAAATTAATGTGGCGTTCTTGCATTTGATCCTAGAGACATCAACATTTTAATCCTGCACCCACCCAAAATAGTATCCCGTGTGTTTATCCCGCGGAGAATGGACATTTTAACCATTTCAAAGGAAGTCTGGGTGCATTGTGGGGGGGGAGTCTAGAGAACTCTCCGACTGGGGTTGCGCGCCTCTTCCCAAGCGACCGCGTTTGTTTTGCGAAGCATACCCGAGAATAGCGGATAATAACGTGCCGGCCAGACCATCTCGCCGGGGCGAAATTCCGAGGAGATTAGGGAGCGGTGTTCCGTCTTGACCGAAGCAAGTCTTGCTTTCCTCAAACGGTTGACAGCCAGGTTTCTTTCTGCTGCTCTCTTCTCTGTTTATTGAATGAAGAAAAGGGAGGATTGGGGGGGGGGGGGGGGCGGTACAGCTGTCTTTAACACAGACAGGTTAAGGCTTCAATATGGCTAAAGGGGGAACATTTTTTTGGCTGGTTTGAAAGGTGCTCGGAAATCGTCACGCTCTAATTTATGTTGATTTCAAAAGGGAAGAAAAGAGTTACTGCTCAACAGCAGCCGATATTTCTATTTCAGTTTTTTGACAGATTATATAAGATAATGTAGGATAAGTTACTGACATAACCTGTAAGATAAGGTGGCCTGTTTTCTAGGTACAAACAGCAGTTTGGCATGGTGGAAGATCTGAGCTTGCATCTCATGAGGACAATCCCGCTTTACTCTGTTAGGTAATACATTCAAGGCCTGGTTTACTAAGGCCTTTAGTGGGTGCAAAAACTTTTAGCACACGCTAAACTAACAACACAACCAATGATTGGTGCAAAACAAATACCATGACCAATCAGTTGTCATGTTATTGGTTTTGCGTGTGCTAAAGGTTTTAGTAAATCAGGCCCTCAATCTGAATATGCTTCAGCCAACAGGCAGCTCTGTGGTGCAGAGGCAGTAAGGTATAGTGGTTAGGGAACTGGGCCTCTACCAAAGCTCAGAGGTTGGCAGTTAGAATCCTAGGTGGGGCGCTATAGTTATACTCTTGGGCGTGGCATTCAGCCTAAATTGCTGTGGCAAAGCACCCAGTGGTATGTAAATGTGATCTGAATAACGGTGTCTGTTGTGCCAGGATATAAGAGTGATCTGTGAGAATGTTCACTTGCATGTGTTGGGATCACAGTGTGTCTTTTGAGTATGAAAATCCTGAGTTTCATTACATTACATTACAGGCATTTAGCAGATGCTTTTATCCAGAGACACTCTTATTTTTTAGCATTTTTTTTTACATATTATCCATTTATCCAGCTGGATATATACTGAAGCGATTCAGGTTATGTATCTTGCTCAAGGGGTACAACGCCAGTGTCCTACCTGGAAATTGAACCTGCAAACTTACGGTTACAAGGCCAGTTTTTTAACCGTTATACTACAATGCCGCCCTACTTCAAACTTTTACCCGGTCCAATCACTGATTCACGCACATATGTGTATTCACACAACCCTGTAGGATTCGTCGATGTGATCTTGTTTAGAACTGGGAGGAAATACATTTATGGACACAAAAAGAAACATAAAATGCTATTTTTTTCTGAATTTCTCAGCAGGAAGGATTTCTCAGGTAGAGCAAAGGTAGGCACCTGCAACTATGAACCTCAGGTGTGAGTACGAATCAATCAACGTGCAAATAAAACCACGGATCAAAAATAATCTACGTTTGGAATGTTTCCAGGATTCAATCAGCCATGGTTTAAACAAACAAACAAAAATAATTCTGCAGTTAATTCCTGTCTATTGAGAAATATTCATAGCCTTGCCAAAGCAAGTGATAGAACTGTAATTTGGGGGGGGGGGTAATTACATTGGCCCCCATGTGAGCCCACTGGGGGGAATAAAGGGGTGAATGAACAGAGAAAGAGGGAGAGAGAGAGAAAGAAGGAGGGAGAGTGGTATACATAGAGGGAGAGGGATAGAGAGGGAGGGAGAGAGAGAGAGAGACAGGGAGGGAGAGATAGAGAGTGGGAAGGAGAAAGAGAGAGACAGAAAGCACATACTGCCTTTCTGTACCCTGTTTATGCTTTTCCGAGACCCTGAATATCTGCAGAAACCCCTCTATAATTCCAGCTATAGTTCCTGTCCACTGTGAGACTCCCTCACCCCACACCACTGTGAGACTCCCTCACCCCACACCACTGTGAGACTCCCTCACCCCACACCACTGTGAGACTCCCTCACCCCACACCACTGTTCAACTCCCTCACCCCACACCACTGTGAGACTCCCTCACCCCACACCACTGTGAGACTCCCTCACCCCACACCACTGTGAGACTCCCTCACCCCACACCACTGTGAGTCTCCCTCACCCCACAGTGAGTCTCCCTCACCCCACACCACTGTGAGTCTCCCTCACCCCACACCACTGTGAGACTCTTGCAAAGAAGGGAAAAGATGGATGCTGTTTGTCATGATGATAAAGTGTTTGTCATTGTTAAAGATTGACTGCTGATGGTAAGAGATAAATAACATCCACAGGCAGTGGGAAAATGGAATGGTTCAGTCCTCTCAATGATTATCCAGGCTCCATGCAGATTCCCTTTCAGAAGAAAATAAATGATGGTTGTCTACATGTACTCTCAGGAGCAAGCAAGACTAAAGCCTTCTTCTCCTCTGATAATAATACTACAACTACTAATAATAATAATCTGTCTCAATGTCTCCTCTCGCTCTCTCTGTGAGGAGAATTTGGTATTGTCAATACCGTATTGATAATAATAATAATAATAAGAACAATGTGTTAAATTAACTTTTAGAGTGTACATATTGTCCCTATTGGATTCATATAAACTAGAGTAAAATGAACTCTGGGCGTTTCACTGTGAAGCTTCCGTCTTTAGCAAAGGAAACCGTCTTCCTGTTTGAAAGTGGCAGTGCATTGTGGGTCTGTGTCGTGAGGGCCTCTATGCGGCCCCTGCCTTCAGGCTATTGTCCCATTTGATTAAAGCTGGTGGAGAGAAATAATGGCCCAGAAATTGAATGAAGCATCTTCACTGTCTTTACTCTGTAATTTCCCAGTACAGTGAGCACACTAATGCGCCGCTGCTAGGCAACCAGCAGCTCTTTTTTATTATTATTATTATTATTATTTTTTCTTTTTTTTAACTTAGAGGTTTTAATTAGATTTTTTTTTTCTTTCTTGGCCCGAGGTTCTGTCTCAATCCTTGTATTTATTTAAGAGCGTATGCCCTTAACTTTTTATATGGGGCCATTTCAGACGGCCAGCAGTAAATAAATAATTTATGCCTATACCTCCCCCCCCCCCAAAACAAAAAACTGCCCGGTTACAAGCCACAGAGAAGGCAGAAGAGCTGACTAATAATTTGGTTTGCTTCCACGTCACTCCGAGCGGGTTTTGGAATGAAACAAACAGGAATACATTATATAGCTTACTGGCTGTTCTTCTCCTCCCACTATGGTGCCTTATTGATTGCAGTCTGCTGTGCCCCACTTTTTACATTTGACTTTCACTAAAATCCCCCCATTTCTGAGCCAAAATCAAAGCGCTGCAAACATAGGAAACAGACTTTTTCTATTAGTGCAGTGGCCTAAGAACCGCCCGATAATGTCGCCCCACTTTTTTCCCACTTCCACTGGAATGAACCCAGACTTATACAAAAACATCCCATAAAGCCAAAGGTCAAAGGTCATTCTGTAGTGACATTTACTTTCATTGGGCCTGTTGTGTAGAACATTCTTATTGGGCAGAATAGGATGTCAAACTGTAGGCGTTAAGGGGTGTGGCGCCTCCTGGTTTCTGGTGTGTTTCATCCTGTTAGTGTTTAATGTAAGCAATTGATTGGTTACAGAGTCCACACGCCTTGTTTCCAGGTCCTAATCTGGCTGCTGATTGGAGCAGGAATACCACAGGCCATTGCTGGGTCAAAATGCAAATATCAAAGATATGATAAAGCCTGTGCTTCATTTTGTCAGGTCAGATACAACCTTTCACTGCATTATAGGTCAATGATCCTAACTCTTTGAATTAAATGGAAAATGAATCACAGACTCACTTTGGGAATCGTCAAACTTCCTTATAGGTTCAGTTTCTCAGCTGTTTGCTTGATGGTAGAAATGCAGCTGCACTGACGATGACCCCGGTGACTTGTGTGCGTTTCATAAGCGTTTGGTGGTGTGTGCGGGTGACAGTATTAATTTAAATCTGACCTGGTGACTCTTCTCATAGCTCCTCGTTTCCTCAAAGTCTTTTTCTGGACTGAAACATGCGCCCCCGCTGTGGCGAGCTCTGTTTACGCTCTGGACTTCCTCTTCCACTTACTCAGCAAAAATCTAGCCCGGTTACTAGAATACATTGCACATAGGTTGTGAGTTGGATGTCGGTTTCCAACTTGCTGAAATTTACGCACTGTGTCACCTTGAACTTGAACTATACCGTTTCCGGATCCTTCCCAGCCATTTCATTTCAGAAAAAGTTACATTTAAAATAGGAAATGAGCTGTGGGGCCATCTCTTGCTGAATTGGACTTTGGATTCTACTATTCTATCAGACTTGGGGCAAATAAGTACATGAACTCTTTTAGACACTCGTACAATACCTACAGAAACCTCAATTTTTATCAACATCCACAGTGCCATTTTTTCATATGATTGATTAAGTTAGTAACTGAAGCATGTTTCACTGAGAATTCTCAGGGATCCTGCATGTTATTATATCACACTGGCATCCAGGGGTGTAGCACAAAGTTTTGGGCCCTATATGTTGCAGTCTTGGTGGGTCCCCTTGCTCTCTTGATCCATAATTCCAGGCTTTTCGAGGGCCGACATCTAAAGAGTTAAAGTATTTAAAATACATGTTTTGACTCTTTTGGCTCTGATTCATATGCCATTGAATCATTTGAGATTTTTCATCACAGACTTATGTTGTGTGGTCTGTGAGAATAATGGGAGGTGTAGTTTAGTTGATGCAACACATCTATTATTTGTCTCCCTCCCACACATCATGTCCACATTGTGCCTGATAGCTACGACTCAACCGACCTCTTCTAGGAAGTCTGAAGCTGGTGACCCGTGATTCAGAGCAAACCGAAAACAGAAGTTTGTTCATTTAAATATTTTCCATTCACGCCTTCAATAACCTCCTGAGAATTTTTTTTGTCCCCTGTAGGGGACACAAGTCTCTAGGTCTCTTAATCTCTTAACCATATTTTCTACTATGCTGAAACCCAGGAGGTATGATGCACAATATATATAAATTCATCAAGCAAGTATTCATATTTTTCATTATGGCATGTGTCCCCAAACCTGTTCCTGGTGATCTACCGTCCTGTAGGTTTTAGCTCCAACTCTAACAAAGCACACCTCAACAACAGCTAGAGATCTACCGTCCTGTAGGGTTTCACTCCAACCCTAACAAAGCACACCTCATTCAACAGCTAGAGATCTACCGTCCTGTAGGGTTTCACTCCAACCCTAACAAAACACACCTCATTCAACAGCTAGAGATCTACCGTCCTGTAGGGTTTCACTCCAACCCTAACAAAGCACACCTCATTCAACAGCTAGAGATCTACCGTCCTGTAGGGTTTCACTCCAACCCTAACAAAACACGCCTCATTCAACAGCTAGAGATCTACCGTCCTGTAGGGTTTCACTCCAACCCTAACAAAGCACACCTCATTCAACAGCTAGAGATCTACCGTCCTGTAGGGTTTCACTCCAACCCTAACAAAACACGCCTCATTCAACAGCTAGAGATCTACCGTCCTGTAGGTTTTAGCTCCAACTATAACAAAGCACACCTCATTCAACAGCTAGAGATCACATTGAGCTGCTATTAGCAGAATCAGGCATGCCAAATTAGGGTGACTTGGTTTGAAAAGTAGCACACTACAGGAGGACAATATCCACCAACTGGTATCTATCCACATCTATCCACCAGCTGGTATCTATCCACCATCTATCCACCAGCTGGTATCTATCCACCATCTATCCACCAGCTGGTAATGCTAGTTAGCTTACAGTTATACCTGAGGACAGACTGCCTATGTAGGGATTTATGTGCAGGCTTGCAGGCTGTTGAGATGTTCATGTTAGTCAGCTATTGGCTATTTTTTCACGGGCTGATAACCAAGCATGAGAAAGTTATTGAACTGGGCTGGCTATGTCTCCTACAGCAGTTGCTCTCATACACCATAATGTCAGAGACTGACAAGATTTTAAAGATGGAAAAAAAAACCTTCCTCGTCCATGTGAACCAATCACTGACTCACTGAGTGACAAGCAGCGAGTCCCAATGAGTCAGCGAATGACAGAGGGACACTTTCCTTTCTCAAAAAACCCCAGAAGCCTTAATGACACACTGTCTGCAGAAGGATGACAAGCACTTCAAGTTCTTCCTCTTTTTTGGAAAATTTACATTTTCTTTAAAAAATGCACAGTTGGCCAGAAGTAAAAAATGAATGTGTGCTCAGGAATCATTTAGGAAAGGGGAATATGTCCAACCAGTCCAGACCTGAGTCACTTACCTAATGTTTATATTGTAGAGGGTAAAGAGGGTACGTCAGCACAGGCCTGGGATTTCAACATGGCGGGATGTCGTTTGCAGCGATTCAAAGATGTATGGGCGTGGCTTGAGATAGGGGGAGGTTTCGGTGAGAACTGTCTGTCTACCTGCCCTTCCCCTCACCCCACCCCAAACATACAACCCCTATAAAGGCAGGCACTGTATTATAATGGTTAAGGAACTGGCTTTGTAACGAAAGATTGTAGGTTTGATTCCCAGGTAGAACAGTGCTGTTGTATCCTTGAGCAAGGTACTTAACCTGAGTAAATATCCAGCTGTATACCCTAGGGGTACGTTCGTAAATTCACTCTGAAAATCTGCTTTGATTACAGCGCTCCGTGACTCGAGCAGCACAAAGCACACAGACAATCCGCTAATAACCTCCTCAGCCATTTAGTTTTTTTTAGATTGGAGTGATCAGACGTTCAGATAGACGGTCTCTTCAGCCGGAGAGTCCAGTGAGCACTCCTAGCGCTCCCAGGTTGGCATGCTCTGAACTTCCGACCAGCAGCTCGGAATTTCCAAACGACCAGAGAGCATTTGGAGTGCGATCCGAGAGCTAGTAAACGAACGCACCTTAGATCAGCACCCCTACACTGCAAAAACACAAAATAAGTCAATCTTATTTTAGTCTTATATTTAGACTTAACATCTTATTTCCATTAACTTATATTAACTAAATAATAATATATAAATATTGTCAATGAGGTGAGACAGTTTGACTAATTTCAAGATTTGCCAATGGGGTCAGACAATTTCACTTGACAAGCAGAAAAAGAAACTTAAAACAAACAGGCCCTTGCCTTGGCATTGACTTTATCATCAGAGCGCAGTTCTGCTGGAAGCCTAATTGCACTTTTCTAGAACAAAATATAAATTTTTTCTCTTTGTGTTAGTCCTTGAAGGATTCAAAGGCAAGAGTCTGAATATGGTTTGGAGTGGTGTCGTTTGCTCAGTGAAAAGTTCACATTATGTAACCGATTTTCCAGTTAAGAGAACTGTAGCTTTTCCTTAAGTTTTCTCATTCATCAGGATGTGGTTTTGTTGTCGTTTACAAGCTGGGGCGGAGGACTTGGGTTTTGGGGTTCGGGGGTGGGGGTGGTCAGACAGTGTGTGGGCGGTTGTGTTTGGGGTCTTGTGGCATAAACTCTCAGACGGATTGCTGTAGTCACGAGAGATACCGTACAGGCACGCCTGAGTTTTTCCACACGACAAAACTATTATTTTATTGATTTTTTGTACTCATTTGTCAGATTTATTTTTATTTGTTTATGTTTAATCTGACCTGCTTCGCTTAAAGGAAAAGGAATACAAATGACATCACAAAAAAAGAACGACACAGCTAGTGATAATGTCAACGTTCATTTTTATTCTTGGCAAAGAGGCTTGTGTTTAATGTCTTTTCGTGACAGTTTTAAAGACAGAGAACGCTCTCTCTGAGTGTGGCCCAGTATTCCCAAGCATTATGACGCTTCTCTGTGGTGATGATTTTAAAAGGTTTTTCAGTTATTTTTTAAATTTATTATTCAAAACGATGAACTCTTCAGCCAGAGAGATGTGATTATTTTTCTCTCCCTGAGTTTGTTTTGACGAGTCCGGAGGTCAACATTAATAGCAAAGTGACACTGCACTACGGAAAACAATGGAATTAGCGTGAATGTGAATCACTTTCCCATGATTCTGTGTTATTAATCTTTCAAAGAGTGGGCAGGAACTATGGACCCATCCTAAAAATGCGGTCTGCAGAAGATAGGGGACTTTTCAGATTGAGTCATTCATGTTGCAATCAAAATGGTGAAACCTGTGGTGAGGAGAAGGAGTGGCCAACAAATAACTATGAAAACAATGACAAAATAGAGATAAATGTGGGAAAAATATGGTATGATGATGTAAACTGTTGCCAGTAACAAACCTAAAAGCTTTACGGTATTATTATTATTATTATTATTATTATTATTATCTTTCTAAAATCAACTGCTTCAAACACCTTTTTGTTTTGTTTAGCATTTATCTTTTTCTTCACAAAGTGTGGGCTTTTTGCTGGAGAGTCAGGCGTGGGCGAGTGGATTTGTTTGAAATGGCCCTGAAATGTGCAGAGGTCAGCGTTGCTGTGCATGTGCTAGGGAGCTGCCATGGTGACCCTCTGGCACAGGGGTCACCGTCTGACCACACCCCTGCCCCGGTCAGCTAGGGCAGGGAGAGATAGAAAGAAAAAGTGAGACAGAGAAAAAGGGAGAGGGAGGGACAAAGAAAGAGGGAAAGTGAGAGGAAGAAAGAGAAAGAGAGGGAGAAAGAGAGAGCGAGACAGAAAGGTTGTGGAGGGGGAGAGTGGAGGGCAGAGGGAGAGTGAGAGAGAGAGAAAAGAGAGGGAGGGGGAGAGAGAGAGTGAGAGTGAGAGGGAGAGAGAGGTTGTGGAGGGTGGAGGGCAGAAGGAGAGTGAGAGGGAGAGTGAGAGGGAGAAAGAGAGAGGGAGAGTGAGAGGGATAGAGGGAGAGAGGGAAAGTGAGAGGGAGAGATATAGAGAGTGAGAGGGAGAAAGAGAGAAGGAGAGTGAGAGAGGGAGAGACATAGAGAGAAAGAGAGGGAGAGTGAGAGAGAGAGAGAGAGAGAGAGGGAGAGAGAGAGGGAGAGTGAGAGAGAGCGAGAGAGAGGGAGAGACATAGAGAGAAAGAGAGGGAGAGTGAGAGAGAGAGAGAAAGAGAGAGAGAGGGAGAGTGAGACAGGGACAGACAGGTTGTGGAGGGGAGGGGGTGGGAGGACAGGGATTTTAAGACTCAGACAATAGGGGGCTGAGCGTGTCTGTGGAGGCTTTCCGGTGGTTTCCGTGAGCAGCGCTGCAGTGCAGAGCAGAGAGAGAGACACAAAGGGGAAGGGAGAGGTGTTTTCATAACCCTGTTAGCTTTGGAAAGGCGTTCATATTTGCACATGATTTCATCTCCCCTCAATGAGCCCCACTTCCTCCCGGGCTGGGCCCCCGGAGCACGCTCAGAGCGCGACTGAGGCTCAACGAACACCCACCCCCCACCAACACCACCAACACCACCAACAGCACCAACCCCACCAACACCACCAACACCGCCAACCACACCAACACCCACCCCCCACCAACACCATCAACCCCACCAACACCACCAACACCCACCCCCCGCCAACACCGCCAACACCACCAACACCACCAACACCACCAACACCACCAACACCCACCCCCCACCAACACCACCAACCCCACCAACACCCACCCCCCGCCAACACCGCCAACACCACCAACACCACCAACACCCACCCCCGCCAACACCACCAACACCCACCCCCCACCAACACCGCCAACACCACCAACACCCACCCCCCGCCAACACCGCCAACACCACCAACACCACCAACACCGCCAACACCCACCCCCCACCAACACCACCAACACCCACCCCCCACCAACACCCACCCCCCACCAACACCACCAACCCCACCAACACCGCCAACACCACCAACCCCCACCCCCCACCAACACCGCCAACACCACCAACACCCACCCCCCACCAACACCACCAACACCACCAACACCCACCCCCCACCAACACCACCAACACCCCCAACTCCCCACATGCATAAGAGCACCGTTTTTTCACACACGCCTCTCCAAGGGCCCCCGATATTAGCTTTTTTTGGAGGGGCCCGGCCTTTCATGGGCCTCCTCTCTGACCTGCACACTTCAAATTTAATTTCAAATTCAAATTCAAACATGGTCCACGTCGGCGTAATATTTCCAAGCACAATTTACATACAACATTTACGAACAGCAACAATAATAAAATCAGCAACAAGACAATTGTGTTTACTTATTATTAATGCTCACATATTAATAAATGTTATTACGAAAAACACCTGCAAACTGAATATGTGTGGCTTCTGTGTTCCATATTTGGGTGGGGCGAACGAGGGGGGCACACGTAAAGGCCACTCCTCCCCAGCTTGGACCCGTTTTCCGTTACACGTTTCAACATGGATAAAACCTCGGGGGACTTGCGGTCAGTAACCGCTTGATAGACACCACCTATACATCATGTCAACAGTCAATCTATCAAAAATAATAAAAGGATTAACTTAGTTATGATTCTTTTTTTTCTCTTCTTAACTATTTTCTCCCCCACAACCCATTTTCTGCAGTGTCAGAACCTTTTGTTCTTTTAAGTAAGCTACCTGATTGGCAGGTCCTGGGTAGGCCACGCCCCTGAAGGTGGAAACATTCTGTGCCCTCCCATCAGCTATTCCCATGGGATTCATTTTCCTGGCATGAATTCCTTCTTATTTTCTGTGCCAGTCAGGTGATAGAGTGATGCCCTGAGCTAACGTTCAAACCCTGACCACAAGTTCCTGGAAAAGCTGCACTGTAAAAAAATAAAAATAAATAAAAATCATAATAATAATTATGAACTAATTTCTGACACTTCATTAAACAAATACATGAATCATTTCTCACAGTTTTCAATATTAAGCCCTGTGGCAGCTGAAGAGTTTGGGTTTTGGGACTTGGAGCAGGTCCATGGGCCTGATGACAGATTACCGCTCAGGTAGAATCAGAACAAGAACCGACAGCAGCACGGCAGGGCCTGCGGAAAGCTGGTTCATCAGGCCCAACGGAGAAAACCACACCAGCGTAAAGCATTCAGCATAATCTACACCACTGGTCCCCAACCCTGTTCCTGGAGATCTACTGTCCTGTGGGTTTTCATTTCAACCCTAATTTAGCACACCTGATTCTAAAAATTTGCAGCTCAACGAGATCTCTAGCTGTTGAATGAGGTGTGCTTTGTTAGGGTTGGAGTGAGAGCCTACAGGACGGTATATCTCTAGCTGTTGAATGAGGTGTGCTTTGTTAGGGTTGGAGTGAAACTCTACAGGACGGTAGATCTCTAGCTGTTGAATGAGGTGTGCTCTCTTTTTTATGAAAGATCTCACAATCATGATATATTTTTGATTGATGTCACGATCGTTCACAAGATCATGAAAAAATATAGCGTAGGGTTGGCCTAGTTAATCTGCATTGCCTTGTTGTTTAATCAGCTAGCTCACCTCACCTGATGTCTTGGGTCTGAATGTCACTGATTTTAAGGTGAAAAACCAGCAAACTTGGCCCTTGCCCAATATTCAGTAACACCAGAGGTGAATTCAGTAACACCAGAGGTGAATTCAGTTACCAAGATGGCATTGAATGATTATGCAAAGGGGGCTGATGGGAGTTGAAGTTCAGATGTTGTCAAATATATCACCAGTCTCAAATTCTGGACTTCATCTCCCATAATGTTTTCTGCAAAATATTTAATGGCTCTTTGTCTACTGAATGCACACCAGCTGCATTGACTGCTGACTCACTAAGAAACATGAAATCATTAACATGGTTTCATATGAGGACACCAGCAATTCGGTCAAAACACACACAGCGTTTCGGACGTTTCAGCTGACCAAAGAAAACAGAGGAAGGAATGTTTAACTGAAAGTATACAGAAAGACAAAGAAAATAAAACTTTTTAAAAAAAACATAAAAAACTTATTTTATTTTAAATATTATAAAGAAAAATAATTACCACTGAAATGAAAGCCATAAAACAGGAGTTATAATTGGAGCACAAGTTTAGATTTGTACATTAATGTAACAAAGCTAATTAACTAAGTGACTGATAGCCTGGCATTACAAGGTTTTTTTCTTATTCACAAAAAGTTCCCTCTTTCTTGGCAATAACAAACGAAACTAAGAAAAAAAGAAAAAAAAAATCAAGGTCAATTGCAGGAAATTGACTCTCAAGAATAAAATTCACCCTGACAGGACTCCAGGGGCATTTTTTTAAATTAATTTTTAATATTCCTTGTTCATGCATGTCATCTGCCGAAGCCTTGGTGAAGAGGGTGGATGCATGGCAGGGCCTGTACGTTTTTATCTTTACCGAGACTTCTTTGATGAAAGAATTTAGCTGAATTGGCATTACTTCGACCGAAAGCCGCTTCAAGTTCTTGCACATACCTTTCATGCTAATTACGGCTTCACGCCCTAGTGTTTCGCTTGCTCGAGTCATATGCGTTTAAGCATATACACCAGAGATTACAAATTATTAAAGACAAATAAAATGTAGTCATTTTCACACCTGATGCTGTGTGTAAAAGTTGTTGCCATGCAGTACACAGTTGTATTTATTTATTAAATTTTTATTACACTGGGAAAAAAAAAAAAGTTTAAAAGCACCAAGGGCAAAGATTTTAAAAACGTAAAAGCTCAAAGGTCAAAGGTCAAAGGTCAGGCAGTGAACACTGCCCTGAGTGAAGTGTTAAATGGCAAAGTCTCCCACCTGTCAGGTAAAACCAACAAAGACCGTAATGCTAACAGAAACATTTTTCACCAGCGTTATGCAAGGCCATTGGGGAAGAACCGGAATACAGTGGGCAGATATCTTTTCTGCCTCTCGGAAATTGCCTCCTGCCAATCCCGATTCTGTGCACAAGTTTAGGGACCTGATGTTAGAGCATAAACCCCCTCAAACTTAAGTGTGGACCGTTAATTCCAGTACTTTGTCTCAAGTTACCTCATAAGACAAAGAAGACTGCTGAACAGGTAAAAGCAATGTTATTGTTAGCAAACATGAAGACATGGCTTTGAAGGGACACCTATCCCCACCCCTCCACCCACAAAAATGAGTGGGGGGGGGGGGGGGTTTGTATTATCAGAGGGCAAGCGTAGAGCAATTTATTTCATATTCACTACAAGCAGAAGCAAAAACACGCAATGCCATACCTGCTTGTGGCAGCCATTTTATAATTACAGACTGGGAATGGCAGCACAGTCTGTACCATTTTATTTGGCAGATAGGAGAATAAAGGAGGGAGTGAGGGGAATGTAATTACTCCCACTCCCTTTCTTAAATTGCAACCAAATCCCACTTGGCGCAGCTGCTATTATTTCATTCAAGAATTTTGGGGATTCCCCCCCAAACTCATAAAAATTGAAAACATCAAATTAAGCTCCAAATGCAAACCCCTGCCAAACTTGCCCTAACAACCACACCACTTTCAAAGTGACTAACCGTTCCTCTTCTAACCATACTAGCCAAGATAACGCAGAACAGGGCCTGCCAAGCATTTTTATACACAACCAGGTGCATGATGGGATGTCAATTGCACACCTGTGGGGAAGCACCTGCTTTCAATAGGCTATACTTTAAAAAATGTTTTATTATATATTTTTTTCAATAGGCTATACTTTGTATCCCTCAATTATACAATTATTTCCTTTATTTGGCAGTTACCTGTAGCTCTCTAGCCAAGACTTAGAGTGAGAAAGAAGATAAAAAATGCAACCCACCACGATTATACAGGCACTTTTATGGTTTATACAGGCATAGAGCTTTGCTCTTGTATAAGTCGTGAACAAGAAGGACCCCCTAATATAAATTAACCTAATTGGGTGCCAGGTGCCACTCTTCCACAAGAGAGCCAATCAGTTCACACCTTGTTGATGGAAGTTGGCAAATGCTTTCTCAGGCGTCGTTCCAGAATATTTAAAAAGTCAATGGTCCCCAATCCTGTTCCTGGAGATCGACCATCCTGTAGGTTTACATTTCAATCCAAATTTGGCACATCTGATTCTACTAATTAGCAGCTCAACGAGATCTCTAGCTGTTGAATGAGGTGTGCTTTGTTAGGGTTGGAGCGAGAGCCTACAGGACGGTAGATCTCTAGCTCTTGAATGAGGTGAGCTTTGTTAGGGTTGGAGTGAAACCCTGCAGGACGGTAGATCTCTAGCTGTTGAATGAGGTGTGCTTTGTTAGGGTTGGAGTGAAACCCTACAGGACGGTAGATCTCTAGCTGTTGAATGAGGTGTGCTTTGTTAGGGTTGGAGTGAAACCCTGCAGGACGGTAGATCTCTAGCTGTTGAATGAGGTGTGCTTTATTAGAGTTGGAGTGAAACCCTACAGGACGGTAGGTCTCCAGGAACAGGGTTGGGGAACCATAAATGCTTAGTTGGTAAGTTGAAAGTCACTCTGTACCTGGGGTGGGCAACTCCAGTCCTGGGGGGGGGCTGCTGTGTATGCAGGTTTAACTCCAGTCCTGGGGGGCCAGTGTTTATGCAGGTTTTTGCTTCCACCAGTTACCAATTATTGAATTAGCCCAATCATTTACATAATCTGATATTTTACCTACATTCCGCAATATGAACAGAAGCTGATGAATGTTGCTGTGCCTGACAACATGTATTGTTGCGTTTTATTGTGGTCTAATTTATGAGTAAATCGATGTTGGTGTATGTCATTAATTAACTTATTGAGGCAGGGTAACTGGTGGCAGCAAAAACCTGCATAAACACCGCCCCCCCCAGGACTGGAGTTAAAACTGCATACACACCGGCCCCCCAGGACTGGAGTTAAACCTGCATACACACCGGCCCCCCAGGACTGGAGTTAAACCTGCATACACACCGGCCCCCCAGGACTGGAGTTAAACCTGCATACACACCGGCCCCCCAGGACTGGAGTCCACCCCTGTTCTAGACCCTTTCCATAAATATTAAAACTGGCAGAAAGAACTGTTCCTCTGAGAATAGTTTTTTTATCATCATGTTACCCACTATTCATAATATTATATTGAGAACCTACTGAACTCAATAGTTAATTAGTCAAGGATCATTATTTTTTGCCACAGTTTATGTTTCCTGAAGTTGGTAAATGATTTCTGAAGCTGGTGTGCAGGGCTCCTAGAAAAAAGCTGTTATAGGTGTAGGATTTCACAATGGTTATTCCCCAATCCATGCACTTCACACGATAAAGAAAAGCAGTTGTCCATCCAAATTCTACTTCTGACACACAGCCAAAGCACCACTCTTGGGGATTGTGTTGTCGGAGAGCGTTTTGTCCATCGAATGCTTGTTTAAGTACATTTTTTATGTTTTAAGGTGGAGGTTTCGTGTTGAACGCAACGGAGTGTGTTCACGCTCTTGGCCCCAAGTGGGAAAACACATGGAACTTTGCTCCAATGAAATTTTACCATGTCGTTTGACTTTTTGATGTCGTAATACTCACTTTATTTATTTATTTATTTATTCATTCTATTACTTTCTGAATTTTTGAAACCAAATATCCATTTTTTCTCTCTCCCTTTCTTTCTCGCCCTTTCTCTGTATTCCTCTCTCTCTCGCTGCAGATGAAAAGAGAGCTTATTGTGCATGAACACCGCAGATTAAAGTCTTAATTATATCCTTCCCTTCCCACCCTCCGGTTCCGTAATGCTTTTTAGAGCGACAGTGCGGCTTTGTGTCCTTTCTACAGCTCCTTTTCACGTGCTATCGGATGTTAGAAAAAGAAAGAATAAAAATAGGTTGAATGTATTTTTGTACACGGACGCGTGCTGTGTACTATACACTAAAAACAGAAGACTGCATGCAGAAGATGGGCCTTAACCTTGTAAGGTGAAAGATCAGAAATATGTGATTAGAATGTTCTTAACTGAACATTCTAATCCTGCTGATGTCACAGTCACTCCTGGTGAGCGAAAGCGACAGGGTTCTAGAACACTCTGACACTCTGAATTTTCAAAAAACATTTTTAGAAAACAACCTACTCTTCAAAGGATTAAAACTAGTGCAGAGAAGCGACAAGAACCCCCCCCCCGGTGAAAGATTATACGTCAGCACCAACAGCGGCCTTAAGCAGGCTCGCTGGCACCCGGGATGGTTACTGTCTCTTATTTATGATACCTTTGGTCCTCCCCTTTTTTGGAGGTTTGTTGTCTCTCCCACCCAAAGGACATTTCCCGTGCAGCCTTAGGGAGTTTACATCATTCCTCTGGTCTTAAGCACCACAGTTCCCAGAGTTTTCAAAGGGCTGAGTCATGCTTTTCATGTTAATTATTCATTTTTTTTTTTTTGAAAATACTCTTTTCTCTCTCTTTCAGAGGGTGGAGCGGGGACAGGAAGGAACCCTGCTGTGGAACGCTTTTATCCGAGTGTGGGCCGTATTGCATTTCTATTGTATGAGGACTACGAGTAATGGAATTTATCCGGTTTTTGTAGCTTTATTTGTTGAATGTGCTACTTGTTCTTTTTCTTTTGAGATCAAGAGTATTTATGTTGTATTTGTTTGTTTTCCCTCCTCTTTTCATGAATGAACGATTGCACCCGAAATGGCCCAAACGGTTCAAACTGTCATGTCACCCATCTTTCACAAACGGTTTTGTTTTTTTCTCTGCGTTTGTGCATGTGTGGGTATGTGCGTGCACATTCGTGTCTGCAAATGTGTGTGCACGTCTTTGTGTGTATACTCGTGTTTGTGTATATGTGTGTTTGTGTGCACATTTGTGTGTGTGTGTGTGTCTGCCTCAACAGCCCTGAAAACACTGGGCCCTCCTTGTGAGGTGGGGGTGGAGTGAGACAGGCCCCAGCCTTTCTCAGACATGAGTAACCCACACAGACATTAGCACAACGCACACAAAGGCCAGCTTGTAAAGACTTCCCCTCCGCTGGGTTTTGTCACAAAATGTGTGTGGCGAATTCCTGCGTTTGTGGGTTTGTGGGGTACCCTTTAGAGAGCGCTGGGGTCAGAAGATGTGTCTTTGTGGAATCCACATTTCCCTTACACCCCCCTTCTGTCATTTCCCCCCGAAAAACCACCACAGAGCTGTTGCCAGGTAACAAAAGACAGCAATGTTTTACAGTCAGAGCTTTAGCAGGGGAACTTTAACACCATTAGACGTGTTTAAACCAAGACGCCAAGACTCAAATCCTCTTTGCGCTTGTATTTTTCATGGTTTTTCAGTTTATAATGTTTTTATCTGAATCTGAAAAATATTTTCCCACAGCATAGAAGTAACTGAAATGACATTGACAATGACATATAATATGACAATGAAATTAACTTGCTTATGTTTGTGATTGAAACTTTGGGGATTTCCAATGCTGGCCACCCTCTCAGAGAATTAACCAATATCATCATTTCTCTAACTGCTAACACCCTACTCCTTCACGAAACGTTTGCGAGAGAAATCCCTCAAAACATCTGGCATGTCGCTCATTAAAGTTATAACAGCATTCCAGGTTTTTAGTTCTTCAATGACTCGATGGCGTTAGTCAAGGCCACCAAAAGATGTCCCAGAAGCCTCTATGTCACTAGAGGCACAGCTTGCACAGACCCGGTGATCCAGATATTATCCAGATGGTCTGAAAGCAGGCACAAAGCACTGTGGGCCATGGAGGCCATTTAAAGATCTCTGAATTTGTAAAGCTTCGCCTCGGGTTACACGGACACACAAACCTCGGGACACTTTGCTCCTGAGATACTGGGTTTGATTTGAAACACTGGCAGAATAAAAGCAGGAATAAACGCGGCGATTGTTTTAAAGACGTGTAAAAAAACACACGGAATCGCGACGGTTCTTCCGCGGAGTTGCCCTTTTGAGGGATTACACCGGATCCGTTGGGTTTTTCCGAAGGTTTGGCTTCTCTTCTCATGCCGGGATCCACAATCACGTGCTCTGTTCTTGCTCAGCCAAGGACTGTGCCATTGATCCAGCTTCATTATCAGCTGTTGAAGGGCCAGTCTTGAGGGAGACAATAACCCTCAACTGGCTTTGTTACGGCTGGAAGCCTCTCCACTTGCCTGGGTTATTGAACCGCCGGACTTCAAAGTGTATTTTCTCACAGGGCACGGATTGTTCATTAAGGCCTGCCTCACTAACCATAAGGCCATTTTCTCTCTGCAAACCACCTCTGCCCACCCTCCACGCCGCTCCCACCCCCACCCCACACCACCCCCAAACTTACCGCTTCCAACTGACCTCCCCGATAGCGTTCCATACGTCAAACGTCCAATCTTTTCCTACGGGACCTACAAGATGCATTTTCTCTAGAAGGCGAAGGCCGGAGTCGGGTTTCTGCTCCGAATCGCGACCCGATGTTTTGCGGAACAAAAGGGTACTAATAAAGGCGCTCGGGTTCGACGGCGGTGCCGCGTTACGGACCTCAACAAAGACCTCTGTTCTGCCTCTATTTACCCAGCGACTTTGAAGTCACTTTGTTTGCCGTTTGCCATTGTCAGGTGTAAAAAGACCCGGGGATATTTCTCAAAAAAACCTGTGAGTTCACCAAGCGCCATGGAGGGACAATCTACGAGACAGAGGCCGTATTCATGAAGCATCTCAGAGTATAAGAGCTCTGATCTGGGATCAGTTTAGCCTTTTAGTTCATAATTGATAAGGTTTGTATATGAATGGGAAAAACTGATCACAGATCAGCACTCATAATCACAGATGCTCTATGAATACAAAGGCTGTATTGTACCTGAGCAACTCATAGGCATCTATGGAATGCAGTAAACCATAAATCATAATTGATATTTGGCCGTTAACACGCAAGACGATTCTCAGGATTTAGAAAACAGGACTATAAGGTAATAGATGCAGAAAGGTCAGCAAATGGTCGTATTTTTAAATATATTTCTTAATTTTCTTAGTATCTACTAGCAGAAATGGCTTCTTATCAAGCACAATGTTTTGAAGAAATCCAATAATAAAAATAAAATCCAATCCAATAAAAAGTAATAATAATGGCTGTTATTATTTGCTCTTTGCCCAGCCTCTATGAAATGCAGGACCCTTTAAAAAAAAACCTCCAGAACAAAAGCAAAAAGAACAGCCTTCAAAAGGACATGAGTACAGGTGGTTAATTACACCGGAGAATGGCGATAATAACCAAAAAAATACGAAGACGTATCGTTCTGCACCTTCTTGTTTCATGATTTAAAAGGTGGGCTGGGACAGGTGAGGGTCTTCTGGGAGAAAGACCCTGCTGGTGACCAGTTCCCACGGCGACAGAGACAGACCCTGGGATGGGGCCAAACCCAGAGAGAGAGAGAACGGGAGGAGCGTGCGGGTGGACAGAGCGAGAGAGAACGGGAGGAGCGTGCGGGTGGACAGAGCGAAAGAGAGAGAACGAGAGGAGGGTGCGGGTGGACAGAGCGAAAGAGAGAGAACGAGAGGAGGGTGCGGGTGGACAGAGCGAAAGAGAGAGAACGGGAGGAGCGTGCGGGTGGACAGAGCGAAAGAGAGAGAACGGGAGGAGCGTGCGGGTGGACAGAGCGAAAGAGAGAGAACGGGAGGAGCGTGCGGGTGGACAGAGCGAAAGAGTTCAAAGCGTTGTTCTGACCTCTTCGGCTCGCCTCTGCCCTCCTCCCTCTGAGAAACGAGTAGAGAGGGAGCTGGGAAGCAGGACGGTCAGGAGCATCGTCAGGCCGCCGAAAACATCTCCCAGAGCCCCGCGCTGTGAGTCAGCACCACAGTAATACAAGAAACCAGAGAGCGCGGGGGGGGGTGGAGAACGATGTAGATCTCGTTTCAAGTTTGGGGGGGCAACAAACAGGAAATTTTGAGGGGAGCACTAACAGTACCATCCAATGCAACATGATAATATTGGGGGCATCATGTGATGTCCCCCCCTCCATGGAGGCATGGAGAGAGAAAAAAGGGGTACCAAGCCGTTTTGGAGGGGTCCCCAGCAGTGCTTGAAGTGGACCGGAACAAATATGGCTACACCGTACCGGGAATTTTACATTTTGCTCATACGAGTCCCGCCACTCTTTCAAGCGTTCCGCTACCTCCCATAAGTTCTACGGACAGTTTCTGTGCGCCCACGACATTTTCTTTTTTCCTTGCCCACAAAAAACCCTGTATTGTCGTCCATAACGATTCATTGACGTGAGCCTGCCCAAACAGAGTTCATTACCGCTCACCTGCTTTCTTGCATTCTCACCTGCTTTCTCACTGCTTTCCTGCATGGGAACCTGTCTTTTCAACAGTTAGCTAAGTTTGGCTCAACAATGGGAAGTCCTGGAACGGACCGTACCGGGAATTCTACGTTTTTCTCACGTGAGTACCGGTACTTATTTTTTTCTCACTTCAAGTGTTGGTCACCAGTGTCCCCCAAACTGAGTCACAGTCGATCAGCTTCCCCCAACTGAGTCACAGTCGATCAGCTTCCTCCAGGAAAAGGACGGTTAGAGGGTATAGGGGGAGAAGAGCCTTGCTCCGGGGATTGAACAAAAAAATTATAAATTATAAGTGTAAAAAGAAACCATGCATTAAGAGGGAAAAGTGTGCTTCAAGTGTGGGAAAACACTCCCCCCCAACCCTCCCTGCCCCCCCCCCCCAAAAAAAAAAGAAAAACCTAATCATAATAAAATAACACAGAGCAGACAAACCAAACCAGGCTGGCCTCCGACAAGCCAGGGTCTTCTCAGCCCTATATTAGCTCCAGATCCACAGAAGAAGAGAGAGAGAGAGAGAGAGAGAGAGAGGGAGAGAGAGGGACGGGTATATTAGCTCCAGATCCACAGAAGAAGAGAGAGAGAGAGAGAGAGAGAGAGAGAGAGAGAGACGGGTATATTAGCTCCAGATCCACAGAAGAAGAGAGAGAGAGAGAGAGAGGGAGAGAGGGATGAGTATATTATCTCCAGATCCACAGAAGAAGAGAGAGAGAAAGGGATGAGCATATTAGCTCCAGATCCACAGAAGAAGAGAGAGGGAGAGAGGGACGGGTATATTAGCTCCAGATCCACAGAAGAAGAAGAGAGAGAGGGACGGGTATATCACGCTCGCTGTACACGCACACGCATTCAAACGCACACAGAAACACACCCTACACACAACATCAGAAGCACGCACACGCCACACACACACACCACACACACGCAAACATACCACACACACACACATGGTTTAAACACAAACACACTTTTTCTGCTTTGTGAAGTTTGGGTGGTTGGTTATTGTACGTATGTGCTGTATTCTGGAAGCAGCCAGATTACTGAGGAATTGTTGGCCGACTTTACAAAGAGGGGCCGGAGGGCCTCATGAAAAGCAGCCATTTAGACTACATGTTCAAACAATGTTCGTGTTTGTATATGTACATACTACTGAGAGACAGGAGGTCATACGTACATACATACTTTTGGTATGCGAGGACTGAAGCATGTTTTCTTTGGGGGGGTGGGGATCCTTTGATGACTTGGGTTTGAAGGTTGAAGGCTACCCCACCCAAAAGCAGCCTCATCCTCGTTCATTTCCACATACAATTAATCATATAGACTCATATAGAGCCAAACGCCATACATCAATCAAGGCGTATTAAATTAGAATACAGGTCATAACTGCGCGTCTGTTTTGGGAACGGATCAGTTAACCCGCATAGCTTCTAAATTCAGTGTGGATGCACATGTGACCGCAGGCAAGAAAATAAACCGTCACACGTTTTGCGTTTTCATCCGAAAAATGTAATGGAAAAAAGTAACCCAAAAAAAAAAAAAGGCTTCAGGATAACGCATCTCCTCTGAAGGTGCGCCGCGCAGCAGGGAAATTAAAGTGTGAGCGGTTCGAGGGAAAGCGGTCGTAGGTGACGCTCGGAGGATCTCTAAGCTTCCTCGG
Organism: Ilyophis sp. 1 JC-2022; assembly: GCA_022702515.1. Taxonomy (NCBI): domain Eukaryota; kingdom Metazoa; phylum Chordata; class Actinopteri; order Anguilliformes; family Synaphobranchidae; genus Ilyophis; species Ilyophis sp. 1 JC-2022. Next base: position 82,469,558 of record CM040405.1, read on the forward strand.
CTCGCTGAATAGACCACACAGCGACAGTGTGAAAGGACGGGTAGTACTCGTAACCGATCCAAATGTATAGCCTACGCGCACGTAGCAGGATAGCCTGGGCATGGAGGTTTTTTTGATGAATCATAAAAGCTGGCAGCGCAACACGCACCCCTGTTCGCGACTCAAATGTATTTCCATTGCGAGAAAAATGTTATGTTTTTAATAAAGATAATTTTCCTTACCCCTGCTCTCCCACCCAAACACTCTCGAGTTTTATGGGAATCTGTGATTACATGCCTACATTAAATGCAGTTTCATATACCAGCAAGGATAGGGTAAGGAGAAATGGGTGTTGGATTAATCTCATGCATCGTTATTCATAGCCGTCTTGAGTTAAGCAACGGTCTTCAAGGAAATCGAGGGAGGTTCTGTAATGTAGGGAAACACGGCGCGACATGCGCAAAGAAGAGTAGTTGCACGCATACAGCAGCAATTGGCCAACTCGTGTGTCATTTTCCGGAATCTAACGTTTCTTTTTTAGATGTGACAGACTACAATTAACTTTCACTAAATTAGATATTCTTATTGCTCAAGTCTTTCGTCCACGTAATATCAACTTCAGAAGGCACATTTATATGAAATAAATGTATAGGAATATAGATTTTTTTAATTTTAAACCCAAGTTCTGCATTTCCCTAAAACACAGCAAGAAACTCCCAACCAGATTCATGAGGGGCTACTGGTTGCATCCAATTCATAAGTTTACCAACTTGAAGATTTGAAGCGCAAATCAGGCTGGCTTAATGTACCAAACGTATGCAGTAATGATCAAGGGGGCCCAGAGTGGAACTGAAAATATCCAGCATGAATCAGAACTGATCTTTGACCTTTGAATACAGGAAACGGCTGGCCAGATTTCCCCCGGTACCTCACACGTAATCCTGAAAAGGGCTTTCCTCGTAGGCCGGTTTCTCCGGATGGCCTCGTCCTCTTAATTCGGCCCTCATCAAGAGAAAAGCTGGCTGTTGGATTAGCACAACTAAACCTGGTGTTTTAACACCTCGGGTAAAGCGTGGACATAATGCCTAATAGGCTAATAATCCGCTGTAGTTTCCTCAATGGCTTTAGCACTCAGACAAGGGCAGGACCTGGACCACAAACCCTACTTACACTGCATTACTAGCATTGAGCAGATGCTCTTGCATTTTTACATCCGTTCATACAGCTGGATATATACTGAAGAAATTCAGCTTAAGTACTTTACTCAAGGGTAGAATGGCACTCGAACCTGCAACCTTGACTTTTTTAACCTTTCTTTATACAGGGTATGTTGATTGGGAACACATGCTCTTTTACAGTAACGCCCCCCCCCCCAAATGCGGACACGGGGAGAACACGCCAACTCCACACAGAGACCTTGGCCGGGATTTGAACCCAGGACCCCTCTTGCTGTGAGGTGACGGGGCTGCACCCACTGCACCACTATGCCTCCACATGCCCAGTTTCCTAATCATTACATTCATACTGTCGCCCCACACATAAGAGCCAGTCATTCATTTCATCCCCTACAGTAATCCGGCAGCTTAACGTCAGGATTCTCTACCACAAAATGGCAGATGGCTGAGAGCAGTCGACGTCTGTTGTGGTCAAAGATGAACCCCACACAGGATGCGCGAGAGTTTTGACGCACGGCTTATGAAGCGAGGCACTAAATTGTGGCGCGCCCCTCGGGGCCGGACGACCTAGCCCTCAGGACCGTCTGTGTTTTAGAGGGGCGTGTTCGCCAGTACGGTTAAGTCGAAAGTGATCCCATAATTAACAGGCTCAGCTCCCCCGAAGAAACGAGGAAAAAAAACAAAAAAAAACACGTTTTGGCTTTCCCAGCCAAGCTTATTTCTGTAGGCGTTTGTTAGCATTGTGCAAGAAAGCTTCCAAAAAAGCCCAGGACTGTACCGAGTACATAAGCCGCTCATAGACATCAAGCGCATTACATCACATTACAGGCATTTAGCGGTCGCTAACCCACAGCGATTCACCCAATGTACATTCTTTACATACAAGCCCACGTACACAGCCAGATATTTCCGAAAGCGCTCCAGGTTAATTACCCTGCTCAAAGCAACAATGGCATTCCCCCGTCCTGGGAATCAAACCTGCAACCTTTGGGGGCAACAAGCTTCCCAAACCGTTACACTGTGTGGTCACCCAGACGTACGAAGGCTGAGACGTGATCAACGTAACTATAAATCGGGGGCATGTATGCATTTTGCCGGAGAGTTTTGAAACCGCTACACAGGGAAGGAAACAAGATCACATGACCGATTTTCTGTTATCACATTTTGTCCCCCCGTGAGCTTGTTTTGATGTATTCCTTGTACACAGTCCTCACCCTGTTAATCTCTCGGGTTTCCCACGCAGGTTCCACTGCACGCGGCCCTTTTAAACGCGCCGACATGTTTGCATAAACTTGTGCCGGACAAAGACGTCTGGTCCACACAAAGTCCGCACTGTTACCCCGCTCATGCGTTTCTCCGTCCGTTTTAGTCTCCTGCATACGTTAAAACCAGCTCCTCGGCCGCCAAATAAAACCACTTCAAAAGTTGAATCCTCTTTTCATACAAAATATTTAATAAATATTACTTTCAAAAAAAGATTTATTGCCAGGAATAACACCTCAAAAAAACAACAAAAAAAAAACAATAAAAATAAAAAATCCATTCTCAAGTTTGACACTAAAGTAAAAAAAAGTACGCAAAATTTTCTCCATGATCTCAAGGGTTAACGAATGAGATTAACATGTTTGTTTTTTTGTAAGAGCCTCTTAAAAATAAAAAATCGAATGAAAATAAAACAATGTGCACAGCGATAAAGCAGACTCCTGAATAGGCAGTGTCTGATTAAAGGTCTACAGTGTTCATATCGGATCCCCACACTTCAAGTATTCATGTTCTAGCTTATTACGTTACGCTAGTAAAACCAGAAACTAATTACAAACACATTCATCTAAATGTGGTTTCGTCTGTTATACAAGTACTGTGTGGATTAAGATAATTTTATTTATTTTTCCTTCTTTTGACGCCTTGCTGACTTTTATTAGTTTATTTTTTCGACACATGCAACTATTAAGCTACAAAAGATATTGTTCCCTTAAAGTGTTTCATATTCATAGAAAACGATGGCAGTCACGCCCGTCGCTATGCTTTCCTAAAACCCAAAAAGCAGCTAAATTATAGTCGTTTCATTTGTTCTCACATGCCTAAAGTACTTACAAGAAAGGTCCTGGCAAAAAAGATACTATAGACAGCATCTAAGATACTATAGGTTTCAAACGTCTGACATTGTACAAAACATTTCTTTTTTTTTCATCTTTTTTGTTTTTTTGCAGGCAGAAAAATGCCCTCCTATCGTTAAAAAATAAACTATTCTTTCAAGAACACTTCAAATTTTGGCATTTATGAAACATGAAACAAAATTTTCATCAAAAATAAAGAAGCTGTAAGCTTACAAAGCCATCAAAACCTTCAAATCTAAACAATACATATAAATAAAAAGAGGAATGATATTAAGGCTCTTGATTATTAAGTTAATAAATCAAATATACACAGTGATTAATTAAAAAAAATATTTACATATCTATACAACGTTCTAAATTGACACTTAAATTCTTCATATTGGCAGCAACTGCTGACATTGACCTGACCTCCCCCCCACCCCGACCCCCCCCCCCCTCACAAACAAAAATATAATAAAATAATAAATAATAAACTTTGTGATGGTTGCTGTGGTATGGAGCTGCAAAGATGCTTTCAAATACAGAACTAGTCGTTCACCAAACATATAGAGCCCACATAAATTCAAAACTATATTCAGGGTTTTTTTGTCGTCATTTTCTCTTTTTTAACAGTCGAAAAGAAAACCGTTTTAGACCATTCGCAATCACTTTCCCAAAGGGGGGAAACGTGAAATTCGCTTAATACTCAAAACCCACCATGTAGTGTGTGCTTACCCATCGTGTATTTCTCACATCTTGATTCGTGAAAAAATAAAATAAAATAAAAATAAAAAAGGTCACTTGAAACTAGTTTTGCATAGACATGGAAAATGCAGCAGTCGATCCGTCCCAGCCACAGCAACAATCTTTGCCAGTGTAAGCCAGCTTGTCAAACTTAAATTAACACAGGGATTCTATGCAAATAATAACCTTAGAGTCAAAACAAATATGACGCAACAGTTTTTGTTTTTGTTTTGTTTTTAAGAACTACAAACTCTGAGAGAACCCGCCCGCCTCCCAACCCACCCCTGAGCCCTCCCCCTTCCGCCTATGAGGCAAGAAGCGGACTAGGTTGCACGGCAACACGGCTGCCCCCCGCCCCGCCCCAATCCCCCCCCCCACACTATACAATGTACTCCATCCGGCTTAAGCTCTGTGCCGTTTCTAGGTCCCTGTTGTCCTGCTTATTTGTCCAGTTCGGGTGTTTGGTGGGCGTGGTGTGGGACGTTTTGTCCTCCCTGTCCACCAGGGTGTAGGCCGGCTGCTTGGCGAAACGGCCCTTCTCCTTTCGCCGTTTCTCAACCTCCTCCTCTTCCTCGGCCGCCACCTCCGAGTTGTTTGTCCTAATTTTGGCGATGATGGAGTTTTTGTCCTCGTAGTCCTTGACGGGGCCGCCGTTGGCGTTGGCGTTGGCCGGGTGCTTCTCTATGGGGTTCTTGATCTGGTTGAGCTGCTCGCGGACGTTGTTGGTCGTGTTGTCGTCCGTCGCCGCGGCGCTGGCGTTTCCCTGGCTACTCTGCTTCCGCCTGCGACGCACGCACCACAGGAAGGCGGAGCCTAGCGCCAGGATCCAGATGACGATGAACACGGAACTCAGCAGGGGAAGCAGGTAGTCTACTGCAGGGAACGAGACGGACGGATGTCAGTAAAGCAAGCTACACCACAAACCGAACGCGCACACAAAAAACCCCACCCCCAAAAAACAGCCACCAGTTAAAGATGTGGTATTTCTGAACTAATCTGGAAATATGGATTCAAAAACCATAAATGTTTCTGGGGGAAGCACTAGTACTAGGCTTGACAGCTGAACATTCTCTCTTGCCATCATCTGTCAAACAATGCAATGGCTATTTTGTGTGTTTGTGTGTTTACAACAGACCCATGTCTTCTGCCTCTGTCTTGAGACATTCAGGCTCTAAATCAGTCTTGGTCAACAACAAAGACGATGAAGCAGCCAGATTCGGTGAGAGAGTTTTGACCAAGACACCAGGATTAGCAGCCCTACTCTTAAAAAGTTTAGGGGATTCCTTTCTGAGCTCATAGAAGCTGAACACACACCACACTATAAAAATAGGTTACAGTGACGCCATAATTCAGAGTTAAATGAATCCCTCCAAGCACAGTGTGTTTATCAAGACTGCAAAGAGGTCTCAAAATCCACATCTTACTTAGGGGCGTACATTTGCGTCAACATACTATGAGCCTGACCAGGCTGTTCATAACCGTACAGTACTATGAGCCTGACCAGGCTGCTCATAACCTTACAGTAATATGAGCGTGACCAAGCTGCTCATAACCTTACAGTAATATGAGCGTGACCAGGCTGCTCATAACCTTACAGTACTATGAGCCTGACCAGGCTGCTCATAACCTTACAGTAATATGAGCATGACCAAGCTGCTCATAACCTTACAGTAATATGAGCGTGACCAGGCTGCTCATAACCTTACAGCACTATGAGCCTGACCAGGCTGCTCATAACCTTACAGCACTATGAGCCTGACCAGGCTGCTCATAACCTTACAGCACTATGAGCCTGACCAGGCTGTTCATAAGCTTACAGTACTATGAGCCTGGCCAGGCTGTTCATAACCTTACAGTACTATGAGCCTGACCAGGCTGTTCATAACCTTACAGTACTATGAGCCTGACTAGGCTGCTCATAACCTTACAGCACTATGAGCCTGACCAGGCTGCTCATAACCTTACAGTACTATGAGCCTGACCAGGCTGCTCATAACCTTACAGTACTATGAGCCTGACCAGGCTGCTCATAACCTTACAGCACTATGGCCTCCAACAGCCTGCTCAGGCTCAACTCAACCAATGAAATGTAACATAACTAGAAAAAACTCGCTAGGGCCAATCATATTTCAGAAAACTAATCTGACAAACTTTCCCAGGCTCAAAAGTAGACCTGGACTAATTTAAACTTGGGAAGGTCGCCGGCTCCTCTGTGACGATGACCGTGACAAAGGGCTTCTTACCGGTTGAGCCCGGAGTGTGTCGCCGGACTCCCGCAATGGCGGTTATGATGGCGTTGCTTCCGTTGCGTTTGCTAACGAGGTTGACGATCTTATCCGCAATTTCTTTGATGGGAGTTCGGTCTTGTCTCTGATCTTCCGTTGACTGAAATAAAAATAAATGTACATTAAGGGAAAATCAAATCCAAAATCCAACCGAGGGATGGCATCAGTTCATGTTACAATTTCACTCGGTACCGCTAAGCAAAAGAAGCAAATTCACATGAATTTCCTAAACTGATTTGACCACCCACCCCACCCCCAACTCTAGAACTCTGGACTCAAGATTCAATGCCGAATCTTGGAGACCACAGCAGGCGTAAAGCAGACATTCGGTGAGCAACAAAGATTACATTTTGTTGAACAAAACTGTTTATAGAACACATTCTCCTAAGCCAGTGGTTTTTCAACCTTTTCTGAACCAGGGACCCCCACCAACGCTCAAAAACATCCAGATGACCTCCATCATAACTTTAAAAAGGGTTATATAAAAAAAAAAAAAAGGCTTTTATACTTAGAGATTTGGGGAAATATTTCAATGTAATCATTGTAAGTCATATCAACCCAGGCTAGTGACCCCCTACAGTACCTTCAAGAACCCCCCCGGGTTCCGCGGACCCCCGGTTGAAAACGCAGAGCCTAAGCTGGCGGCGTTCTGCCCTGAACTAGCCTTTACAGAAGGCACCATCCAATCACTGGCAACCGTGTGGCCGCTGCTCAGAATAAAGAAGTGGATTATGGGTACTTACTATGGTGACGTGGATCTCGTTGTTGGCGGTAGGCGAGGGTTCGCAGGTCATAGCCACCGAGTGTTCGGACGACAGGTTCCGCACCACGTACAGGTTCCTCAGCTCTGTGCAAATGTGCTCAACCGTCAGACCCTGCCATGACAAAACAGTGGTTGGGAGGGGTCAAAGGTCAGAATAAGCGATGTTCAAAATCCAAAGTGTTCGACAAGGAGTTCCGTCGTTCCCGGGTGGGACTCCGGTCTGCAATATCGCCAAAACGGCACCTCAAAAATCAGCTTTCTTGTCGGCCACTTAAGGTCGGTTTTGTGTCATACGCACAGTCATAGGCACATTTCTCCATTTTCATTTAAACTGTTCGAAGTCACCACAAAGGAAACGTCTTTACGCTCTGAGCCTTGTTTCCATCCATCAGAGTCTTAGAGAAAAGGTTTCAACAAAACTTTCCCAATTCCAAATGCAGCAACAGACATCATTGATCAATGCCGACAGCAGAAAATTATGGATCTTTTGGCAGTTGAGAAGGAGGGGGGCGGTAATCATTGTAATGGCTGGGGGAAAACCCTGAAAATTGACACAAAACTTCACCGTACAGGCGGATTATTATGATTTCCCCCCCCCCCCCACAGAAACAGAGCCCTCCTTTCAACCGCCAAAGTGAATTTGATCTCGGGAGCGGCTCTATTGAGTTAGCGCGGGAATATCGTTAGCGGAGCCGTAATGGCCTGGGAGCTCATAACCGAATCGGGTTTTCCCCTACCCCCCCGCCAACCCCAGTTGATGACTTACAGGAGACATGGTTTCCTTGTTAAAGGTGAACGTGATGTTGGCGCAGCTGTTCTCCAGGAAATTGGAGCCGGGGTGACATTTGGCCTGGAGCGGGGGCTGGTCAGAGGGCCAGCACTCCCCCTGACCGGGACAGGGCTTGACGAAACAGTGCTCGTCCTTGATGGGGACGCAGGCCTGGCCGACGGGACACTCCCCGCGACCTTTGCTGTGCAGTCGGCAGGACTTGGGGCCGCACCACATCTGCTGAACGACAAAAATAAATAAACGAAAGAAAGAAAGAACGGGGGTGAGGAACATGGACATGAGGCAGGCAGCAGTTAAGTCCGTCAGGACCCCGAAAAATCTAGCATACACGGGTGGGGGGGGGTGACCTTAGGGCTGGGTAGATGTCCTTATGCACCCATCTTCACCAAGAGACCCATTATTTACATTAGTACTGTTGTCATAGTGATGTTGTAACACCGGGATACATGACTGTTCTCACTTGATGGTGGTTGTGTTTTTTTTTTAAACAGAATGAGGGGGAAACTGTATTTTTGAATTAGAATTTTTTCCTAAAAGGGATGATATATTAACATTTTATAGAGAGACCCCTCCCGACCCCCCTGCCCCTCCCAAAGTTATGGGACCTATGACAAAGATGCGGTTTCTTGAGAGTCCACGATAACAAAGATAAGATTTTTTCCTGGTTAATCATAATCTACAGTAGACATGCTGTATGTGGGGGGTCTATGGTAAAGGTGATAAGTGTTTAATCTGAGGGGTCTACAGTGGAAGATGAGGTGTGTGACCTCTGGCGGTTTTGGCAGGAGGGGCGCGCTGTACCTTCGTGCAGGTGGTCCTCCCGTTGTGGCACTGGCAGGTGTTGCAGTCGTCATCCCACTTGCTTCCGTCCGTCGCTACGCGGCCGTTAGCGATGCAGGGTCTTCCCGTCACTGCGAGAACAAAACGAGAAAAAAATTTTAAATAAAAAACGGTCAAGTTTACGGTGCCGACCGCTAACGTTCTCATGTCGCTCTCTCCTGGCGGGTTAAGCCTGGCCTGGGGGCGGTCTTATCTGGAGGGACCATCTGTGCTTCACACTATCTGCCTGACCTGACTCGGGTTGTAAATCAGTCTTGTTTAGCACGACTGGATTAGGAACCACTGCAGGTAAGAGGCCTTAATGGAACTGGGACCGCCCTTTCCTTCTTTACGGACGAGATAGCGGCGAATTTGCAGGACTGTCCAAGTGGGAAGGAATATCTGAGGGAACGGTTTTCGAGGCGAGAGGAAACGTGCAGCGGTGACCTGAGGTCACCCTTGGAGGCGCTCTCACCTTCCTGACACCTGGGCCCCGCCCTCCCGTGGGGGCACAGGCAGCGGTAGCCGTTGATTTCGTCCACGCAGGTCGCGCCGAACGCACAGGGTGAAGACTGGCACTCGTTAATATCTGCGAGAGGAGGGGAGAAAAAATTAAATAAATGTATAAATATAAAAATGAAGTAAATTCTATCTAAAGTAAAGTCTTAAGGCTGTCTTAAGTGTTTTAGTCTCGTCGACTTATTGTTATTAAGACAAACTCTTATGAGACGTCTCTTTTTTCTCTCAAGTAGAAAATATGAGCTTGTTTTACATTACGTTTTGCTTGTCTAGTGAAATGTTCTTACCCCATTGGCAAATCTTGAAATGAGTCAAACTCACCTCATTGGCAATCTTTTTGTCTTGTCTAGCAAAAAAGTCAAGGAAATTTGATTTTAAGTCTAAATATAAGACTAATATACTTGTTAAGATTGACTTCTTTTTTTTGTTTGCAGTGCAGAAATATAATCGGTCAGCCATTCAAATAAGCCAGTGTCTCAGCTGGAGTTACTGTTCTCCACAAAACGAGTCAGACTTGTATCGTTCCCCCACTGTAACCCGATGCAGGTCAATCGGACGCCCTCGAGTAACAATCAGATTAAAAACGCGGGAGGTGGCAGGCCCGTTTCACATTACGTCTCGTGGAGGACAAACAGTAACCCTGAACCCTGAGAAACAACAAAAACTACACACTAGTACAACTAGAACACATTTGAAAATACATTGTATCATATTTTTCTGGAAAGTCCACATATTTACAATATTTGCAGCATCTTCCATCTCTGTGAAGGAAGGCTGTACACGAGTTCTTGTTATTCTGAGTCTAAGCGTGAGATAGCTTCAGAAAATCCTGACAAAACCATTGTCAGGTGTGTGACAGGTGTGTGACAGGTATCCAGATTGACTGATCAAAACCTCTGAAAGCCAGACGCAGCAAATATATTACGCGGTCGAACCTTAGAAATAAACCCCAAACAAGCTGCTAATCAGGACGGTCTATCGCCGATCAGCTCCGAGAAGCAAAGCGTTCCTCTGTGGGCCCCGAGCGCTAATCACATGACCTGACTGCCCTCTCTCCTCGGCTGCGGGCGCAAAGCTTTTCCAATTGGACATCGACACCACTTCAGTCTCCGGCGTCCGTGGAAACGGCCGGGCTTCGGCTGTGGCGGGAGTGGGTGCGGATTGCGGTCCGTGGTTTTTCCGCACATCGGACTTTAACGGGCATTAGCGAAGGATAAAAGCCCAGGGACTAAACCCGGAGGTTAATACTCACTTATGCGACAGTCAGGGCCGGCGAATCCAGCGGCACATTCGCAGCGGTACCAGTTATCGCCGTCCACGCACGTCCCGCTGTTGTAGCTGCAGAAGGGAGACTCCCGTTAGTCCCCACAACCACAAAAAGGGGGTCAAGACCCGGTCCCCGCAACTCGGGTGTGTAGTCAGAATGCTTGTCGAAAAGTTTTTTGTTTTTTTGTGTGTGTGGGACAGTTTTTATATATTTATAAATTTATTCTACTCCTTTAAAAATGTATTGTGTCTGTCCATGTTTTGTTTAATTGCATAACAAAACAGCCCTGGAGTTAGAACAAAATTACATTGCGCCAAATTTAATTAAAACAGCAAAAAAACAAAAACAAAAAAAACAGTCCAGACTGTGTAGACACTGGCTGCCGCGGACAGCGTAAACACAGCCAGCTGAAGGAACGCTGGCAACGAGAGCAACAGCTGGGCATGTTTCCTGATGCCAGTGCTCTCGCTCGCTCGCTCCTTCAGCTCGCTGTGGGAACCCACACTGGCGGGACTTGTTTACCACTGCCGGGAAATTCCCGAATGTGCGAAGGGAAGGAAGGAGTGACTTACCAGGGGTGGGGATTGCAGTCATTAGTATCTGGAAAAGAGAAAGTTACATGTTTAACACACGTCAGCCCAAAACCAATCGAAACCTACAACAACAAAAGACAGAGAAGAGCAAGTCTGCTCTTGCACAGAGCTGGCCTGTGAGTTACACATTATCCCATCTTATTAACTGCACTTTATTAACTCTCTCCATGACTAAATATCTGAGAATACATCACCCCCCCCCCCCCCACTTTTTAGACACATGCACAGCACAAGGACCCTGGGCAAAGCCAGCGATTCATAGGGCTTAGGAATGCGCTAGAAAAAAAATAATAATATAAAAAGATAACATCTGTGTCCTCTTTTTAAAAAATATGCAACATTTCCCAAGGCCTACAGCTGCCAGCGAGGGGACCAGTGCTGACGTGGACAGCAGAGTTAGCGGCCTATAAGTTAGAGACCATCGCTGGAGTTAGCGGCCTGTAAGATAGCAACCCGCCCTAGCATTAGCAACCTGCACGGTAGCATCCAGTGCCAGTTGTAACGGCCTGCAAGGTTAACAGTGTTAGCACTAGCGTTAGCAGCTTGTAAGGTCACGACCAGTGCCCGTTTTTCACGGCCTAGAGCCGCTAACGGGACCCCCCCCCAGGGACGGGACACTCACTCTGGGTGCAGGTGGAGCCCTCCCAGCCCTCTTTGCAGACACAGGTAAAGGAGTCTCCGCTGACCACACAGGTGCCCCCGTTCTCACAGGGGTTTGGCAGGCAGCTGCTGTTCTTGGCTGCGGGGTGAAAAAAGAGCCGTTAGCATTTTTCGTCCCCTCCCCCCTGTGAACCATTAGACGGGCAGCTAACTGAGAGACAGAGGTAACCCCGCACCCAAGCCCACCCCATCCCCACGGGCACTTGTGTGTTTCTGTGTGTTTTTGGGGTTGGCACGCAAATCAAATGTGGCTCAAACGTTTTCACAAATTCTGAGAAAGTTTAGAGGGGTTTTGAGGGGATAATCTTCCTGACTGGGGCCGTTTAAGCAGATTACTGTCAGCGTCTTTGGCGGGAGGCAGGGGAGGGGGGTTTGAGGCTAGCGGGCGGGTGGACGGGGCCGTAATCCCGCCGGGCTGTGATTGACAGCTCTGTGCCTGGCGGCGGTGTGCGCTCACCGATGTTACAGGTAGCTCCCTCCCAGCCTGGCGCACACGTGCACTTGAAGGTGTCTCCTTCGTCGTAGCACGTTCCTCCGTTGTTGCATGTGGCCTCGTCACATTGGCTCTCACCTGGAACCAATCCACCGGTCAGAGCGCACACACACGCAGTGTTACACACACACACACGCAGTGTCACACGCACAGACACTATGAGACAGACACACACAGACAGACACACAGACACAGACACAATACACACACACACACACACAGTGTCACACGCACAGACACTATGAGACAGACACACACAGACGCGTGCATACACACACAGACAGACACACAGACACATACACACACACACACACACAGACACACAGACACACACGCACAGACACTATGAGACAGACACACACAGACGCGTGCATACACACACAGACAGACACACAGACACAGACACATACACACACACACACACACACACACACACACCACACACACACACACAGTGTCACACGCACAGACACTATGAGACAGACACACACAGACGCATGCATACACACACAGACAGACACACAGACACAGACACATACACACACACACACACACACACACACACACGCAGTGTCACACGCACAGACACTATGAGACAGACACACACACAGACAGACACACAGACACAGACACACACACACACACACACAGACACAGACACACACGCAGTGTCACACGCACAGACACTATGAGACAGACACACACAGACGCGTGCATACACACACAGACAGACACACAGACACAGACACACACACACACACACAGACACACACGCAGTGTCACACGCACAGACACTATGAGACAGACACACACACAGACAGACACACACACACACAGACACAGACACACACGCAGTGTCACACGCACAGACACTATGAGACAGACACACACACAGACACACACACAGAGACACAGAGACACACACGGGGGAGGGGGGTAACGTACGGGAATGGCAGGTCTTCCCCTTCCAGGGGTTTGTGCACTCGCAGTAGAAGTCGTTCACCAAGTCGCGACACGTCCCGCCGTTATGACACGGGTTGGTGCTGCAGTCGTTGATGTCTGCGGGCGAGAGAGAAGAGAGGGATATGTCACTTCCTTCCTTCTTTGACAGAAAGAGAGGCAGCATCAGTGGGGAGAGAGGGAGAGAGAGGGAGGAGAGGGGGAGAGAGAGGGAGGAGAGGGAGGGAGGAGAGAGAGGGAGGAGAGAGAGGGAGAGAGAGGGGGAGAGGGGGGAGAGGGGAAGACTCACCGGTCTCGCAGTGGACTCCCTCCCAGCCGTCTCCACAGATGCACTGGTACACGCTGACTTTGTCGATGCAGGTGCCACCGTTCCTGCACGGGTTACTTTCACAGTCGTTGATGTCTGCAGCAGAAAGATAGAGAAAGAGAAGGGGAGAGGGAGAGAGAGAGGGAGAGAGAAAAGAAGATGGACGGTGAGACTTGGATACAGGTGCAAGCCAGGAACACAAATGCAGGTTTTTTTTTAAATTCATTTTTTTTTTTTTTTTACACTCCAGCGTCGTCTGAAGGAGCCGGCCCCTCAACGTTAAGTTACTCGGAAGGCCTAAAGATGAAATGCAATCCCATCGATTTCCATCAGGGATAAACTGTACAGCCCCCCCCCCAGCACCCAGGGGTCAAAGGTCAAGGCTCCTGCATCTCACAAAAGTGAGGAGATGCATCTCCACTCCTAATTCAAATTTATGCTAAATCACATTTTGGAAAGGGGGAGTCAAGTGCTCCCAATCCCACATTCTGACGGAAAAGGCCAATGACAGAAAGGAGGAGGGCGAGTCACAGAATAAAGGGGGTACGGGGTGACTCACTCTCGTGGCAGTAGGTTCCGATGAACCCCTCCTGGCACACGCAGGTAAACTGGCCCCCCGCCTGGCTCTTGCAGCGCCCGTGGGGGCCGCACACGTTAGACGAGATGTACCGCACTCCTTCAGGGGTGCTGTTGGACGCCACGGCAACCGTGCAGCTGTCAATCACTGTGAAAACGGGGGCGGCGGTTAGAGTCAAGTTCCCCTCCCCCTTCTGCTTTAACACAACGTCTAAAACGAACATAAAGCGCTTATTAATAATGACAACAATAAGTCATATCAGAAAATTATAATCACAGAAATAGAAACTTCCATTAATTAAGTGCCGGTGTCTTTGGTTCCTTCCGTGATCCGAACAAAAAACATTTTTTTTTAATTGAAATCTTCTTTCCTGAATCTTGCTTTTTTATTTTTCCCCTCAGTAATCTCTTGTCTTTGGGAGGGGCGGGAGAGAGGGAGAGAGAGAGGGGGGGGGGAGGGGAGAGGGGGGGGTCTGGGCCGCATTCTTATAAACATTAACTGCCAGCCCCTACCAAGCAGAGTGGGCCGCGCCCGTTATCTGGCTCCGTGGTTGGTCTGACCTCCGGTCCCGCTCTCGCTTTCTCTCAGTCCCTCTCTCTCCTTCTCCCGCTCCCTGGATCGCTTTCTCTCATTCTGTCTCCCTCTCTCCCTCGCACACTTTTTTCTCATTCTGCCTCTCCCCCATTTTCTCGTTCTCTGTCTGTCTGTCTGTCTGTAAGAGAACAGAGAAGCCCCACCGAGTCATTCCCGCGAAGAACAGAACACCCACGGAGCCTGTTCATTTTCGGGAACACATGGAGCCTTGGAGGGCGGTGGATATGGAAGGAGAATAAAAGGGGGACGGGAGCAGTTTTTTTTATGTAACGGAGAGTTCATAGTCATAAGCAGGGGGGGGGGGGGAGTTATGTTCTGTCAGACGTTCGGTCCGCGGGAGTTCGAGCGCGCATGAAACAGTATCTGAACGTCGCCGTGGTAACGAGGCCCTGGGGGCCTTTGCAGGAGTCATACAATGGCACGCGATGAAATCCTGCCGCAGAGTTTGAGCTCCGCCGTCGGGGGATAGTCTTACAGCGCGGACCGATCCCAGCTGTGAGGGGCCGTGTACCTTGGCAGGGCGTGGTGCGGCAGTGGTCCTTCAGGTGCGAGCAGTTCTTGCCCTCGTGGTCCTCGGGACACTTGCAGAAGTAGTCGTTGGCGAGGTTGAAGCACTGGGCCATGTTCTGACACGGGTTGGGCTCGCAGTAATCGATATCCAGCTGGAGGGGAAATTGCAGCGTTAAGCGACGGCAGAAAGATACGCCACATTTTTGTCAGTAGCACAACACGCAGCCCCTCAAATGGCGAGTAGCGTGCGGTTTATCGTAATTTAAAAAAAAAAAAACGGACAAAAAAGAGAAAGTGCGCTTGACAGCAAGAGCGATTGAGAAAGAGGGACAGAGATATTGAGAGTGAGTGAGAGATGGCGAGAGAGAGATAGAGACAGAGAGAGAATGAGAGAACACAATAGCAATGGGGAGAGAAGAATAGCGACGGGGATCGTGTGATAAGGAGGAGGGGGTGAATTTTGGCACTGCCCACCTGACAGAGGTTGCCGGAAAAACCGGCCAGACAGAGGCACTGGAACCCGTTGACCTGGTCCAGACAGCGACCGCCATTCAGACAGGGGCCACTGGCACACTCATCCACATCCCGCTCACAATGTTCCCCTGCATATCCAGGTGCACAGGTACAGCGGTAACCATTAACCAAGTCCTGAGAGAGAGAGAGAGAGAGAGAGAGAGAGAGAGAGAGAGACAGAGACAGAGGGGGGTGGCGAAAGAGTAGAGAGAAGTTCAGAAGGGGGGTGTGTGAAGAACAATTACAAAAATATATATTTTAAATAATCTTGGCAATACTTGTAGGACAAGAATGTTTATGGTAATTTGATCTATTGTAGTCAAAAACCCCCCCACTCCTCTTTTATCAGCACTGCCAGAATAACTTAATTTAAATGTTTTGTGTGGGGTTGAAAGAAACAGTTTACAGTCGTGTTAACAGTTTCTATTTTTAAATGTCTAAATGGAGAACTTCCGGGGGTTCAGTTGTTGGTTAAAACAGCTGAAAACGTGTAAACAAGCAGCGATTTGAGTAACTTACCCGGCATGTTCCTCCGTTCCGGCATTGGTCCTGACACTCGTTAATATCTGTGGATAAAAAGTTGGCAAATTTCACGACAAGAACAAGAAAAAAAAGGAGAAAAAAATACATTGTAAAAACAAATAAATAAATAAAAAATGACCACAGGCTTTTAAGGGAGTAAATTATGTACACAATTTAAGCCGAGCGAAGCAGGGGC
The DNA here is from genome assembly GCA_022702515.1 of Ilyophis sp. 1 JC-2022. Classification (NCBI taxonomy): domain Eukaryota; kingdom Metazoa; phylum Chordata; class Actinopteri; order Anguilliformes; family Synaphobranchidae; genus Ilyophis; species Ilyophis sp. 1 JC-2022. The sequence goes on from CM040405.1 coordinate 82,485,920, forward strand.
CGATAAGGCCTTTTGTTATATTTCCTGTGCGTTTCCTCCTTGATAAGCGCGCTAGCAGGGTGGGAAAGCGCCGCTCGCGGCTCCGCTCGCAGCGCAGCGAGCTAAAAACTTCACATGATTGTTTTAGCGGCCGTTATCAGTGACCTAGCGGTTTACTGGACTAATGACTTGTGATAAAGTTGTATATTTTGGTTCCAGACGGGCTACTCCCTTTCAGATAAAAAAAGGTCTGCTCGCTGGGAGACTAGGCGGAGGCTCATGCAGAAACCGCCCTTCGAACGAGGCGACGGGTGGGGGTGTGATGAAGGGGATTGTGGGTATTCGGGTCCTTCTGAAACTCACCGATGTCGCAGTTCTGGCCCGTCCAGCCCAGCATGCAATCGCAGAAGTATCCACCAATCAGGTTGCGGCAGGAGTTGGCGTTGACGCAGGGGCGACCCTCGCATTCGTTAGCATCTATGAGGAGGGAGGGGCACAAACAGAAAACAAAGTCAGAATTCCAGAGTTAACCTGAGAAAATAAAATGATAGCAGCTGACGGAAAGAGAAGATCCTCTTTTTTTTCTTTTCTCTTTTTCTGGAGAGACCCCCCCTCCCCCCCTCCCAGTTTGGGTCAAATTCAAACTGTAAGGATGGGGTTGCCGTGGCGAGGAGCCATTCATGTTCAAATTAAAAACAAACGAACACAAACAGGCAGAACCACCACTCGCTCGCCCTCTCGCTGGCTGGCGGGCGGGTGGGAGAGAGAGGGGGGACGAGGGCAGGGCTATGTGGGGGCAGGGGGTTACTGGATTAGGGATGGTGAATGGGGCTAATCAGGCTGCTCAGACCAGCTCTGGGGCGGATTGGGGAGAAGGAGAGGGAGAAAGAGTGGACGGCTCAGTCATGAGATCCGTTTTGGAAACCAAGCTATAAGGTCCCATCGGCCTCCCTCTCCCTGTCTTTCTATGACCACAGACGAAACAGAGCGTTTTTTCCGGATCGTTCCACATTTCCCCGCCTCTCGCGGGATGGAGGACTCACCGATGAGGCAGGTCCTCCCGGTCCACTGTGGGGGACAGCTGCACTTGAACCCGTTGACCAGGTCCTGGCAGGTCCCGGCGTGGCTGCAGGGGTTTGGGTCGCAGTCATCCAAATCTGGTAGGGAGAGAGGAGAGAACATAGAGTTTGGGTTATAGCCCAAACGCACCAGTGACCCAAGGGAGGGATGTCCAAAAACCAAATTCGGAGGGGGTCGCTCACTGATGGTGCAGGATGGGCCCGTCCACCCGGGGGCGCACTGGCACTCGAACCCTTGGCTGGTCTCCACGCAGCTTCCGCCGTTCGAGCAGGGGTCCGACAAGCAGGCATGCTCAGCTGCAGAGAGGACAGGAAGTAGAGCCGAAAAGTTTAACAACTTGGGGGGGTTCTCACACACACACACACACACACACACACTTCTCCCGGACCACACCAAGCGTTTCGGAAAATCCTCTGTGCAAATCCCGTCTCGGGCGCGTTAGCCACACGCTAGCACACACAGCCAGGAAATCACCTTTCATGCTAAGTTGACCCTGACCAACACACCGTGACTTCCACCCAAGTGCCCCAGAGAGGAGGTGGTGGGGAGGTTGGGGCGTTTGCCAGAATCAAGACAGGACAGATTTGGCCATTCGCCTCATGAATCAATTAATGATTTCCAGTATTGACAAGGTCTCTGGAGATACGTCCCTGATTGGTCCTGGTAGGTTGGGGGGCGGGACTCGTCCCTTGCACCACATGACTGACAGTTGGGTCTTAATCCCCCTTCAGCCTCCAGTTCCCTCATTAATATATGGGGGCGACCTTTCCTGATGCCCCGTAAATTAAAGTCGTCAGCACCCAGAGCGCTATAAAACTAACGGCCAGGTAAGTGCTCTTGTCCGTCTGATGCATCCGCACTGCTATCAAAAACTGTATGTATTCTTGAAACGGGGCAAGTACAGAAAAAGCAAGCATAAGGCAAGTAAAAGGCAAGTCTTGCAGGGAGTAAGATTAACCCGAGCTACGACCGGGGGTCCATCTACAACGTGCAACGTGCTGACAGATTAGATCTAGTAGCTATCACCCCCCACCCCCCCCTCATAATGATTCTGAATGAGGTCATTTTCTCCCCACAGGCGAGTGTCACCTGAGAGCGCTCCGGAACCTTCCGCGCTGGTTCCATGGGATTCAATTATAACACTGGGGTCTGACCCCGACAGATTTATCAATGTGAGATGTGATTTAGCCCTGACCTACAGGCACTTGTGATTTTTTTTATTTATATATTTTTTTTGTTAAAGGGTGAACAGTCTTTTCCGTTTGGGAACTGCAAGCTGCCACACAGGCAGTTTCAGCTTCCAGACACAACGAAAATCACAACGAACCATTCGAATAAAATTCCTTTCATTTCCTAAAGAAATTGTTCAATAGCGATGTCGAGTTTGCAACTTTACCGTATTTATTTATGACCTTATATGACATTGCTGCAGTCAGTCGCTTTACATGAAATATGACTGCATGCTGCAGATACTAACTAAGAGAGACCCAGAAGCCCTCAACACTTGAGCCCGGAACAGCTGCAATGGAAGCAGAGAAACTTGTGCACTGTATAAACAAGTCTTTTTTACTCCCAAGCCAACAACTCCACTTCCATAACAGGACATGCGACCCTACCAACAAGCCCAAGCACAGCCGCTAAAACCCAGACCTTCCGAGTCCCCCCACCCCTCTCTGTTCCGATCTGTGGGTAGAGGGTACGTACCCCTCTCACAGTTGATCCCAGAGTATCCCTCGGGACAGGAGCACTGGTACTTGTCCGGTCCGGTGTTGCTGCAGGTACCACTATTGTGGCAGGGTCGATGGGTCCCACAGTAGTTCAGATCTGAGGACACCAGAAAAAAAAAAAGATTAAAAAATACTCCCAAAATGAAGAAAAGAGAAGGCAAATAACCCTTAAAACTCTGTTCCGTTTAGTTCCGGGGTACATCATGCAAATCTGTACCTGAACTGCCCTCAACCGACATGGCACTGTATGTTTAAGGAGATCATAAATATGTAATTAGAATGTTCTTAACTGAACATTCTAATGCTGATGTAACAATCACTACTGGTAAGTAAAAGCAATGGAGTTCTAGAACACTGACACTGAATTTTACAGAAAAAAAAAAAAAAAACATTCCAAAAAAAAACCTTCAAAGTGCTAAAGTTGGAACAGACTGGTGAGAAGGGAAGTAGCAGTATTGCTTATGTTCAGATAATATTTCAGTTGGCATTTTACAGATATGCGTTCAGCGTAACTAAGCTGCTTTCCCTAGACACAGGTAATGCACATAACAGTACAGGAAGATTCTAGTAGCAGATAATGGACATGTTACACACACACACACACACACACACACACACACACACGTATGTTACTATACGTGTTTACATGAGGTATGTGATCCCACCCCCCCCAATTTATCAAGTCATATACAATACAGTTTAATAAAGTATAAACAAATCATATCCCCGATAAAACAGGTAAAATTACATTGATTCAGCAGATAAGCTGTTGAGCCAGTGACATAAAGAAAAGAACAAGGCATTCACACGGGTTATACCAGCATAAGTGCCACAGACTGGGAGAGCAACACCCTCAGACAAGACTGCACATGCAAAATCATTAAAGCACTAAAGCAGGTTAACTATGCCAACCCAAAACAGTGACATCACCATCGCAGGTACACAGTTGCATGCAATGGCGTGCAATTTAACGCTGTGCAATCTAACAGCGTGCAACGCAATGCGATATGAGAGGGACAGGAAGTGGGACAGTAAGGGGAACGGACAGGAAGCAGGGAGACAGACAGGAAGGAGAGGGACGGACAGGAAGTGGGACGGGGGATGTTCGTTACCTTTGTTGCAGAGCTGTCCGCCCCAGTTGGTGTCACAGAGACACTGCCAGGGTTCCACGCAGGTTCCGTTCACGCATCCCGGATGAGGGATGCACTTATCGCAGTACTCTCCCTGCCAGCCATACAGACACCTGCACACAGAGAGGAACCCGGCAGGGTGGTGAGGGAACGGACACACACAACACACACACGCACACACACACACACACACACACAGGCTAGTGTCATTCCCCCACCCACTGCCCACAATGACACATGTAATTATCTCCTTCAGAATCAGTTCCCTGGAATAGCTGCAAGGTTGAGCTTTTCTGGCAACGTGACGACACTGAGCACTACGGATTACAGGGTTCCATCCACAGACAGTGTTTCTCCTGAGATATCGAGTGTTTACAAGTCTTCACGTCGCACAGAAGCGCTTAGTTTCGTATTGCATCAGCGCTTTAGTCTCAACATGTTTTAATTCCATTTCTTTTTTTTTTCTTTTTTTTCTCAGTCCATTGCTATTGTTGTCATTAGTAAAATTGCACGACATGATGGGACCTCCCATGTTCATAACCAATTGTGCTAGAATTTCAGAGAGAACCCAATAATTATATTTCTGTGGAGGTGCTAAAAAAACACACAAAATAATAAAAACTTCCTCCATTGCTGGTCTTAAATCGCAGCAGCTAATTAAAACGAATAATTGCTCATTTCATTTAATGTTACATTTTGCTTTTACTCCGCTATGACATGTCGGTTTGTGTGAAAGGCGCTCTACATACGGAGCTGAAATAGTTTACAATGACTGGCTTCAGAATCAATTTCTGGCTTCCCGTTAACAGTAGAGAACCTGCTCGGCTGAGGTGTCCAGTGACCCGGCTTTGCAACGCGAGCCTGCTTTTTTTTTTGGGAGAATGTGCACGGGTCTCATTGTGCCCCAGTAACCACCAGGCTGTGCGGTGAAAGTAAAACCAGCACTGTACACAAAAGGTGGGAGGGTGCGGTAAACTAGACGCTATCTGCAAACAAACGGCAGAGTCCAAGAACCCAGAAGACAAAAATAAAAGCTGCCCTTTTAACGAGCAACCTTCAGATAACTCAGAATAGTTTGCGCCAATAAAAGAGAAAGAAAGAAATGTGAAAGGCTAAGATATGGCCACGCTCATTATTCCCCTCGCGCTGCGTTCCAAAAACCCTTCAAGCAATAACTCAAACGTTACAATGCATGACAAACACACCGTGAACCGCTGTGAAAATTAAACCCCAGAAAATAAACAAGGAATTATTAAAATGGCAGCCGAGGACTCTCACTGGCTGCCTGCTGCTCCTCTCGCTGCTTTTTTCTGACCGTTTCTGACAACAGAGCCGCATAAAAATGCCAAAGAACCAAAAGCAGGGTGCAGTTCCATGTTGGCGTTTAAACAGTTGGTGTGTGTGTGGTCAGCGCTGGGCATGCTCGGTCGCCCCGATCGTGAATGCGCCATCACCGTGTTTACAAACAGTCCTTGGCGATAAATACAGGCCTAGCGTGCCACCGGGGTACGGCAAGAACTCTGAAAACTCCCTGGCCCGTATTCATTAAGCATTGGGAGGGCTGATCTAAGATCAGTTCTACCATTTAAATCACAGTGGACAAGGTTATGCGCAAAGAGGAAACCCTGATCCAAGAACAGAAATGTATGCGTGCTCTATAAACGCGGGCCTCGATTAAGGATCGAGTTTTGCATTTTACCTGGTAATTGACAGGGTTATAGGATGTGGAACCAACCCTAAATCAGTGAGACTCTTTCTGAGTACAGGCCCTGGGCGGTGAAGCGAGGAGATTTCAAAGTCCCGCGTGGACAAACACAGGCGCGGTGAACACCAACAACGTATCTGGAGCTTTGGAAACTACTACATTCACACAGCAAGCTGGGCGGCAAAACGCCCCCGATTCACCCCACAAATGGGGAGTGGGGTACAGGCTGTCCTTACGATTGGCCGGCCCGCGCGGACACCGCACGCCAGGGTGTCCTGACCGGAGTCATTTCCGGTCAGTGGTTAATATGAACCTTGTGCGGAGGCAGAGAAGCCAGTGTTGGTGCCGAGCGGGGCAGGGATTTGGCCTCTTTAACACAGCATGATGTTCTGCTAGATTTCAGCAGTAAAAAAAAAAGAAGTTTCTTTGTGCTTGCTTCATGGCGCCGGGACCAGATGCGATTGCGACGGAAGACTTAACGCTAAAACTGGCCGTTCAGAGAACCAGCAGAACTCCTGAGAGTTTTTAATAAAATAATAAAAAGGGATAAAAAAAAAAAATGGCACTGTCGGATTAACGAGCTAAATAAACACTTCCCTGAAACGACAGAGAGAGAGACAGAGACAGAAGAGTAGCAGCTCCAGTTTAGGTGAGCAGGCTTTAAAAATGGGGCGACAGACGAGCCCTTCGGCGATACACCAACAGGGACGGGACCGACGGCGACGAAACTCCCTGAAACGTGCGTGGGCTACTGGATGGGCAGACCGGGAGGACGTAGGGGCCTAGCCCAGTGTGTAGGGGCCTAGCCCAGTGTGTAGGGGCCTAGCCCAGTGTGTAGGGGCCTAGCCCAGTGTGTAGTCACACGGCTTCACTGTAGGAAAGGTGCGCTTTCCACAAATAAGAGTAGCGCAGTACGTGCCTAAATTTCTCTTCTCCTCGTATTTGCTTGGAACGCGCCCACCCCCCCCTTGCAGGCATGCTTATTATGCCGGTGGGGGGGCGTCCTCTAATATCAATCCCAGACAGCTGCATTCATTTGGAGCAGTTGTTTTGCTAAAGCCTTCCTGAAATAATTCATTAAGGTTAAAAAATAAATAAATAAAAAATTTGGCTGATAAAAGGAATGAAAAAAAAAAAAAAAGAAGAAAAAAAAAACACATTGGAAGCTGCGGCAAAAAAAATCTGTTTTTGTCTAAAACTCTCACAGGACGGCCGATCCGAAGCCTCGCAGAAACATGAGTTTGCTACCGCAGGTTAGCGTTAGCGTCACTCCCCTGCCTGCGACCGCACAGGTTAGCGTTAGCGTGTTTCTCTCTGTCCCGACTGTACTGCTGCCAAACTGGGGTATGCCAATTTCCAAATTGCTCGAAGGTAGAAGGGCGAGTGCATGAGAGGGATGTCAGGGCTTCTGGTTTCGATAGTTTTTTGGCCAAAAGAGAAAGAGGAGCAACATCAAAGTGGAGGCAAGATCGGGGGAGAAAAAAAACAAATACATAAAAAATAAAAACTTGCAGAGTTCATCAGTGCTTTCTAACCATTCCACTCAAACCATGAAGCTCTTTGGATACCCTGGCAGAGGACAGGGTGCAGAGGGTCCAGGGTAATCCCATTCCACCCATTCAGTGGGGGGGGGGGGGGAGATAGGATAACTGCTCCCCATTTGACCACACTCTCGTGGTTGGAAGCCAAAGGCGCACTTGTGAAAACCTTCATAGGACCTTGTGAATAACACAGTTCTGCGGGTGTACTAACATTGATTCTGCCAAACTGAACCACCACAGGGGACCATTAAAAAAAGACCTTGCATAATAACAGTTTAAAGACAGAAAAGTGTTAATAAGGCAGTTAATAATTAGCAGGCAGAGGAAAGCCGTTTACTTGCAGTCTCCGGGCTGTTTGCAGGATCCGTGCTCCGTACTGCAGCCCTGTCGACAGATCGCTGGGGAGAGAGAAAGAGAGAGAGAGAGAGAGAGAGAGAGATGAGGGGGAGAGGGGGAGAGAGAGAGAGAGAGAGAGAGAGAGGAGGGAGGTAGAGAGGGAGGGAGGTAGAGAGATGAGGGGGAGAGGGAGAGAGAGAGAGAGAGAGAGAGAGAGAGAGAGAGATGAGGGGGAGAGGGAGAGGGGGAGGGAGAGGGAGAGGGAGAGAGAGAGAGAGAGAGAGAGAGAGAGGGAGAGGGGGAGAGGGAGAGGGAGAGGGAGAAAGAAAGGGAGGGGGAGTGAGAGAGAGGGAGAAAGAAAACAACACAAGAGTCAGCACGATTTCCCCATCCCAGACCTCGGCGCTCGTGGGAATGTTCTAATCTCCGACCGGGAGCAGTAATCCTACAAAATACAAGATTTATCTGAGCTCTGCCATCGCCCTGCTGGAAACAGACAAGGGAGAGGGGGGGGGGGGGGTGCGCTGGCACCCCAAATCCACCAATTCAACCTCCAACAAAGACCCCCTCCGAACTACACACAGGCGAGAGGGGGGTGCGGAACATGCTGGCCTAAGAACCAGGGGGTCGGGGGGTGGGGGTGGGGTGGTAATTAAGCTCACCCCCGGAAGGGTGCTGTCTAAACTCCTGACATCATGCTGCATGCCTCCCGGTCGGGTCATTAAACACCACACCCTGTTGTCATTAGTGCCTCCACCACTTCCACATTCAAATCGCCACGGCAATGGAGTCATTAGACCGGATTTGCGCTCAAAGGCCCGGAATGCTAACCCCCCCCTCCCCCCTTAACCCGCACACACACAGGGGTGCAAACACACAGTGAGAATGCGTTTGCACCTCTCTCGCACGCACACGCACACACACTAGAATGCCATCGTGCACACACTTTAGCCCGCCCCCTCTGTACCTGTGTTGCAGTCTGGACCAGACCACCCCTCCAGGCAGGTTTTGTTGCCGTTGTGGTCGCAGGTGTAGTGGCCGAAGAACTCGTCCCGCGGTCGGCAGAACTTGTTGCAGCCGAACCCGTAGTAGTGCTCATCGCAGGTGACCCGGATCTGGTACTCAAACTGGGCCACGGGCCCGTTGTGCTTCAGAGTCTGCCACTGGCGGTTGGGGTTGATCATCCCGGAGTGAAAGGCCTTCTCGATCACCTCTCCCGTCGCACCTGGAGGGTTCAAGTCCAGGGTCATGGCAGGTCACGCAAAACATTTTTACGCCTTTATTCACGATCGAACTTCAAAGGTCTTCCCCGACCTCAGAACGGTCGCTCGGGTCCACGTTTTGTACGGCCGTCAAACGTTTTTATCGTGCATTTTTAATGCCGTGTATAAATCTCCCTCTGGGAGACCATAAAGATAAACTGAGTCGAGCTGAACTTAACAAGGCTTGGGTGTGAAAGACCGCCAATACGCTTCCAGAAAGCCGGGCCAAAACAGAACTTATCACAATGTCTTATCTCGCACTGTTCTAGGCCTCATCTCGCCCGCGGACCATTCCAGAAGGATTTAGATTCGATGTTCCACTTACAGTTGGAACCCCCTTTTCTGAACCCGGAATTCAACACCAGGCTGAGGTGAGTCCACACAGAGCATTCCTGACTGACACACCACTGCAAGGTCACTGTCTGGTGCGAGTGCAAATCTCCCCAGCCTTGGCACGGACACACACACACACACACACACCTCTGCAGTCTAACACAGCCCAGACGCAGTGGAGGGGAGACCTCGTTCAGGTCGCCGCGGAAACGGGAAAGAGACAGACGGCCTTGTGGGTCTGCGGCTCCTGTAACAAGCTTTTCCACATGACCGCCCGCGGAACAAACCGGAGCAAATCGAACAGCTCCGCCCCTCTAACCCCACCTCTGCTTCTGATCCCCAACAAGGTGTCCATTAGTGTGTGCGTGTTCACCTGTGTGCGCCTGCGTGTGCGACGATGTGTGTGTCTGGGGTCTGTGAATGTACGCGTCTCTGTGTATTTGTGTGTATGTGTGAATGTGTGTGCACACGTGTGTCTGTGTGCGCGTGCGTCTGTGTGTATGCGTGTGCCTGTGTGTGTGCGTGTTCACCTGTGTGTGCGCGTGTCTGTGTGTATGCGTGTGCCTGTGTGTGTGTGTGTGTGTGCCTGTGCCTGTGTGTGTGTGTGTGCCTGTGTGTGCGTGTGTGCACGTGTGTGCGTGTTCACCTGTGTGTGCGTCTGCGTGCGCGACAATGTGTGTGTCTGGTGTCTGTGAATGTACGCGTCTCTGTGTATGTGTGTGTTTGTGTGTATGTGTGCGCACACGTGTGTGTGCGCCTGTGCGTGCATGTGCCTGTGCGTGTGCGTGTCTGGGTGTATGTGTGTGCCTGTGTGTGTGTATGTGTGCGTGTCTGGGTGTGTGCGTGTGTGTGTGTGAGGGTGGGTGGGCGAAGGGGCTGGAGTTATTTACTACCTTTTAAAAGGAGAAAGGTTAAATTACTGAGGGGGGGCTGGGGGGCAGTGATATTTCACGCTCGTCTAGAATCCCGAGCTCCTCTGTGGTATTTCACTGCTGGTGTGCAGCGTGAGGCCGGGGCGATGTGACGCCCCCCTACGACCTGCTGCCCGAGCCGCTTGGCTGCGGGGCGAAGACGTGGCACGAAACAGACGGAAAACGTTCTCCGGGACCTTCCTGTGAGAAGGCCGAAATCTGGGAGCAAACTGTGACATTTTATATAAAAAAAAGAAAAAAGAAGGAGCAGCACGCGAATAACAGCAGGAGATTATTTTGCACGCACGCGACAAGACAGACTAGAGACTTCTCAAATTTCAGAGGGCTCTGCCTCATTACCCTCCCAGTTCAACCGCGTATCGATCGGTCCAACGCACTTTATCGATCGGGAGAAGAAAACGCATTAAAACCAAAATTTTTTTATAAAAATAACAAAAAAAAGGCTGAACAAAACCAAGGATCAGGCACCACTTAGGCGGTTTGTAATACAGCTTTATTTGGTTAGCATTACATCATTAACTCCTTCTAGTGTTTAATACGAGCGGGTTATTAACTTTCCTCAAAGGAAGCGAGCCAATATTTGACAGGCCTACAAAGGTAGGCGCACTTATCTTTATTGCTCTTGATACATAAAACCAAGGATAGGATGTTAGGTTGTTAAAAACTTCAACCTTACTGTAATCGTCGGCATGCGTTCCTCTCTGCGTACGCCAGACTCTAAAGTACAACTTCACACATCCCTGCTCATTGGCGCAGAGCAAGCCCCTCCCCCCCTCCCGGTGCATTGTGGGTCTTTGACATGTGCGGCTAGAGAGAGATTGCCATGCGACGGTGCTTTTCGCACCGGCTACCTAATGGCTCTCCAAGAGACGCTAAATACGGAGCAAACTAAGCATCCCACTGACCTCATAATGCCCCCCTGACCCCCCCGAGGCTCCCCCTCCCCAAACATACACAGCACCCAACCGGACTCTTTCCCTCCCCAACCGGGCCACCTTCCGCTTTTCTCAATGGCAGCTCTACTGCACCGTGGAAAAAGCCGGCCCAAGGCCTGGATCGTAAGGGACGGATGGACAGGGATGCGATTGGTCCAGACTTTCTGCAGATTAATCAGGAAATGGTGATTTTCAGATCCTTCAAATGTCTCTGGGCGCCACTAGCACGAATGACAACAGGGCAAGTGGCGTGTAACTCTCTCTCATGCAGGCGGACGAGGAAAAAATAGGTAATAATAAATTATAATAAAAATTTAAATCAGCATTTCCTGATTATAAATCCTGCACCCAAACAGAGGAAAATAAATGACTCCCAGGCTCCTGGATGTCCCCCCCGGCATGACGGCCACTCGCCCAGGGGTTCGTGTGCAGTTTTGGGGCTTTGGGACTGGAATGCATGTGGAACATGACAAGGAAAAGAAGCGTCAGACACTGCGTGTGTGTGTGTGTGTGTGTGTGTGTGTGTGTGCGTGTGTGTGTGTGTGCGTGTGTGTGTGTGTGCGTGTGTGTGTATGTGCGTGTGTGTGTGGGTGTCGTTTGTGAGCCAGAGAGGGAGCAGACCAGAGTGTAGTTTCTGACCCGGCCCATATGTGCTTCCAGGCGTTTATAATACTTTCCAGTCCATCAGGAGACCCAGAAGAGAGACCCCCCCCCCACATTAGTCCCAGAAAAGCCCCCTGCCCCCACACCCCATCCCTCTAGGACGACCAACGCGCCACGGCTAAAACCGACGCGATTGCGAAAGCGGGTTAAACCGAGCTGACCTGCGGCTACACAACACAAGAGTGGGAAGGAGAGAGGAGAGAGGAGAGAGGGCGGGAAAACTTACTGCCGCCGCTGGTGTTGTTGTTGAAGTCCAGAGCTTCCACTATCAGCGTGTAGGACCTCTGCAGAAAGGAGAGAAAAAATACATATCAAACATATGCAGGCATTTTTAAAAAAAAGGACATAAAATGTTAATATACACAACAAACATTTTACATATAAATACATAAAAATCGCACCCCTGTTTTCATAACCCGCCTCCCAAAGGCTGTTAGTAAACCAGCTCTTTTTTTCCCCCCTTTGTATCGGATGAGCAAGGAATTCATGCCAAAACGTGCTCTCCTAAAAGCCCCGGCCTCCTTCCCAGCCATAGCTGACGAGAGCACCTGGCACACTGAGGAATACATCACTGAGAAACATCTCTTCTCAATTATTCTGCCATTCCCCATTTAATCCCGATTATCAGTAGAAAAACAAACGGTTCATCAAGGAGATTTTCAATCTCACCTTTGTGGCGGGTGAGATTATTAAATATAATAAATGAATAAAATGCAAAACAATCGCACATTCACGCGTACAGACACGGATACCTCAGCCTTTATAATTTCAGATTCCCTTACAAGCAAAATGTGGGTTTTTGCCAATTTTAGGCAACCGTGAAGAAAAAAAGTACCTTGTTGACATGTGCGACTTGTTATAAAATAACTAAAAACTGGGCATCAAATAAAAGCCCCCCCAAGCAATACAAGCCATTTGGTAATGTGGTGACACAACTTCTTAGGCATGTAAGCAAGAAAACAAAACACAAATAAATAAAAAAATCTGTCAGCGTGCAGGGTCATATTCTCAGGAAATGAAGGTTTACGTTTGAGCGGATTGTCCTGCAGTTCAGGTACCACAATACAGGTAGATGTACCGGTCTTCCTTGTAACGGCTTCTCCTAGCGCAGGCTAACACCCCCGAATAAGATCCCCTGAATCTCCAGCACCACGGCTCCCAAAAAACACAGATCAAAGCCGGAGATACAAGCAGCCCCCTGGTATCGTTTAAAACCTCCCACGTTCCTTCGGTCTCTCTCGTCTCCTCTGTTCAACTCCTCAAGTGTTCAAGAGGAACCCGTGGGTAGTAAAGGTAGAGGTGCGTGTGCGAGTGTGTATGTGCGTGTGTCCGAGGTACATACACGCCACTTTCGCACACTCAGTCCATCTCACCAGTGCATCACAAAATAACAACAAAAAAAAGTGTGCACCTGCCCCCGCCCACCCCCCCCTAACCCTAACCCTAACCCCCTTTTGCTGAGATGGAACCATAAACACCATGACTGTGCAAGAGAGAGAACCTTGCTGGAGACACACCCCTCGAGCACAACAAGGAAGTGTTGCCCCGGCGATCTAGTGTTGCCTGGTGGATCAGTGTCCGCCTATACGTCTCGCACCCTTCTTAATAACGCTGCACTTTTTCCACTGACTGATAATGCTCTTTTATGAAATAAATTTAAAAAAAACACAGAAAAAGCATTCTCTTTAGGGCAGTGGCTCACTGGTACGTGAACTAGAAGCTAGCGGACAGGGTGAAATTCCACCAGCGTAACAGGGCCTGCAAACCTTTCCCCCGGCTAATCTCCAGCCGCAATTCACAATCTAGTTATCGCTTCGGAAAACAACGCAGGGCCTCTCTAAAAGTTTGCTAAAGGCTGCCAAAGGTTTACCTTTCTCATGCTTCGAATTGACCCTTGTTCCTCTCTGAACTCCTGCCCGCCTCCCACTCCCCCCCCCCCCCACAAATTAAATACACAAAAGTGAGATAAAGGCAGCCTAAGGCCTAAATATTAGGGACAGGGTCACAGGTATTTACACTTGGCTGTTTTTCCCCCACTAAAGAAAGCTGGTCCAAAAGCCTGCATCGATCAGAACGTAAACATGTCTTTTCCTGGAAAGACTCGGAGCACTCCGCAATTCCAGGTCCCTTCCCATACAACACAGGTGCCAAACTCCAGTCCTGGAGGACCACAGTGTCCGCAGTGTCAACTCCAGTCCTGGAGGGGGCGCTGTGTCTGCAGGTTATCTGGGTGTTCCCGCCACACCAGTGGCTCATTAAAGTTATTGATTGGCTAAAGAATCCGCAGGCCTTGCTCGCATAGCTTTAATTAGCGGCTGGAGGAAAAACCATAAAACTGCAGACTCCTGGAAATTTAGCTCAACACCCCTGCCCTACAACATCCACTCTCCTCGACACCCCTGCCCTACAACATCCACTCTCCTCGACACCCCTGCCCTACAACATCCACTCTCCTCGACACCCCTGCCCTACAACATCCACTCTCCTCGACACCCCTGCCCTACAACATCCACTCCTCTACACCCCTGCCCTACAACATCCACTCTCCTCGACACCCCTGCCCTACAACATCCACTCTCCTCGACACCCCTGCCCTACAACATCCACTCTCCTCGACACCCCTGCCCTACAACATCCACTCCTCGACACCCCTACAACATCCACTCTCCTCGACACCCCTGCCCTACAACATCCACTCTCCTCGACACCCCTGCCCTACAACATCCACTCCTCGACACCCCTACAACATCCACTTTCCTCGACACCCCTGCCCTACAACATCCACTCTCCTCGACACCCCTGCCCTACAACATCCACTTTCCTCGACACCCCTGCCCTACAACATCCACTCTCCTCGACACCCCTGCCCTACAACATCCACTCTCCTCGACACCCCTGCCCTACAACATCCACTCTCCTCGACACCCCTGCCCTACAACATCCACTCTCCTCGACACCCCTGCCCTACAACATCCACTCCTCGACACCCCTACCCTACAACATCCACTCTCCTCGACAACCCTGCCGTACAACATCCACTCTCCTCGACAACCATGCCCTACAACATCCACTCTCCTCGACACCCCTGCCCTACAACATCCACTCTCCTCGACACCCCTGCCCTACAACATCCACTCTCCTCGACAACCCTGCCCTACAACATCCACTCTCCTCGACACCCCTGCCCTACAACATCCACTCTCCTCGACACCCCGCCCCTACAACATCCACTCCTCGACACCCCTGCCCTACAACATCCACTCTCCTCGACATCCCTGCCCTACAACATCCACTCTCCTCGACAACCCTGCTCTACAACATCCACTCTTCCCTATTGCAGAAATTTTGCAAAGTTTATTTGATGCAGTGGGCCATACGAAGAGCAAGTCTACACGCTGTCAGTTGTAACAGGTATTATTACAGTCAGTCAACGCACCTGCCAATTAGATTTGTCTTTGTATTAAAAGTGTAAACAGACGATCTGGAATGTGACTCTGCTAATTAACTTGCTGCCGTCCAGTCCCAGCCCTCGTCAATCAACCAAACCTTCTCCCCCAATGGGAGGGAGTCGATATGCCTGCGCTTGCTGAAAGCTCGCTCTTCTAAACATCCCACCTGTCGATGGGAGAAAAACCTTCACAAGGTATACTGGGGCTCTCAGCTGGGGGCTTTGACGGACGGACAAACAGATGGACGGAAGGAACACCTTGTTTCCAGAGAGCACCGCTGTCAAACCAGGAGATACAGGCTGGTGGCAGCAGAGTCAAGCAGGGACCCCACCTGATCAAAGGTTTTTACGCCCCACCGGGTTTGGCTACTTTGGGGGGGGGGGGGGGCATTGTTAAAGGTCCGAGGCGTCTCCGTTAATCTGCCAAAGCCATGTTAAAAAATCTAAAAAAGCCTCCTTTGCACCATGCAACTGTAAATACGCAGAAACCACCTTACACCCGTTTAAAAACCCCATTTCCAGAGATCCCGCCTTTGCTTGAAGACGGGACGAGCGGTCTTACTCCTGAGCAGAGACCCGCTCCGCTTCCCAAACTCAAAACCCTGGGAAAATGCATCACTCGTCTCCGTGGAGGGATTGACACTTAAATACCACATCACAGAGTGGAACATAAGGCAAACCTGTCATTAATCCTACTACTGCTGCCTGATCTGCCTGGGGCCACTGAGCCAGACCACTCACCTGCACCCCCCCCACACACACAACCACCCGACCTCCGGCACGGCCGCAGTCTGTCTGCTCTTTAATGATGGAGACACAAGAAGAAAGGAGAGGGAGAGAGAAAGAGTGAGGACGAGAGACAGAGAGTGAGGAGGAGAGAGGGAGAGAAAGTGAGAAAGGAGAGAGGGAGAGAGAGAGAGAGAGAGAGAAGGTAAGAGAGCAAGTGTGCCACAGAGAAAAAGTTTGTGGTCACTGATTGTTTTGGGTGATTTTTAAACTTGACTAGACTCCACAAAGCAATGAATTGGCCATCGGATTAAAGATTAATTGAGAGAAAAGAGAGAAAGAGCGAGAGACACGAGAGAGAAAGTGAGACAGAGAGACACTGACTTAAAAACACCCCTGAGCGATTTGCTCTCGCTGAACCTGGGCCCACGGTCAACTAGGCAACCAGGCCAGGCTGGGCCCTTTTGCTAATAATCAGTATTATGCGAATATTCGATGCGCTGAAGGGCCCATTATGTTGAAGCAGCGCCACGGTTTGTCTGAGGAGCCATCTCTGCGGAGTCTAGCCCGGCTTCCTGTTGCTTGTGCCGTACGAGCATGATTTCTGGTTTGGCACATTATCTGATTCTAATCCTCACTGTAGCCTGCTCAGACATGCCATTGTTCTTAGTTAATGTTAGCCATGCCTGCCTCAATCTGGGTGGCCAGACCCATAACATTTTATAAACTCTAAAAAAGAGAGAACGTTAGGGAGGTGTGTGTGTGTGTGTGTGTGTGTGTGTGTGTGTGTGTGTGTGTGTGTGTGTGTGTGTGTGTGTGTGTCTAGGTTGAGGGCAGTGAAGTCCATTGAATTGCAAGAAGGAATTATTATTTTATTTATTTTTTTGCATTGAAAAATACAATTTTGGATAAGTTAGAGGCAAGAACTTTCCACGGCAAAGTCCTACTTATCCCCGCCCCCCGCCCCCCGCTCTTAAAGAACACGGGGGGGGACTGCCTTTCTACTAGGTTACATCTGCCCACTTTGAGAGCACGTTGATAGGTTCATTAAGTACACCCGTTACTATGGGTGGCAAGGTTAATAGATGGAATGCCTTCTACTCAGTGGAGCGGAACACCCGTTCGCACAATGGCCAAGCCTGAACAACAGTCCTTTCTACTGACTGTTGTAGGTACGCCAAAGGAGCGTCACCAAAACTTTATGAACCAACACCGCCCGCTCCCGTCTTCTACTCTCCGCTGTCCGTCCACATCAGCCAAACAGTTGCTGAGGTAAGGCGAGCGAGAGAGACTTTGTTCCCTCAAACAACTTGAGCGCCGGGACAATATCTCTGAGCTTGACGTACCCTCAGAGGCTGCCAGCTTGCAGCAGAGAACTTTCACTACTTCCTAGTTCGGAATACATTACAGCTTCTGGCAGACAGGCAGACGTTTGTTTACATTCGACAAGTTAGCAATTCACACTGCAAAATAACCATTTTTGTTGAACAAAAATTTTATTTACAAAAATCTTTCTGAATTAAACCGGAGATCACATTTGGCTTCAGGATTTGTGTTTTAAAGCGCTTTGCCAGTCTGAAACGAATTATAGCTAATGTGTGATGAGTCAATATATTTTCGTAGCACATTAACTGGTTAAGTAGTACCCACTGTAAGCCAGGTCTTGGGAGATCCAATGCTAATGATCAAATTTATTTGGCTTTGGCAATAAAATTAAACTGCGGACATTTCATAACTACCTGGCGAATACCGCAGAGCTTGCAAACAAATGGCTGCTGGGTACTAATGGTGAGAGGGTTATCAGAAAACATGGATAACTAAAACGTATTATAAGTGACACGCTAGGGTGAAGACCCAAAACAAACCCACGTGTTGCCAAGTGACAGTTTCATATGTGCACGCGTTTGGGGGCAGGGCAAGAGGAACTGCCAATCAGTGTTTTAAAAAAGAAAAAAGAAAAAAGAAGAAGAAAAAAAAAACGTTTGCGATTTGGACAATCTCCGCTTGGCTAAACGAGTGTATGTGGTTACCACCACCAAGTATTAAAGAGGCCATAACACAAGCCCACCCTTCCGAGGGAATTTTAAGGCCACAAGCCCAAAACAACTAAGGAAATATACATTTCACTAAACATCTGAAGCGTGTATTGTCCCGAATATGCATCGCATATTAATAAACCAGAATACCTCAAATATGCAGTGGGACAGCTCTACAAGTTCAGGCACCAGAATAAGCCAAATTAAACTTGACACATGCACATTAGAGAAACTCTGACAGTTATGACAGGGTGGCAAATAGATATCCAGTAAAAACATCCCAAAAAAAATAAAATAAATGCACCCCCACACTTACATCCCTTTTGGTCTCTCATATTTCTCCTCAACGCAACGAAACATCAACTCATGGATTTCTCCCTGAGGACGAACGCCTCCCACAGCAAGTACGCCTCCCCCCCAACTCCTCCGCCACCTCCTCCTCCTCTTTTTTTAAACCCCCACACAGTCATTCTATCCTCATTCATCCTTTCTAAGAAAACAAGCAGAAGAGTTCCAAGCGGAGTAAAAGCTTGGCCTTGCTCGGAGCGAGTCCGTCAGCCGCAGGTGCAGTTCCTTTCGGAAGGCCCAGTTCTTGCCCCACGGAAGCCCGTTGCCTAGCAACTCATTCAAAACTTCCAATCAATTTCTCAAGATTTATTGCTACCAGAACTACCACAAGCGAGGAGCAGAAAAACAAAATGCATTACTGGTAGAATAAATAAATACATAAATACATAAAAGTATCGCCATGCATGTCTCATGGGGAAATAATCCTTTGTCCCTTTCTGCACTTTATCAGCCTGGCACAAGTTGACCCGAGACCCACGGCTCAGATCGCTAAAGTAAGTATGCAAGATGACAATGTCTAATTAAGTCTTTTCATTGTAATATTGGGAGCCAGTCTAGAGAGAAAAAAAAAGGGGGGGGGGGGGTACATATTTAAGAACTAGTTACCAAGGAAACAAACCCTCATAACAATATGATCTGATTGCCAAGAATGCTGTTTTTCAAAAGCTAATCCTCCTAGGCTGTAACGGCAAATTAATTTATCCAGGGAATCGCAGCTTTATTGAAGTCCACAACATTAAATAAATAAATATCGTAAAATAAATAAATAAGTTTCCCCGCCCCTCTGTCTTTCTTCCATTAAAATAAAAATAGTAAAAAAAAATCCAGACTCGCAGACACCACACACACAATTTCCGTTTTCAACTCCCACACCAAAGACTTACTACAGTATCAAACCCCATTATCTTCCAGCGGACAGCGCTGCGTGGTGCTCCAGAGGCTTGCTGCATTGCATTTCAGCGGAACGCAGAGAGGAGGCAACGTTGCTGTTCAGCATTGCTTGTAAAGTCTGACGCACTGTAGTTAAGATTTATGGCAAATTTGATGGTCTATTTTAAGTCATGCTTGTGGTAGTGATGAAAAGCATGTTATCTCTCCCATCGGGTCAAGAGAGGACACCGCGAAGTCACTTGCTTGTACGGAGTTCCGTTTTGCATAAATTCTGAATTAAATCGGTGCTTCCTTTAGGCATTGTATGTTAAACGTGCCCAATAGATAGGTGGCCCAGGTGTTATTTTATTGCTACGTCTGGAAACACCTTTCGCCATTGTTTCCCCCGTTAGGTAACTAGGTATATTATTTTCTAAGGATAAGAAAACAAGCCTCTTTTATCCCCGCTTCCTTGGTAAAGATAGGCAGCCTAGGGTGCAGGCTATAGAAATTCCAGGAACGATTTTGTTTAACATACGACTAATCCCTACATCACGATTCACCGTTGGGACTTATAACTTACGTCAGTACTGCCAAACGAATAATTTTCTTTTCACTAACTACTTAAGACATTTAGTGTGGCCTATGATCCGTGCCAGATAGATTTAACGTTAGTCAAACATTTACAGGGTTAATGTTAGCTGACCAGTAAATTATTTCGGATATTAGCTTCATTACAGCAGATATGTAACAATTAAGAGACTCGTAGGCTAAAATATAAAAAAAGTTCCAAGTATTTTTGTTGACGTTAGATAAGAAACAGCTACTTCAAGGTTAGCTAGCAAGCGTTTATTTAACGTTATACATAGGCTACTTATAACCATTCAGATCTTGCAATGACGAGAAATTGTAAAGTAAAAAATGCAGGTTAGAAGGCTATACGTGATTTTTAAAAAGGACCGAGAACCAGCTCAAATGTTCGAAACTCATCTAGTGAAACACGTTTTATTCAAACAATGTTTTTGAATGATAACCTGGATGTTTATTGATATTAATGTATGGTAATTAATAAGTTACTGGCGTCGCCCAGTTAAAATTGGCATGTGAAAACGCGCAAATGCATTTTGGCATCCTGCTACAATAACGTTAGACATCTAACAGTTAACGACTAGAGCTCTTATCGACTTGAACAAGCAATCATAGCTACTTTAACTTTACGTTGTGTGATAACTATGGTCCGATTACTGGAGCTAGGCTACTGCTGTCACCCTGAGAAGCAGCTAGTCACCAAGCCATCCTGTCTAACGTTATTTTGCAATCTAATTCGCTAGCAGACAGTTCATAGTTGCCAAGTTAGATTACTAGACAGCTGATGCCAACTAGATTGTTTTCGTCTCAGTTTAAATGAATGGTCCAGATTTGTACTTATTATGCTTACGTTACCTAATCAGGTAGTTAGCTAATGTCGTTTCTTCAAACAAGTCCAACTGCCCCCACGTGGGCTAATATAACGACCAATGAAGGGAAAAAAACAAACAATATTGTGTCAAACTGAAGTAGACTAGACACCATTAGGCAAAAGAATGCGCATTTACACGCACCCCGTTACTCGGGTCAGTCCCTTGCTGAATAAGTAATAACCACGCGGGTGGGATCGCTCGCTACGACTCGCACTCACCGGCCACGCAAAGCTGAAAGGCAAAACAATCCTGGATCTGTCGGTCCTCACGATGTTCTTCAAAGAAAAGGTATTCCCTCCGACGATGGGTGTAGTTCCAGTGCCGAAGCTGCAAGGCCCGGCTGCAGAAACCCGGGACTGGTATTCCTTCAGACACACTTTGTAAAAAGTATCGCATTCGTCCCGCACGCATTTCCCATCTGCCGCATTCCGAGAACCGTCGCAACACAATCCGCTCTGCAGTTCACCGTTTACATTGTGCATCGACACGATCTGCAGCTCGAAGTGTCCCGATGCAACAGACACCTGTTAAAAAAGAAAAACAAAATTCAGTCAAAACGTCTTTGCCACACCGTTTTTTTTTTAATGTCAAGCACAAATCAACACCGAGCAAGGCTCTTAGCTGATGGTGAATGAGTGGTGCTGCGTCGCCTGCACAGAGAACACATTTATAACGTTAGCCAGCACAGATCTAACTTAGCTAATGTTGCATGCTTAGCAGTCGATGGTTTTGTTCGAAATCAAACATTTGCATTGTTTCTAATGAAAACACTTCACAGACTGCAAACACATTGGTTAAATAGGTAACGAGCAAACAAGCAACTTTTACAAGTAAAAAAAACGCACTAGCAAGCGAAGGTCCGAATGGTAAAACTAGCTGTCGCTACGTAGCTTATTTGCTAGCGAACAAGCTGCACGCCGTTCGATGAAAAATGAAATGTGAAGCAACCCAGCAAAAGATAACTAAAAAAAGGAAAACCAGATGACACTACAAATGAATCCAAGCACCATGTAGTCCTACAGAGGATTTCTGGTCCAAATGTATACTTGAATTTACGAAATTGAAAAGAAGACGTTTATAAACAAACAGCGGTTCGACTCGTAGACAGAACAGCAATCCACATACCTTGATTCGCAAGCATAGTAAAATTGCAAGTAAGAGAAAGCCAGCAAAGATTGAACTCCGTCTCAAAATCATGCCTTCCCTCTGGTATTGCCGCTCGCGTAGAAACTAAAAGTCTGGCCGACTCACGGCTCTGTTATACTCCTCCGATTTGAACATGCACGAGTGGAGAACAACACTTTTTCAAAAGAGTACAGATTTCAAATGCAAAACAGCCTGCCTCCTTTTATTGCCTTATTCTTCCACAGCTATTATTGTTATTGTTCTTATTCTTTCTTTTCGACTCGGTAGCAGTACAATACCCACGAGCTAAGAAACACCGTGTGCGAGTGACTGTCTGTTCTATAGCAAGTTCAGGGAGGAGGGGGTGGGAGCCAGCGCATGCGTTCTTTAATATTCAAGAGTTGGGGAGGTCGCCCGATACAAACCCCACCCTTTTCTTGCGTTCCCTTGTCTTGCACAGGGAACGGGCTCATAATGGAGATAAGCTGCAAGATAAGAACACCGTGAATAGATTGGAGATATCATTCTCTTTAATCAAAAGCTTGATTCAGAGAGCGGTTGAGAAAAGTCTGACATTAATTATGCGCAGCGACAGTCTTGAAACTCCAGAGGTTTAGCCCCCCCCCAAAAAAATCATTAATATGGGTCCACACATTCTTTGTCTGAAATTCCGTCAAACCCGTATAGGCTATAGCCTAGGCCTATAGGGCAGTATATTTAATAAGAATTGCGGTTTGTCAGTTGACACTTAAAAGCGCCTCAGCGCTTGATCCAGCGCTTGATTGTCATGCAGTAGTAAGGCAGATTGCATCTTTGTAATTTTCGTGTTTAAAATCATGTCAAGGCTATTATTAATGATGTATGGTTACAAAATAAAATTATTTGAGGCTTAGGCCCTACTTATTTATATTTTTAATATCCCATGCTTCAATGTTTGAAGCAACACAACATAGTATCAGGCCCTGGTGCGTACACGTTTTGTTCCCATTAGACTTATAAAGAAAACAGAACATGTGATTTGATACATTAATGCTATAATATGCCCTGGTTACAGTCTCTACATAATGCAATAATACATTTTTTCTAGCCTATTACTCTGCAGACATCTACAGTGAAATAAAAGTTGACACAACATACTTTTCTTTCCAAATTTCCAAATGTTTAGTGGCCATATATGTGAGAGGCCAAATCAGTATTTATTAATCTGGGACCTATTTCCAAAAATCTGTACTCTTGAGTAAGACCACCCCCCACATCACGCTTAGCATTTTTTTTTTTTTTTGTATATTTTTACCATTGAGTAAAATAATCCACAGTTCACACAGCATTTCAATCTGTTAACATATGTTCATAAATTAGCCACCTAATTGTATAATGTTCCCTTTAGGGGTTGTTTTAAAAACACAGGCATTAGCCTGAACATCATTAAATCAGCGGAATGGAAGAGGCTAATCTCTGCTATCTTCCATTTGCTGAGGAAGTTGTGCTTTCCTTCTTTTGTTCTTTCACCTTCTACCACTCAGTCAAATTTTTTCATTCAAAGCAACGCACAATCTACCTAAATTATTTGTTGGTATAGCACATGCTAAAATCATCCTGATTTGGTTGGCACAGGTACAAAATTACATCGTGAAGGTCGTCCAAAAAAGAAAAGAAAAATGGCCGACTCTCTCCTATAAGTCTGTCCCCAGAACCTCTGAGTGATGTGCGTTAAATCAATGCAACAAATTGCGACTGAAGGGCGACAGAAGGGCTAGAAGCTTAAGGTCCGTCTATCTCGTGGAACTCTTTCAAGGGTCATTCTTCGTCCCTAATGTGAGTTTGAAAAGAATCGAAGAAGGGGGTAGTCCCATTATGAAATAGAGACTCTGGAGGACAAGGAGGGGGGCGTCTTTATTCTCAAATTAGAGCAGCTGCACTCCTCCAAAAGAACTCAGTGAATAGATATCAACTTTTGAAAGGGAACCAAAGGCGTTTGATAATGTTGCAGCAATAATTGTTCAGAAACTCGCTTTTAAGGACAGAAGGAGGCTTAATGAGGTGAAATGGGCCCCCGTATTTGTATAGATCAAGTCAATGATGTTACAGAAAAGACGGCTGCCTCGTGCGCCCTTGGTTTTAACGGATTGTGGCATCGCTCAATACGATAATCTTCATGACAGTAGGTGCTTATTAAAAAACAAAAAACTTTTTTTTTCCGGTTCTTCTATCCCGGCCCGTTTACGGAGAAGAAGGCACATGTAGTTGGTCTACTGATCAAAGCAGGCTTTCCAAATGGAGCAGAAAAGAGCGACACACGACCAGACAACAGGTCACAGGTTTGGTAAATGGAGTGCTTTCGTTGGGTTACATCATTGGTATTCACTTGAAGAAATAAAATACAAGGATGATTTCTGTACCACAATCTGAAAAGCAAGACTGCATAAGAGTAGCCTTTTGCCTAAGCTGAATAAGAAAGAAGAAACATTGGGGCCAGGCATTCAGTGTACGGTACAACATACCCCAGCCTTCCCCTCCTCAAATAGGTTTTTGGGGGCGAAAGCTCACAGAACGAAGCCAATTGCAAGTCATAAAAAAATCACAGCTATATGACTGTGTTGTACACATTTTCTGAATTCTTTCCACCTGCTGATTAAGTTAGTGGCTTTAACCAAAAGCACAGGTGTGAAGCGGAGTGCTTTCCTTCCACCATAAACGTGTTTAGCTTCTTATCAGTGATTGTGGGAAATACTATACTATACTAGGGGGTCTCACAGGTTGTTATTGTTTTTTTCCCCTTCACCTGGTGCCAAAATATACAATTAAAATTTTAAACAATACAAATTAATATGACATTCTGTAAGAATGTCTGATGTTTTATTTCCTCTCTTTGCTCAAAGTGGTTCCTCCGAGACCACTCTGTAGAGTACAAATCCATTGTTGTGGAATTTGGAATATTTGTATACGGAACGTGGCAGTTGCCCTACTCAGCTCTACTGCCCCCTAGTGGACGTGGGGGTACAGATTCCAAAAAACACGCCGCCATCTTTGAACTCCATCACAGCGAGCCCAGCAGTCACTTTACCGGACAAGAAAATTTCACCATCGCAAAGCTCTCCTCTGGCACGCAGGGATCAAGGCCTTACTGCGCCCAATTTTCTCACGGGCTGACTCAGAGGCTTACCTTTTCCCTTACTGTAAACGATGTTTTCACCTGAAATTCACCACTCCCTTTTTTTCATAAGTCATCCCTGTCTATGCTCCGCCCACTCCTGATCTTATTTGATTGGTTGGTTCCCTCTGAGGGTTGCAAAACAATGACATGCGTTTTGGGTCGCTTCCATTAAAGCCAATGCCAACCATTGCATTTTGCATCTCATTAAATCTACTTTTAATCACCTCTGTTCTAGGTATCATTTTAGTGGGAAAGCAAAAGAAAACCTGTAATCTTTTTATTGAATGTGAAAATTCAATTTTCTTCTGTTCTTTGTTGTATTATATTCTATTGACACCCCACCGAATAGAATGATACCCTGCCAAATCACTTATCTGGTATTTTCCTGACGACCATGAAAACGTTACCGGCCCCAGCCCAGCCTAGCTGGCGTAGAGAATGCAAAAAATTCTGGGTTAAATAGCGTGTGGTGAAAGTAACTTTCTCTCTTTCTCTTTCTCTCTCTCTCCCTCTCTCTTTCTCTTTCTCTCTCGCTCTCTCTCCCCTCCCTTTCTCTCGCTCTCTCTCGCTCTCTCTCTCTCTCCCTCTCTTTCTCTCTATCTCTCTCTTTCTCTTTCTCTCTCTCGCTCTCTCTCTCCCCCTTTCTCTTGCTCTCTCTCTCTCTCTCTCTCTCTTTCTCTCGCTCTCTCCCTCTCTCCCTCTCTCTCTCTCTCTCGCACAAGCAGCCCCCCCCCCCCCCACCCCACCTGGGCGTCTTTCCCACACCGCTGGGCAGTGTTGCGACACGGCAACAAAAAGCACAAAGTTAATCAGTAACCCGCTGCAAGACGACGGAGGCAGTGTAATCAGTGAGGGAACCACCGCCGTCGCGCGGCCGTACCGCCAATACCGCCATCTGAGAACAGTGGAGCGCCACAGCAATTTCCCCCAGCCGTTTTGTTTGACGTGTCATGTGTGGAAGTGATGTGTGTGCCGCCATTACCGTTGATCTCTGCTGTCATTCTCTGGGTAAAAAAGTGGCTGTTGTCACAGAGGTCGTTGCCCCCAGCCCCCACCCCCCCCTCACCCCCCGTCTCATCCCCGTTTGAACAGCAGCGAAAGTTTGCATCTCCTTATATCTAAGGACTGAATCAGGGTGTGTATTCCTGGCAGAGGAAAAAGCCAGCCTCTTTCTCCAGAGAAAAGGAAACGGGGCCCTGTGCACCTTGGCAGCGCCTTGCTCGCCACAATTTACTCGCAAATGCAAAAGCGCTTTGAGCCAGTCTGGAGGAAGTGAAACTTAATTAAAAACCTTCTTTGTTTCATCTAATGAAAAAAAAAAAGGTTCTCAGGTTGTGTAAATAGTTTATACAGTCTTACTGTGTGAGTTTTATTTTATTTTATTTTTTACACTCTTTTCTTTTCTTTTTTTTAACCCTATTGTTTCTTCTTTTTTTTGATTGGCTCTGGTCATTTGAGTGGAGTTTATGGAGGATTTTGGGAGGAGTTTTTATCAGGTTTTTTTGGGGTGGCCTTTCACCCGTAGGTGTCGGCGGTTGAAGTGAACCCGACAAAGGGGATAAGAGACAATGCGTGCGTTTGAGAGACGACTTCAAACGGCAGCAGGAGAGCTACGCAAACAGCTTTCTGATCACACAGTGTGAGGTCCTTATACACTGCAGACTGAATCCCGATCGATGGGACCTACTGCAGTCTAAGAAAACAGAAATAATAACGTTCCATGGAAAAACCTGACCATTCCAATCAGGAGTTATGAAATTACTTCATATAGGCATTTAAACAGTAGTTTAATGTGATGCTTGATTTAGATATAATAAAAATAATAAAGTGAAAAATAATTCTCAATTAGTAAAAAAACGAAAAAAGTCTAATTCTACCCCAACCCCATTTTGCACTTTCCTCCAGGTATGTGCCAAAGGGGTATTTCAGAAACATGCTTAGAATGTAATATAAGATCAATAGAAAAGGATGTTCAGATTTAACTCAGTACTTTTGTCCATTGGAGGTACTGTAGGGGTCCCTGGTCTGACTTGACATGCAATGACTATGTAGAGATTTGGGAAAATATTTCAAAACATGAAACCTTTTTTTTTATTTTTAATTTTTAAATATAACCTTTTCTAACGCATGACGGAGGTCCCCTGGATGCGTTTGAGCCTGGCTGGGGGTCCCTAGATCAGAATAGTTAAACCCCTACTTTCGTAGGTACATGTGGTCTCAGTGAGTGACACCTCTTTTTCTTCCTGAAATGTGTCCAGATTTAGTCCAAGATCAAAGCCAGCATCTCTAATCAGGGTTTGTGGAACCTCTCCATGCTAATGCTAATATGTTGTCTGAGGACTATGTTTTTTAAATAATGTATGCGGTTTAAAATGCGTGGCCTTGGGTTAAGGACCCCAATTTCCAAATGACATCCAGCCGTTTAGATGTGCTCTCTGAAGGGGTCAGAATCAGAAAGGTATGTCCGGGCCTTTGTCCCGTTGCTCTAAAAACCTGAGCCTTTGGGCTTCTCGCATTACCCCTCTGCATTCGAAACACCCCATTCTCTGTATAATTAGGGTTAATTAGGGTTGCGTTTTTTAAACCCCGGGAGATCGTCGAATTGTTCGTCCAATAGCTGCAAAAATTATACGCTCATTTACATTTCTCAGTGAGAGCTCAGTGCCTCAGTCCGTCAGGCAGGTTTGAAAGGGGGCTGGATTTAAAAAAATTTTTTTGGAAGGGGGGGGCGTTCCATCTGCCCCTCCAATCTGCTCAGGGCCAAAAGTTTTGTTGATTGTAAGGGCAGCACTGGCCTCATTCAAAAATCTGAACCTCCACACAGAACTAGTGACTCAGAATGTTTATCCGATCAAAGTGTTTATTGACACGGGTTAGGTAACACTTAGCACGTGAGCTTCCACCGCAGCGCTGTGAACGAGGGGTATTTAAGGGGCATTCGCATTCGTTACAGTGAACTATCTATTTTGCGTGTATGTGCGTGTGTGTATGCGTACCTGTGCGTGTACATGTGTGTATGCATGTGCGCGCGTGTTTTTGTGTGTGTGTGTGTATGTGTGTGTTATGAGTTAGAGGTCTGGAATGGCACAATCTAACTCAGTGGGCACATGCTGTTTGATTTGACTCAAGTGTAGGATTTTGGCTGTTATGCAGATAACGGATCAGCACAATTACACAGCTGTTTATTTACTGATATAATTTAAAAGCAATAGGTTATATTTACCTTAAAAGGGATTGTTCCAATGCCAGGGGATTAGTATCAGGTGAACCATGTTAAAGCATGTAACCCAATAGCAGAGAAAACGTTGGGAACCAGTTATCGGGGGTGAGTTTTTTTTTTAAGGTATTTTTTGCTCTGCTCAATTGACAGACTGTAAATGAATGAGAGCCACTTATAAAGTGGTTTTCACCAGCCTGGCGGGGAGTGAGGAGGTAAAATACCTTTTCTAAGCAGGTAAGAGTAAAAAAAAAAAAGAAGAGAGAAGCTGATAAAACTCTGGGATTGATAAGCATAATTAAATATGTACACAGAAAGCTATTTAAATAGGTAAGAATGTTTCCCTGCCCAGGTGATTTCTGCTCTATGTATTATCTTTCTATCTGTTTGCTTTAAAAAAAAAAAAATGTTTTTAATAAATTTAGTTTCAGATTAATCTCCTTTTCTCCCAATTTGGTAACCAATTGTACCCTATTGCTATTTGATTCCCCCCGTGTAGCAACCCCTTGAGAATTTGCCGCTACACAACCCCGTCAGCCAGGAAGGTAGGAAGGAGGGCGTCACGTCCTCTTCAGGGCGCGACTCCTCAAGCTCCTGACCGTGATTCCAACTCGCCGGGGGCCACTGTGTCCGAGTCCCTCCCCTTCCCCCGGGAGCGGCCGCTGTGTCCGAGTCCCTCCCCTTCCCCCGGGAGCGGCCACTGTGTCCGAGTCCCTCCCCTTCCCCCGGGAGCGGCCGCTGTGTCCGAGTCCCTCCCCTTCCCCCGGCCGCCAATCGCCACTCTCTCAAGGCACTGGCCATACTCAGATCTGGCAGGACCGGGGGCGCGATCCCCCGATCCTCGGTGTGCAACTGCACAGACTGAAAGCCTACACTTTTACCGCTGCACCGCCGCGGCGGCCCTGGCGGTTTGCTTTGAGGACAGTTGAGAGAAGCTCTCATGTCAGGTGTGGATAAAACATTCCAAAATGGTCGGTTGGCGTTCCTTCTACAAACGCCATGCCAGAACACCAGAGCATAAGAGAAAGGTCAAGCATGCAGGAACCCGTCATTATCTACAGTACATCAAGGGTTTTGAACCTTTTGTGATCCAGGGACCCCCCAACCCGTCTCAAAGGGCTAAAAAGGGCTGTATTAAAAAAAAAAAAATTATATTTTGAAATATTTTTCCAAATCTATATAGTCAAGTCTGACGACCCCCAACAGTACCTTCAAGTTGAAAGCCCAGGGTCTTTATTAAACTCTAAATGCGATCACAATGGTCAGTGGAGAGGTTGAGCGGTGCTGGGGCACAATACTTTTAAAACAAGGGGCTTTTAAACAAAATGTTTTACATCCAGTTAAAGACCCTGTTTTTGTGCCCTGGGGCAATATAGAGAACGTGCACCAAATTACTACCGCAAATATCTACATATATTAAACAACATTTCTTTCCCCCTCTCTCTGTCTGCCTCTCTTTCTACCATACTCTCACGTTTTTATAGCAGATTAAAACATAGAGATAAGGAATTAATAATAACAATGATAAGATATTATATGTCATAACTATATAGCTCAGACCAATTGACTCAACTCAGCTAGAGCAAAAAAAAAAAAAAACTGTATACAGGTGTTTGCCTCCAAGACTAAGGTTGAGAGACAATGTAGCTCTTCATGTTATTTTAGAGAAAGGCAAATAAATACCCATAAATCATAATGAATGAACATAATGATTCATCTTTTTTTGTGAACTGCACTGATCTGATAAAAAAAAACAGAAAAAAATATTAATATTTTTTAAATAATTTCAGACAGTAAGTTCTTTGTTTTTTTTTAAGGGATAACACCCCTAGTTTACCTGGGGCGGGACGAGTCTGGACAACCCTGCTTTTGAGCACAGCCCTCTCTAGCTCTGACATATAGGCTCACTTTGAAATAATGCCTGAAATAATAATAATAATAATAATAAGAAAAAGAAGAATAAGAAGAGAAGGAATAGTTATTCATTCATTCACCATCTTCATCATCATCAGAGGTGTGGGTGCAGGTTTTTGTTTTAGCCCAGCACTACGACAACGGATTCTATTTATCATGGTCTTGACTGAAAACCATGATGAGTTAATTAGTTGAATCAAGGTGGCCCTTTTGGACACCTCTGATCATCATCATCATCAGAATTCTGAAAAAAAAACATTCTGAAAAAAACCCACTCTTCAAAGGGCTAATATACATTTCCTCCAGCTTTGCACTATCTCCGTACAGGTGTATGGAAGACCTGTTATCTGCAACTTGAAAGATCAGATAACTCGGGAAGCACGTCACTGCTCGCCCTCGGGCCATTATGCACGTTTGTGGATGGCGAGATAAACATTTTTTTTTGGACGTGCTCCATAAATCGGCGCTTAGAACCAAGCCCATCGACACACCGCTACAAGCTGTTGGTCAGATGTTCTGTCTGTGCTGGACCCCTCCCTGGTCTGCTAAACACATGCATGTCCGGGGACGTCTGTGATCAATCATTCCTCCGTAGCAAGCGGCCGGCCGGCGGTTCATTAAAACAAATCTTGTGGGACAAAAGTGTTCTACGCTGATGCCATTTGGTTGTGGTTACACACATATTGCACAAGCTCGGGTTGGGCCACTCTGTTGTGTGAGAAAGGTTCTTCTACTCCATTTATGAAGCTGCAGGAGTTCTGTTTTGGTCACAACAGGCCAGTGCTGTAAAATGCAGTTCTTTTAACCACTCTGAGGTTCTGAAAAGAACTTTCTCTTCTAAAATAACCACTTGCATATTTATTATAAACATTTGGAATGGTGTGTGTAGATACTGTACAGACTAAGACATTGGATGTTGGACAGATGTACTTATCTACCGTTTATTCAGTGAATAAAACTTATGTAGATGTACGTTGTGTGCTTTTTAAAATGCGATTGTCTTGCTGTGCTACTTGAATGTATAAAAAAGGAAATTCCATTCAAGGGCAAAACAGCATCTGAATTTAAGGCAATGCAATCTTTTCCAGAATAAATTGGATGGAGTGCATTGAGCCCAGTGTGCAAGAGAGATGATGCACTAAAAGGTTTTTTTAACGGTTCGGCATAGTTGTGGGGATAAAAAACGGGAAGGAAGGCTGCCTTTTGTTGAGTTTCCAAAGGCAGATTTCTCTTGTAAGAGCTTTAGTCTCTTTCTTCAACGTGCCTGTCCAGAAAAAATAAACTAAGAGAGTATCTGTCTGTCAAACTCGTGACCTTCCTGTGATTGGTATGTTTTTTGCATATATGAGAGTTAGCGTGGATGTATATGCAAATGTGTGTGTGTGTGTGTGTGTGTTACAGTTTGTGTTTGCATGTGCGCACATTTGAATCTTTCAGTAAGAAAGAGCTGGTACATAAAGAATAGTCTTATTACACAGAATCACAATCAGAATTATTTTCTTTTACCTTTTCTTCCTGACATAATGAATAATCATCATCCCACCATATCAGGGTTTTTACAGCTAAAAGTCAACCTGAAGCTGCCCTTTTCATGCACTCTGAGTGATTTTCTCTCGTGGATTTACAGCCTGCCCTCAAACCCCTGTCTTTCACTACTTTACGAGCCAAGAAACATCCTTGGCAACAGCACTCAATCAAGGAGGAGGGAAAGCCTTTGAGGAACGGAGGGAGAAAAAAAAAGGTGGAAACTCGGGAAGCGGACGGCAGCTTCCTTTGGCATTTTGGGATTGTCTTCGGTCGCTCGAGCACGCGATCCGTCCCGTGCAAGCTCACTGCAGTGTCGTCGAATGAGCTCCTCATCAGTACGGGCTCCGGGGGGGGGGGGCAATTGTGATTGGGTGGGCTGGGTGGGGTGGGGGCACAGTGGAGTAATGTGATTATGGTAATGATCAGCAAGTCATGGGCAGGGAGCCTTTGTATGCTGTAATTAACTTGTGTGAATGAATGGCTCAGCGTTTCTCTCTTTTTCTCCTCTCTCTCTCTCTCTCTCTCTCTCTCTCGCTCTCCCCACCTCTCTCTCTCTCTCTCTCCCCCCTCTCTCTCTCCCCCCTCTTTCTCTCTCCCCCTCTTTCTCTCCCCCACCTCTATCTCTCCCCACCTCTCTTTCTCCCCCCCCTCTCTCTCAATGTAGTCCGCACTTTCAGACATGACAACACAACGTATCGCAATTCACTGCAAAAAGTTTCACAGAAACGCAGACTGTGCACATCAAATATCAAATCAGTGTGCACAAAAAGTAGATAGTGAAGCAGAAATAAAAGTGACCAAGAATAGATAATACAATTAAATAGAAAATAGATTCTGTTATGAGGGAGTTATTGCTGGTTTCCCACTGCTCTCTCTCTCTCTCTCTCTTTCTCTCTCTCTCTCACTTTCTCTCTCTCTCTCTCTCTCTCTCTCTCTCTCTCTCTCGCTCTTTCTCTCTCTCTCCCCCTTTCTCTCTCTCTCTCGCTCTCTCCCTTTCTCTCTCTTTATTTTTTTCTCTCCCTCTCATCAGACGGGCCAGCTTGGTGCTTCTCTCCCACTGGGCCTGGCATTACATTACATGTTACATTACTTCATGTTATATTACATTACATAATAGTATGTTACATTATGTTATATTACATTACATAATATTATGTTACATTGTGTTACATTACATTACCTTATGTTATATTATGTTACATTACATTATGTTACATTGTGTTACATTACATTACATTACATTATATTATGTTACATTGTATTACATTACATTGCCTCTCAATTGTAGATTCGATGCTCAGGATGGGACGGTGATTTAGGATGGGACGGTGATTTAGGATGGGAGGAGGGGATGTAATTTGGGATGGGAGAAGGGAGCAGTTATTTGGGATGGTATGGTGATTTGGGATGGGACGGTGATTTGGGATGGGATTAGAGGACAATTATTTGGGCAGGGACAGTGAAGAGGTATCCAAGCAGGAGCTCATCCCTCAGTAGAGGAAAGTACCCTTTTGGCCTAAATTATTTCAGTACATTGCTTCAGAATTACCTCAGGAAATATCAGTCCGTATAAACGGATTGTACATTCAAAGAATGTACGCTGTGTAAGTCACTCTGGGTTCTCAATGTAGATCAACAAGACAACAAGACACTTTAGAGGCTGATATCAATTTAGTTAACCCCCCCAACACAACCCGGCGGGACCCTATGAACCCCTCAGAGGAATTTAGAGAGGAAGATGTCGGCTGGCTGTCTTAGTGCGTGTGGTGTGTCTTACACACATTCTCAGATTACTCAGGCTTGTCAGGAGTGCGGTCAGTGGAGATCTATTCTACAATGGTCTATCTCTGGAAAGGGAAGTTAACAATGTGTGTGAGATTGGTTTCCTGAAATCTGATTGGTTATAGCAGATTTTAGCTAGGATTATAGTTATATGGGTCAATGGTTGGGTTGAGTTGAGTCGCCGTCTCCAATTACCCCCCCCACACACACACACAAAACACACACACACACACACACACGCACAAACACACACGCACAAACACACACAAACACACACACACAGACACACACACACACACACACACAAACACACACACACACACACACACACACACACACACACAAACACACACACACACACACACCCTCATGATAAGTCAGAAGAAGTATGCGACCATTAGTCTATTAGCATAACCCATCCGTGGTTTGGAGGACATATCATGCATTAAAGCTTATGAACTTAACGGAAAGTGAAGCTGGAGAAACTTCACTTATAGTCAGGCAATAAATAAATGC
The DNA here is from genome assembly GCA_022702515.1 of Ilyophis sp. 1 JC-2022. NCBI lineage: Eukaryota > Metazoa > Chordata > Actinopteri > Anguilliformes > Synaphobranchidae > Ilyophis > Ilyophis sp. 1 JC-2022. The sequence goes on from CM040405.1 coordinate 82,519,666, forward strand.
TGAATACAACATATAAAATATACAATACATATCCAGAGAGAGACTTCTGAGGAACAGGCTGGTGACTCTTTTTAGTAAGGGTGATATTTGGCAAACGGTTGATCCCATCAGGCCATGGGACATCTGACATCAAAGTGTTACACAAGCAAAAACTTGTTATTGCTGTTACTGGATCCGCCAACATGCACAATGAGCTAATTTGTCCAGCTGTCGCTAACGTGAATGGCCAGAGTTTTCCCTCCATTACAGTCAGAGGAAAAGTTAACAGGCAGGAAAGAAATTAAAGCCATATTGTTTACATGATTAATTAGTGCTATTTGTTGAATTATGGGTGACGTAGTCCACATTGACACAGGACAGTTTTCTCTCCAAGACGACTTTTTTCTTCCTTTTTGGTGAAATTGGCGAAATTTGCGGCCCTAGTTAGAACTGACATCCTCACACACACACACACACACACACACACAGACATGCATGTGTGTGTGTGTGTGTGTGTGTGTTTGTGAGGATGTGATAGGCTTAACAAGTATTCTGGCAGAATTACAGAGCTGGCCGACAATACAGAAATATGAGTTGGCGCATCAATGACTTAGAAAAAACCCAGCAGCATCTGGACCCAAAGAAACAGGATTTGGGGAAAAAGCTGGCAGAAAAACAAACAAAAAATTCAAATTAAAAAAGGGGGAGTGGAATTTTTATTATAATTAACGTATAATTTTTTTCGTATGAAATTTAAATATGTTTTGGAAACTGTCAGGCACTAATGGCCTTCCAAAAATATCAGTGTTCACATGTATTTAATATTCCACTGAAAATCAGCAGATACTGTGGCCCTCTAGGACTGGAGTCTGACACCCTGTATTCACCCCTGCTCTTTAGAGGATCTGTACTTGGGCCTTTACCCCCATTTGGGATGGGATGGCAATTTGAGATGGGAGGAGGGGATGGTGATTTGGGATGGTATGGTGGTTTTGGATAGGATGGTGATTTGGGATGGGAGGAGGGAACGGTGATTTGGGATGAGAGAAGGGGACAGTGATTTGGGATGGTATGGTGATTTTGGATGGGACGGTGATTTGGGATGGGAGGAGGGGACGGTGATTTGGGATGGTATGGTGATTTTGGATGGGACGGTGATTTGGGATGGGAGGAGGGAACGGTGATTTGGGATGGGAGGAGGGGACGGTGATTTGGGATGGGAGGAGGGGACGTGATTTGGGATGGTATGGTGATTTTGGATGGGACGGTGATTTGGGATGAGCGGAGGGAATGGTGATTTGGGATGGTATGGTGATTTTGGATGGGACGGTGATTTGGAATGGGAGGAGGGGACAGTGATTTTGGATGGTATGGTGATTTTGGATGGGACGGTGATTTGGGATGGGAGGAGGGGACGTGATTTGGGATGGTATGGTGATTTTGGATGGGACGGTGATTTGGGATGAGCGGAGGGAATGGTGATTTGGGATGGGAGGAGGGGACGGTGATTTGGGATGGGAGAAGGGGACAGTGATTTGAGATGGTATGGTGATTTTGGATGGGACGGTGATTTGGGATGGGAGGAGGGGACGGTGATTTGGGATGGTATGGTGATTTTGGATGGGACGGTGATTTGGAATGGGAGGAGGGGACGGTGATTTTGGATGGGAAAAGAGGACCGTGATTTGAAATGGCACGGTGATTTGGGATGAGAGGAGGGAACAGTGATTTTGGATGGGAGGAGGAAACAGTTATTTGGGCTGGGACAGTGAAGAGGTATCCAAGCGATCAGGAGCTCATCCCTCAGCTGGGAAAAGGCTAGAGGGAGGAAGGGGAGGAGGGGGGGCAACAAAATTACTTCACTGCTGTCCCAGAGTACCTCTCTCACAGGTCGCCCGCCCCCCCCAAAGGTGGGGATGTCAGTGATGCTGGCCAGATGACTAACTCTAAGCCAAATGGCATTTTTTTTTGGTGGGGGGGGGGTGTAATAAACGCTGAAGGAAGATGGTCTTCAGCTGTTCTGGCCGTTTCTGCATATCCCAGCACGGGGGAATCTGGTCTTTATTTAGAAGAGAGGCTTTTACCCGCAGTGTGTGAGAGCTTATGAATACCACCCTCAGATATAAATGAGGACATTCCACACTGAATGAAGCCAACGAAGGCTCGTACAGCGCGAGAGGCAGGCATGTACTGATTCGGCTTGAGAGTTAGCAGGATGCTCAGGGAATGTTCGGTTGTGTAAGGGCGTGAGACTAAACTGCAGGCCATAAAAGAGGCATTTTAACAGTTTTGTTTGTTTGTTTCATCTAATTACTCGCGGACTTTCCTTTTTTTGTTTTTTTTGTTTTGGAAAATGAATATATAAAAGATGAGTAAAATGAATCGTTTTCTTCTCCTTTTTCATGAGACAATGGGGCCCAGTAAAAACGTCGGGGAAAACCCGAAACATACTTGTGTCTTGTGCCTGGAGCAGGGCTGAACTGGAACCGGACAGCAGGGAGACATTTTTCATTGCTGCTCTAATTATTTTCTTTATACATTCACAGCTGTAAAAAAAAGCAGGTAGAAAAAACATTCTGGAACCTGAGACAGTGAGACGGCCGCGGCAGATCAAACATTACAGAGCGCTGGTAACCTGCCGCCTGAGACCAGACCGCCATGAAAAAGCCGCTCTCAGACACGACTGCCAGCTTCCTCCTGGCACGGACGGACGGACGGACGGACGCCCGGGCACGGCGCGCCGGGATGATTTGTTTGTGTAATCTCAGAACGTGGCAAGCGGCGCAGGTCATGCTGTTAAACACATGTCAAAAGAAGAGGAAAAAAGAGGGTTCGTTCAAACGAGACGAAAAGGGCTTCGTCCCTCCGTGTAAGAAAGCTGGCAGGACGGAGAGGACACTCAAAAAAACGCTCCGGGTGGTCGCCTGGCGGCGTCTGGCGGAGTTTTGTCTATAGTGTCAAAGAGTGCGAGCGTTTACGAGGCCTGTTTGGAGTGAAACACAAGGGCCCTCTACAGCACTCTCTGGGGAAAATATGGACCCCCGTTGGCTTGATGTTGCCCCTCCCCCCCCCAACTCCACGCCCAACTGAACTACTGGAAGGTCAGCAGATAATGTTATTTAAATGGTCTTAAATTTAGGCCTAATTTCCTGCCATTTCCACCTAGTTAGCATGGATGGCTAGACTTGCCTTGCCTAAGGCAACATCTTCTCAAGTCTGCCTGTGACGGCAATATAACGAGATTAGAACAGAAGCGCATATTTACGAATTTGCTCCTGCCTCTTCACGTGTTTGCGGTTATAAATGTGTCTGTACTGTACTGTATTGTATTGTGTATGTGTATGTGTATGTGTATGTGTATGTATTATTATTATTATTATTATTAGAGCTTTTCTCTGGGCTTTTTCTTTTGAGAGCTTTTGAAGTTTTGACAAAAAACAAGCTGATCTCATGATATAGATTGTTAGTTATGCAACAGATATAGGAAGCATATTTTTCCAGGGTGTGAAGACAGTTTATGTTAGGAATATTTAGGCGATTGGCGCTTCATGTAAAGATCAGTGAAAGTCACGCCCCGTGTTGTAGGCTCCAGAAGGCAACAAATTATGGAAACTGAACACTGGAATGCCGGGGATATTTTGCACCACAGTATTTAGTAATCTGGGAACAGGCAGTGCTAAAAGCTCATCCCATTACATTAGGTACTTACTCCAATTGCTCACAGCCTTATCCAGGGGAACATTCCGGTGCACAGCTGGCTTTGTATAGAAACAATTCAACATTACAAGGACGACTCCTGACTGACAGGGGCCCTCAAAAAATTGTGCTGTATTTCTGCAGAGATGGGGTGGCCTTAGTTGGTGGGGCCCAGTGTTAGATCCCTGGCGGCACTGCCTGGTAACAACATACGGGATTTAAACCCGCAACCTCCTACTTAGAAATCATGTTGCCTGACAACCTTTCTGAGATGTTCCTCTGATGATTAGAGAAGTTGGTACGTTACTTTAATTTTCTGGGCATGAATAAAACCTGAGCCATGTACCTGACTGAAGCCCACACCGTAAAATAAAATTTAATTTTAGACAAATTTGACCCTGAGCCATTTATGCAGGGCAACTAAACCTGTTAAAATATTCTCTGGTCTTTAATCTTAAGTAACGTTTTGTTTTTTACTCATTTTATAAAATTACATTTAGGACTTACAGGGCATTTGTTGATTTGTGTATTGGACACCAATCCAATTAAAAATGGATTGATTGACTGATTGATTGATTGACACATTGAATGACAAGCACACTTGGATGATCTTACCACAGTTTCAGGACAGGAACAGGGTTGAAACAAACACAGGGTGTTCAAATATCTAAACTTTGAACATACTGGTTCTTGAACCGGTGCCTCCAGCCCACGTCCTCGTCCCTGTCGCCGCGCTTCTGAATTCCTCCTCGGTTAGTCAGCAGGAAAATAAATAAATAAAATGAAATAAAAGTCGTCACTGGGCTCCCGGCACTGAAAAAATGTTAACTTAATAAGAGCGGAGGGGACGGGAAATCAAATGAGCTCTCTGTTTTCCCAGGGATGTGCGACTGTCTCGCTGAATACACTCACTTCATCAAGATAGAGTGCCCTCTCTGTACGCCTGAGCCAACCGTGAAAAATGATATTAATAAAGCGCTGTGGGAAAACTGGAGCCCGGTCTCATACCAGCTGGGCTGAGCCTGCAGATGACCAAGCTCTTAATATGGCAATCTGGGGCGAAATGGAAGGGAAACGAACGGCTTCGTGTTATGGCAGGACATTCTTTGAATTTTGAAGCGTTTTGCGAGGCGAGGTCGTCCGGTGGGGCTCGGCCGAATGATGCTGGCGAGGGTTAAGGCCCGTGGGATCCACGCCGGGCTTTGTTTTTGGTTGGGGCTCGGTCATTGGCTACTGCGGGTGCCTGTCATTGCAAATGTGGAGCCTTGGCCAATGCCACTAGTTCTTAAACGTGTGAACATCGGGACCCAAATTAAAAATTTAGTACCTTTCAGGGACCCATCAAATACACATACTAGCGCAACCTAGCGGACTACAGGCTCATTCTTGGACCTACCTCATACACTCCCGCCACCCATTTTGGGTCCCAACCCATAGTTTAAGAAACCCTGCTCTACGCAATACGCCTACATGTCGACCGATGAACCCTAACACTTTTTCGACCTGACCAATCACAAGCAGCCAGCAGACACCCACTTCAAAACAAATTACACAGGTTAGATGTTTACATATATTCCATTCATGAAGCTGTTTATTTACTTAAGTACCTTTCTCAAGGGGAGAATAATTCTATGCGATAGTACCGTATCTTCTTTTTGCTCATTGTATTAGCATTTCATTAGCAACCGAAATTTACTGAGTGGGCCTTTAATACACATTAGGCTCTTTTTTCTGTTCATAAGATACAAGAACACGATGGTGTCATTGTGGGCTGTAGGCCTCTTTTTGGTGGGTATTATGCCCTCTCAGAACAGCACTCCATGTCAGGCCCCGATTTTAAATCCCTCGATTAAGGCCAAAGACCGGATTCCAAGCCAAGCTCTCGGGTTTCTGATCTCCAGCGGAGGCTCTGAGCCAGCCTGGGCCGATTCCCGCTGCTGCTAGGCGCGCTCCGCCGGCCTGTTTGCTCAGCAAACGAGTCGAGACGGCGCGCTAATGAAGCGTCAACAGAGCGCAAATTGAGGTAAATTCAGCAGGGGAAAGGGCGCGTGGGCCGCTCACAGGGAGAAATCTGGTATTTTGGAGGGGAGAGTCCTGCCCTGTTTGCATTGCCCTGATGCCCAGACTGGAGAGGAATGTTCAATACCTCTCTCCCATCCCCTGTGTAGGCCAAAACAGACACGCAAACACACACACGCACACACACACACACACACGTACACACACACACACACACACACACACACACACACGTACACACACACACACACACACACACACACGTACACACTCACACACACACACACACGTACACACTCACACACACACAGACACGCAAACACACACACATACACACATACACACACACACACTCACACACACACACACACATAAACACTCACACACACACAGACACGCAAACACACACACACACGTACACACACAGACACGCAAACACACACACACGTACACACACACATGAACACTCACACACACACACGTACACACACACTAACTCACATCCAGGCACACACACATACACACACATAAACACTCACACACACAAATCCAGACACACACACACACACACACACACACACATCCAGCCATGCACACATACAACCTTGCCTCTACTTCATGCTGTCAGTCTCCTCTGAGCAGGCAGCTGGGGAGTGTGTGTGTGTGTGTGTGTGAGAGTGTGTGTGTGTGTGTGAGTGTGTGTGAGTGTGTGGGGGGGTGGGGGGTTTGTGAAAACCGGCTGGGAAATGTCAAACAAGCCAGTCTCTCTTCCTCTGGCCAAGCCCCCCACAACCCCCCCACAGCTCGGAGAGCCCCAACTTTAAAATTATCCCTCCTGTTATAAGGCCCCCAAATATTTCTGTTCTCAATGCAAAGTACCGGTCAGCTCTCCTCTCTCCTGTTATCACTCAGAGCAGAGACATACTGCACTGGAAACAGCCGTACCTGCCACAAGCACCAGACTGTCAGGCATCTCCAGGGCACTTTCCAATCCGTCACAGCACATTTAGCGCTAGCATTGCACAAGAGACAACGCTTTCAATAACAGCACACAGCAACAGGCAAAATAAGAGCTGTTTTCATCAGAAATAACCAAGTTGCACATTTTTCAGGGATTCCCCCTTCGACCTCACGCATACCGATAACGTCGTCATGTGGTCACAACCTCCTTCTCATTGCTTTTTTCTTTTTTGTCCGCAAGAATTGTGAGTTTGACGTGCGCTCGCATGCTTTTCGGTTCACTTTTTAAATCTCTCGCTACCTCAAACACCTCATGTCCTCGTAACACAAACCTCCGTTCTGAGATTGAGTAGCTTCAGTCTTGTGTAGAAATATCAGTTCATAGTGAGCTTGAAAGAAATATAAAGCATACATTTAATAACGAGTTTAATACAAAAGCTTTCAATGTATAAATACACGTTGGCAAACTTTAATCCAGAATAAAGGATCTTAACTTTGATTAAAACCTGCCTAATTATATGTCACAGGTAAGGAACAATTCTGAAAGAATCCAGGCCATAGTGTTTCACCATGGCAACACAGTCTTGATTGTTTCATAGATAAAAAACCAACACTCTTCCATTTTAAGCCAAAAACTCATCAACATTTTTCTGATGATGTCAACCCTTTAAGCCTTGTGTTTCATTCACTTTTTGGACCCTTTTGTGACAGCCAGGCGGATAAGGACCCAAATGCACGACGGGATAGGTTTGAAAGTAATTCTTTATTTTCAGTAGGCTGTACAAAAGTTCGCCGTGGAGCCCACGACGAACTGGAATGCAAGAACAGGCGAATAAATCCAGGGGAAGTCTTGCCAGGAATCAAGCAAGGATCAGGTGGAGGTAGCGTCTGGATCCACACTGGAAGTCAAGGCGTGTGGCATCCAGATCGAGGAATGAGCCAGAGTCGAAGCTATAACAAAGCACAGTTGTAGACGCGACAAAGAACACAATACTCTGACAAGGAATCACAGGAACAGCACGGTAATATAGCTAGTGTCATCAGAGCTGATAAACTGCAGCTTGCGGGAAATGCGTGCGAGATCAATGAACTGATTGAACAATTAGCAAAACACGTGAGGAATGCGGTGAAAGCAATTAGATGTGAATTGTGTCATTACGATGTGGTGCAAGTGGTAATTGTGCAATGTAGACACAATTAGGTAATAAACGCCGACATGACACACTCAGGTTCAGGGTAAACAGAGGAAAACACCAGGAAGGGAAGGGGAGCAGGAGCGGATCGTAACAGTACTCCCCCGTCAAGGTACGCCTCCTGGCGGACCACAGACTCTGGTCGACTGGGACTGGCGGTGATGGAAATCCCGGATGAGGGTAGGGTCCAGGATGACACGAGGGGCAACCCAGGAACGTTCCTCGGGCCCATACCCCTCCCAGTCGACCAGGTACTGGTGGCCCCGTCCCCGGCGCCGGACATCGAGGATGCTGGAGACTGTAAAGGCCGGAGCACCATCAATGTCCCGAACAGGTGGAGGGGCAGGAGTGGGAGCGCTGAGAGGGCAGGAGACAACTGGCTTGACATGACTGACATGGAATGTGGGGTGAATCTTGAGAGAGGCGGGGAGACGTAGCTTGAGTGACAGGGTTGAGGACAGAGTGCACAGTGAAGGGTCTGACGAAGCGGGGTTGGAGCTTGCAGGAGGTGCCGGGGAGGGAGAAAGTGGAGGTGGATAACCAAACCTTCTGTCCCGGGCGGTAGCGAGGGGCTGCGGACCGGTGCTGATCCGCCAGGCGACGAGTCCGGGAGGAGGTCTTGAGGAGGGCGTTGCGGGTGGCCTTCCAAACCCGCTGGCAGCGTCGGATGTGGGCACCCACAGACGGAACCGCCACCTCGGCCTCCTGGGGGGGGAACAGGGGGGGTTGGAAGCCCTGGGAAGCCTCAAAGGGGGACCTCCCTGTGGATGAGCACACCAAGGTGTTGTGGGCGTACTCAACCCACGGGAGGAGCTGGGACCAGGAGGCAGGGTTGCGGGCCGTCACGCACCGTAAGGCGGCTCCCAGGTCCTGGTTAGCCCTCTCCGCCTGACCGTTCGTCTGTGGATGGAACCCGGAGGAGAGGCTGGCGGATGCGGCGAGCGCGGTGCAGAATGCCTTCCAGACCGCAGAGGCAAACTGGGGGCCCCGGTCAGAGACGACGTCCGACGGGATCCCATGCAGCCGCACCACGTGCTGCACCAGGAGGTCGGCCGTCTCAAGGGCGGAGGAAAGCTTGGGGAGGGGAACAAAATGAACCGCCTTGGAGAACCGGTCCACCAGGGTCAAAATGACAGTCTTACCGGCAGATGGTGGTAGTCCGGTAACAAAGTCGACCCCGATGTGGCTCCAAGGACGACCCGGGATGGGAAGGGGGCGGAGGAGACCAGCAGGGGGGGAGTGAGACGCCTTACTCCTGGCGCAGACAGGGCAGGCGTGGACGAAGGCCAGGGTGTCCCGCCGGACGGTGGGCCACCAGAAGCTCCTGCGCACCAGCTCCACAGTGCGGTTGCCTCCGGGGTGGCAGGCCAGTCGGGAGGAGTGAGCCCACTCCAGGACCTGGGAGCGGACAGGGTTGGGAACGAACAGGGCAGAAGAGGGGTTAGGGCGAGGATCGGGATGCGTCACCTGAGCATCCAGTATGATCTTCTGGATGGGCCACCGGACCGCAGCCACGATGCAGGAAGCTGGAACGATGGTTTCCGGGACAGACAGGTCGGCAGGAGAGGAGTGGATCCGAGAGAGGGTGTCGGGTTTGATGTTTTTTGATCCGGGTTTGAAGGTGATGGAGTAATTGAATCTGGAGAAGAATAGAGACCAACGGGCTTGTCTGGAGTTGAGTCGCTTGGCTGACTGGATGTACTGAAGATTGCGGTGGTCAGTCAGGATCAGGAACGGTTGAGTGGTCCCCTCAAGCCAGTGTCTCCATTCCTCCAGTGCCAGCTTTATGGCCAGCAGCTCCCGATCTCCTACCCCATAGTTGCGTTGGGTGGGGGAGAGGCAGTGGGAGAAGAAGGCGCAGGGATGGAGCTTGTGGTTGAGGGAGGAGTGTTGGGACAGGGCGGCCCCTACACCCGTGTCCGAGGCGTCCACCTCCACCACAAATTGGCGGTTGGGTTCCGGGCAGCAGAGGATGGGGGCAGTGGTGAAGAGTGTCTTGAGCTTGATGAAGGCTTCGTCTGCCAGGGAATTCCAAGAAAACCGGGTTTTACAGGAAGTGAGGGTGGTGAGGGGTGCGGCTACCTGGCTGTAGTTGCGGATGAACCGTCTGTAGAAGTTGGCGAACCCCAGGAACTGCTGCAGGTGCTTCCGGGTAGATGGGATAGGCCACTCCGTAACCGCCTGGATCTTAGCCGGGTCCGGCCGTATGTCGCCCCTCTCCACCACAAAACCTAGGAACGAGACTGAGGGAGCATGAAACAAGCATTTATCAGCTTTGACAAACAACTTATTTTCCAATAAGCGTTGTAGGACCAGGGCGACATGGTCTTTGTGTTCCTGTAGATTCTGGGAAAAGATAAGTATATCGTCTAAATAGACGAAGACGAAGCGGTTCAGGAAGTCCCTCAGTACATCATTCACTAGGTTCTGGAAGACGGCTGGGGCATTAGTAAGGCCGAACGGGACCACCCGGTACTCGAAGTGACCCAGGGGGGTGTTGAAGGCGGTCTTCCACTCGTCCCCCTCCCGGATCCGTACCAGGTGGTAGGCGTTACGGAGGTCCAGCTTGGTAAAGACCCGGGCACCCTGCAGCAGTTCGAAGGCCGAGTTGAGTAGGGGTAAAGGGTACTTATTGCGGATGGTGATGGCATTGAGACCCCGGTAGTCGATGCAGGGGCGGAGGGAGCCATCCTTCTTCTTCACGAAGAAGAACCCGGCTCCGACGGGCGAGGAAGAGGGGCGGATGATACCTGCTTCGAGGGAGGTCTTGATATAATCCTCCATGGCTGTTCTCTCCGGGCCGGACAGGCTGTACAGGCGACCGGAGGGCAGGGGGGCATCCGGGAACAGGGAGATGGCACAATCGTAGGGTCTGTGGGGGGGTAGAGACAAGGCAAGAGACTTTGAGAACACACGGGACATAGACAGATAACAGTGAGGAACCCCCTTAAGGTCGACCTCAGGAACGGGCGTTTGGACCTCAGTACTGGAGGGGGGTTCCGCAGAGTGGAGACAGGAGGTATGGCATTGGGTGCTCCAGCTGGTGACGCTGGAAGTGATCCAGTCAAGCAGGGGGTTGTGTTGATGTAGCCAGGGCTGACCAAGGACCAGAGGAGATTGGGGAGTGTTAATGATAAGGAGTTGAATGGCCTCTCGGTGGTTCCCGGACAGAAGCAGTTGGATGGGGATGGTGCGGTGGGTGATGTGGGCTAGGCGGTGGCCGTCCAGTGCGTAAGCATTGACAGGTCTCTCCAGTTCTTCGGTGGGAATCCCGGCCTTGTGGACAAAGTGGGCGTCCATAAAGTTGGAGTCAGCTCCAGAATCGATAAGCGCCTGCACAGTGATGGTGGCGGAGGCAGTGATACCCCATTTGAGGACCGCAGGGAGTTGGAAGCGGTTGTGAGCTAGGCCAGAGGTTTGGGTCTGACTCGCCAGTAGGCCTAGGGTTGCTGGCGAGCCCTCCCTTTTGGGGCGTACAGGACAGGAGCTCAGGAGGTGATCCGTGCGGCCGCAGTAGTAGCATGCTCCGGTGGCCCGGCGTAGGTGACGGCGAACAGCAGGATCGGATGTACTGCCACCCAGCTGCATGGGTTCCACGGGATCCGGAGGTTCGGGCAACATAGGAGCCTGGTGGCGAAGCGCAGAGGGCGAAGACGTGGCTCCTCGAGGAGGGTGATAGGAAACGTTAGCCTCCTTCTCACGGGCGCGGGCGCGCAGGCGGTTGTTGACCGTGATGGCCAAGGAGATGAGGTCATTGAGCGTAGAGGTGTCATCGCGGGCGGCCATCTCGTCCTTCATCTCCTCGGACAGAGCGGAGCGGAAGACGCCCTGTAGGGAGGCGTCGTTCCACCCCGACTGCGCCGCGAGGATCCGGAATGCGACCGCGAATTCAGCCACACTACGCTCGCCTTGTCTTACTGCGATCAGCCGCTGGGTGACGTCTCTTCCGCACACGGGATGATCGAAGGTGCGCCGCATCTCCGTCGCGAAGTCCAGGTACCTGGTGCAGAGGGTCGGTTGTTTCTCCCATAGCGCGGCGGCCCAGTCCCGCGCCTCTCCTCCCAGGCAGGTGATGACGTAAGCCACCCGAGTGGCGTCAGCTGAGTAGGATGAGGGTTGCATCCGAAAAGCCAGCTCGCACTGAAGCAGGAAGGGCTGGCATTTCCCCAGCTCCCCCGAGTACCTCTCTGGTGGGTTGGCGCGGGGTTCCCGATGAGGTGGCGACGGACCCGGTGCCGGCGGTGGTTGTGGGTCTTCTGAATCCGGATGACGTAGTGAAGTCTGGGCAACCAGCTGCGTCAGCACGGTGCCCAAATGGTTAGACTGTTCCGCCATGCCCCGCATCTGCTCCATCGCTTCGTCCAGGCGGTTGTTTTGCCGGGCGATCAGAGTAGCCTGGCAGGCGAGGGCGTGGCGAATTTGTTCCGCGTCGGCTGGGTCCATGACTGGTCAGAGTATTCTGTGACAGCCAGGCGGATAAGGACCCAAATGCACGACAGGATAGGTTTGAAAGTAATTCTTTATTTTCAGTAGGCTGTACAAAAGTTCGCCGTGGAGCCCACGACGAACTGGAATGCAAGAACAGGCGAATAAATCCAGGGGAAGTCTTGCCAGGAATCAAGCAAGGATCAGGTGGAGGTAGCGTCTGGATCCACACTGGAAGTCAAGGCGTGTGGCATCCAGATCGAGGAATGAGCCAGAGTTGAAGCTATAACAAAGCACAGTTGTAGACGCGACAAAGAACACAATACTCTGACAAGGAATCACAGGAACAGCATGGTAATATAGCTAGTGTCATCAGAGCTGATAAACTGCAGCTTGCGGGAAATGCGTGCGAGATCAATGAACTGATTGAACAATTAGCAAAACACGTGAGGAATGCGGTGAAAGCAATTAGATGTGAATTGTGTCATTACGATGTGGTGCAAGTGGTAATTGTGCAATGTAGACACAATTAGGTAATAAACGCCGACATGACACACTCAGGTTCAGGGTAAACAGAGGAAAACACCAGGAAGGGAAGGGGAGCAGGAGCGGATCGTAACACCTTTGGCACTGTTCGCCGGGTCAAATTAACCCGGGATATTAATGTGATTTTAGATTCACATAAAATACTTTATATATTGTCTTTATCTCAATTCCACACAATACAGATAACATATGGTTAAATTAGATGAATATAAATGTTCGTGACAGTTCATCCAGTTTCACATTCCAGATGCACATAGAACAATGCTATAATTAGTCCAAAACTCATGTTATTGGCACGTCCTGAAAGCTTGTTCTTGCGCACGTTTTTGTATGTTTTGAAATCTTAAATAAAGATTTCACACCGTTGCTTCCTTCTGGCACTTCAGCAGTCTCATTATACGTGATGACTTAATGGGGGGGGCGCGGGCGGGGGGGGGGTGGTGACCTGTGAGAGAGGTACTCTGGGACGCTGTGAACCTCAGCGGTCTCATTACACCTGATGACTTAATGGGAGTTTAACTGTGTCAGTGCACGCAGAAATACGCCACTCATCAAGAGGCGAATACCTTTCACCAATTTTAACAACTTTAATTTAAAATTTAAAATAAGCCGACCTCTGTCAACTGAACCTGAGAACGCTCGAGAGAAAACCTGGATTCCAATGAGCCCCCTAGCCCTCAGAAGCTTTGCTTTGTGGGAGTCTAAAGGTTTTAAGACACAAACAGGTTTTCAAGATCTCTCCATCTAATGCGTTTCTGTCTAGTCCCAGCATTATTCCATCTTGATTATCTGTTCTGAACTTTAATACTCATTTAATTTCATGACTTAAAATTTGGCGATACGAACGTATACTGTTTGATTGGGCAGACAGCTAAAGGGTTAATCCCATTATTTAATTTATGCACAATGCGGAAAAATTCGTCGTGACGCAACAGCGACCTATAACGGATGTTGACACCGCTGCCTCATTCGGTGCGCCGTGTTTTAAAACGGACCGTAAAATTTATGATGTGTAAAATGAGAACCAAATACAATTCTATTTTTGCATGGCCCGTCATTTCGTTTTCCACGTCGGGAGTGTAAAGAGTGTAAAACAAAATCAAGGACCCGTCGCGCCTCGCGAGGCCCGTGTGGTCGTTTCTTTTCACCGAGGGGATTTCTGCAACTTACAAGGAGACTTTAAACATGTTGTCAAATGAAAGGCATCGTGAGTCCGAACGAAAATATTGACGCTGGCAACAAAAAAAACGGCCCAATGTCCCGCTGCTTGTGACGTAGCTCTTTTCTTTCCATGACACTTTGATGATTGTTTCCAAATGCTCCTGTCAGTATTAATGAATCCGGCATAGAGCCTTCCACTTTGTTTTAAAGAAAACAACTAAAAAAATCCACCAGCTTTCTTCAAGACATGAAACATTTGTGTGGATTTCAAGACCGAGACTTGCCAAAAAGTGGAAGAGACTGCTCTTTAAAACGTCTCTGCGTTCCCAGGCAAAGCTTTCTTTCTTCCAGACATGGAAACGATGAGAATGCAGAAGACTGAGTTTAAATTGTTTTGTAAATTTTAGAAAGTGGAAAAACCACAACATTATTCTAGAGTGAATTGAACAAATACTAATATAAAATTAGGCCATGGTAAGTCTTCTCTTGCAGGACATTGTTTAACCATGTAATGTAGTCTGTCATAGTAGCTGCATAAGTCTACATACCACGTTTATAATGCTTCATAAATGCTTTGCATAGACCTTCAGGAACATTGCTTGCAACAAGGGGACATGTTATATAACAGGTAACAGTAATCATGTATTCTTAAGCAGTACATGTCAGGTATCCTGCAGGTTTAGAAACATTTGTGACATACATCAAACATTTAGAAGTATTATGAATGTATTATATAAGTATTTTCAATGGTTATGTAATGTCTTATAACAGTACACTTCATGAAAAGTGCAAAAGATGTTTTGGTGTCGGGAAGTGGGGGAGTTAACAGTCTAAATTATCGGAGAACACGCAATAATTTTCATCTGCACCGCAAAAGATGGGTTAGGATATGAAAAATAGTCTGTCAGATCATTTATGATTTATGGTTCTCCCCCCCAACCCCACCCGCCCTGTCCCAAAAAAGGATCTGGGTGTGTGAAAAAATCCTTGCAGTGAATTCATAAGAGAAGAGATGGTTCTGCTTTCTTCAAAAAGCCCTCATTGTGTGGTCACGGAAGAGAATCTGAATTCACAACACTGCTCTTATCGGTCGCTCTAATGTTCTGTTTCCCGCTCACTGACTAAAACCTACAGTTGTGAGTTCAATTTAAAAAATTCAAGGGCCTGGAACTTGTCATAGTCATCCCACCTGCTAACCACAAGTTTGAGCTTTAGCGCAATCATGAATTCATTTAGTTTTTCTTTAGGAGAAGGGGAACAGGACTAACATATGCATATAATGTGCCTTGAGCTCGCCATACTTCAGTTTTGATTAGGCAGCAGCCCAATCACTTCAGGGCGCATAGGGAACGACCCCCGTGCAGAGCCCTAATGCAGCTAAAATGGAAAGAATTACGCTACGATCTCGAAACTTAATAAGACGTAAATCAAAATGGGAAACCGATCGAGTGGCGGGACTGAGCACGGGGCTGGTGCGTGTCCGCACGGCAATTTGTCTTTTAAAATTTTTTATTTCCCTTGAAATGTTTCCACAGGAGGTCTTTTTTTTGTGACAGGGATCGCCACCCTGAGAGAATTCCACCTTAATCACAATAACAGAGGCTGTCACGTCCACAGGATTAGGTCACCCGAGAGCAAACTGGACACTCACAGCAGTATGAGACTGAGCTATGACACGTTACAAAGTGAAGCTAAAGCCATGTACATGTTCAAAGAATAAGCCTGATTGCCTGTAATTTCCAGCAATTAAAAAAATAATAATAATAATTTAAACAGGACTTGCAATCGGTGTAAGCGGTGTCGTCATGGTTACCATATATCACATTTTATGGCTCTTTGCTTTGCATGCTCAACGGAGACTCAAAGGTCTTGAGACAGTGATTACCTGATGCAAGTGGTGATGTTATTTGCGGGGGGGGGGGTTAAAGTCACATTCCAGCAGTGGGAACTCTACACTAAGGGCTGAATGTATATTTTTGTGGGTGGGGTGGCGGGAAGGGGGGGGGGGGGTGTACATACTGCGATGACCTCGTCTTCAACTCTCCTAAGCTTGTACATTGAGCGTGCGGATAAAGATTAGAGTCCCGTCATGAACACACATTCTTTGTTCATTCTCTCTGGGACACAGAAACTAAAGGAACAGGCCTCTCTCACTAATGAAGTGATACATTTAAAAAAAAACATCCTTTTCGAGATGGGATGCTGGCAGAAAAAAATAAATAAACACACAAGATTTATGAGATTTAAACATGCCCATTAATGTAATACGAGCGTGGTTATAGCCAGTAGCGAGCTGACATCAATTACTGGACAATCAATCAAACGAGGTCGAAAGACCCTGGCCAAAGCTTTTGGACATGATTTCAAATGACTAACAGAACTGCGTGACCCCTTTTCAGTTCTCACAGTTAGGGTCTGGTTCTCTCTCAAGCTCATGTCCTGTAAGAGTGTGTCAGAATGTGCGTTTCTCTGTGTGTGGCTGTGGCGCACTCATGCACCTTGCTCAAGGTGATGGGCATCGTTTCATGTCATTTTACGTCATTTATTCACGGTGCATTTTAACAGCTTAAATGACAGACTGCGGAAAATGGAAAGTGAGTGCGGTTGAAGTAAAAACAAAAATGATGTCATTGGTGTTAGGTGGCATTGCAGTAAAAGACATAACATAAAAATAAACGATTGTTGTGTAAGTTCCTGGATAGGAGCCTCTGCTAAAATATCTAAAATAATGAAAAAGTATCAAATAAATTCACACTTTGTTGAGGAGCGGAAACATAGACCAACGGTGGGATTAGAACCTCAACGTTTCTCTCAACATTGTCTCAACGTTTCCTTCTTCATAGTGAGCGGTGGCCATGATCTTTAGACGACCGAGCAGGATGCTCGGTTCTCACAGATTCACTGAGATCAGCCCTGTCATGAAACATGTAGCCTATACAAAATGGCCCCTAAGACTGTCCTTTAAACCCCTGTGTAGCGTGTCATAACCTTTTGCTAACTAGCTGGCTTCTGCTTCATGGCATTACTTACATATTACTGACATATATTACAATACTACATATTGTCCTCATTGTTCATACAATAATTCATAATTATAGATTTTTTTTTTTACTTGCCTTTGATGGGAAAATAATTTCACAATAAATAAGTAAAACTAGCTTCTCCCGTTAAACTAAAATTTGGCATTTAGAGTATATCATAAATGCAATAGATAATGATGCATTAAAATGAGTGAAAATCACATTGTCACATGACATAGTATGTATTAATAGCTCAAGTTTGAATCACCCGAAACACAAATTTATCTCTTCAATAAGGAAGCACTCGTGCACATCCAGACTCCAGAATGGGAGGTGCTGGTCAAGGCAAGAAAGTATTCAAAAACATAAAAAATGACACCTGGCGAAGCGCAAGCAAAACGCGTTGTGCAAGTTAAGAATAAATCTTGATGAAGCATTGAAGTAAGTCAGTCTGTGTGTCTTTTTGCAAAGGAGTGTGCAGTCCCTTCCTATATGCATTCAAGGAAGGTGTCATTTTTTATGTTTTTACAAATTTATCTCTCTTTACATAAGAAAAAATATACAAAAATAAATAAATATAAAACCATGGACCAAACATGTGACGAACATGATCATGTACCCACACATATTTCAATGCGGCCTTGAAATATGTCTAATATTTAGATGTGGTCTATGATAATAGATTGGAATTTCATATCGCTGGTTATAATTTACATCGATTGAGTCTTTCCCCCCTGAACAGTTTGGAAAAGACAAGGCAGTAGATTGCTTAAGTATTTCACTTCAAAAACAATCTACATTTCTGGCCTTTCACAGTAACTGAGAGGAACAGCTGCAATAGAGACATTCTGTGGGGATGGATTATATTATACAATGATATGGATTATATTATTGGATTATTCAGCAATTATTAAACCATAAATTCAGGGGTTTACGGACAGTGCGTGCAAAAGTAGTGCGCACACACACACACACACACACACACACACCCCATTACTGCTCAGACCACAAACGGTTAGTCACAATACAAGAACCTCACGGTGACTAACTAGCTTCTCTGGAATTCCAAGCCCATTCTCAAAACTGATCTAGTCATTTTTTTGGGTTGCTTTGAAGGTCTTTTAGGTGAAATTCATACCTATTTTTTGCTCTTGAGGTCAAATGACTCTGAGAAAATGAGGAATACTTTTGTTCTCGTAATAAAGCAACAGAATAAATGAAAGCGATTACGATATCGATGATCACGACAGATCAAACATAACTGTTGTGGACAGACAATCTGATTGTGTGGACTGGGATTGATCCAGTCCAGTTTGAGATATGAGGTTTAAAAAAAATGGAGAATGATAAATGGTATATATATTTGAACATGAAAGAATATTTAATATTTCACCAGTTTGGTTCCTTAATAAAACTAAATATCTTAAATTTTTACAGTCATCCAAAAGTAAAGCAGCCATTAATGTTTAGTTATGAAGCTGGAAAAAAATAAAAATTTTAAAAATGATACAAGTGAAAATGTTCACAGTTCCAGTTACCCCCCCACCCCCCACCCCCCCCACAAAAACCAAATTAATTCTGGCTCAATTAAGCCCCTGAACCTGCTCACACTGGACACCAATCATTCTGCTCTAGCAATCTGAGGGGACGATTGTCACGGACGCTTCAAGAATCCTTTTGTGTAAGAGGAGAGTGCTGAATAAATGACTCTGGGAGGCAGAAAGTAGGGGAGAGGGACTAGGGAGGAGTTGGTAGAGATCTGGGGGGGGGGTGGGGGTGGGCTGTTGGGGAGACGTACGCACGTCTTAACCCCACGCAGCCTCCTGGGCATCCCGGGATAGTGTTTCAGGTTAAACGCTGGGAGTGGTGGAGAGTGAGATGTCCAATGGGGAACCCTATAGCCTTGATGACTGAAAGGGGACCCGTCATGGGCTTGGCTAACAATGGCCTCCATCGTGACTCAGGAGTGTGGGGCCTGTTTGGAGGGGCACATGGGTGGGGATTGGGCCATCGGAGGGCCAAGGGGAAGACTAAAGAGGCCTGGATCGTCTAAAATGTTGGAAGAGTACAACCCCTCCCCCCCACACAACCCCACGTTCTCAAGCCCTTGAGAACCCCTAAAATTATTTGAATGAAGCTTCTAACTGTTCATTTTTTCCAAAAAAGGAATCAGAGGAATAATTTCTAACACACAAAAAAAGAAAAAACCTTGTCGCTGTCCCTTGACTCGCTGTGACTCTGCGTCAAACTGTGTCAAGTCCCGTCGTGTATCAAGCCGTTAAACGCAACAGCGTTACGACTCTTTTTATTGCACGCGCTCAGATGTGAGCTGTTTGCCGCTCCGTGTATCGTGCCAAGCACTTTACATTTCTTTAATGCGCTTTGATGCAAATGATGGGACAGTTGTTTCAGACGCCATAAAACGGCATCAAGTAATGGGCCTTAGTAATGGGCGTCATGACTAATATCCGTCACATAAAACCTTCAGCGTGTGATTTTATTTCAGCTCGGCCTGCCGCATGATGGCACATCTCTAGAACCTTCCTGATAAACCCAACAAATAAGCTAATTGGTGAAGTTCAAAAGGGGCTCCAAGGGCAAACTCCCATGAAGGCTGTTCCACTTCAGATGGAATCTCAAACTCCAGTCCCAAAGATATGCGACGTCTGCTAGTTCTTGGAGTTTTTCAGCACTTAACTGTGTAATTTAAATCATCGACTGGCTAAAGACTCCACACAAATTATTAAAAAAAGGACACCTTACGTTTCAAAAATGTTTCCTTTTGTAAAATAAAGCATAACAAACTAGAGTAGAATGCTGCAGGTATGACATGTAGAGTGTACTGATGACAAAAGAATGGGGCTATACATGATGCGTTTAATCCGCAGGCTTCATCTGGCTGAATAAACTCTGACCGCCACACACCTTGATTTTGAGGTCTAAGATGGCTGCCGTCTGAAAAGAAAGCCCCCAAAAACCTGCAGAGGGGCTTCGGTGAGACCACTATCCCGTGGAGAGTGTGACCACCAGGACCCCCCCCCCCCCCCCCCCTACACACACACAAACAGAGTGTGTGTTCTGAATGGAGCATGGTGGGAGACCTCCTGATATTAAGGCCGGCGTTCCGTCAGGAATTTTCTGGTCAGCGCACAGCAATGCCCCGGGCCCTGGGGCGCTCGGATGAGACCCTCGACCCTCACGGGGGACCCCACGGGGGACCCCTCTCCCTCCCTCTCTCACGCAGCCTCGCTCGGATACTGGGTCCCGGCGAGTGACGGACAGCCTGTGTCTCGCTCGCTCACTCGGGACGATGAGAGAGAGAGAGAGACGGCTCTCTCTCTCATCATCCGAAATAATCATCCAATAAAATATATTTGATGCATTTCTGCATGTTTTTAATCATATAATCATGTTTTTATGAGCTAATTTTATAAAACTTATAAAGAAGGCCTAACAAACACAAAAAAATATATACACACAACTGTTTTCTTGGGGTTTGAGTAAACCAATGTGAGACAGCCGTGGGGACTTTATTTATTTATTTTTACTTCCTACTGTATTTTAACCATAGAATTATCATGTTACACCATAGACGTCCTTTCCCAGCATCGGTGTGAGCAATGCTTTAAAGATACCGGTCTGTGGTTAACAGGTGGCCCGACCCCTTTCTGTGCTTAAATAGCGTCTGTCGTCGACTCATACGCCACTCCTAAAAACCGTACTCCCTCTGGGACCTTGACCTCCCTGCCCTGGGGGGTGGGGGGGCGTAAATGGGTGTGACACTGAACAGAAAGTGCACAAAAAGCTGGGAGGGGTTTGAGGAAAAGGTGGGTTTGATGAGTAATTCCACGTAAGGTTTGTTCTTATTCTTGTGTGTCATTGCCATGTTTTTAATGTATCCTCTGATTTACACACTCATGTATTTATTAATTGTACAGCACCTTGGATGATGATAGTCAATTTAAATGTAATTTACAAATAAACCAGACTTGACTTGACCTAGGGGGTGGGGGCGGAGTGGGGGTGGGGGCGGGAGAGGAGGAGGGGTGGGGGGGTGACCGGGTCCTTGAGTGTCCAAAAACATTCACTGCTGGACCCACTGAAATAGCACCTATTAGAAACACATCCTGAACGATCGCAAGAGAATCTCAAAGACTGTTCTCTCAAAGACTGTTCTCACAAAGACTGCTCTCACAAAGACTGTTCTCACAAAGACTGCTCTCTCAAAGACTGTTCTCTCAAAGACTGTTCTCACAAAGACTGTTCTCACAAAGACTGCTCTCACAAAGACTGCTCTCACAAAGACTGTTCTCACAAAGACTGTTTCCCAATTAGAGCATCTTTCCGAGACTATTTACACAGCTGATTCCACGGCTCTGACCCTATGCTACTCGGGGCCTGTTTGTTTTCCCAGATATCACTGTTGTTTTGGTAGAAAGTCCTGATTTATTTTTATTAAGGGAAAAATGTCATTGCTTAGCCAGATCTTTTTTTTTTTTTTGTCATTTCGCTAAATCTTTTAAAGAGTCGCCCATGAGAATAGATATCAAAAAAATATCAATGAGATGATTGAGACTGGCTTTGACCTGCTTGGTCTTGATTTAGGAGCCTTTTGTATTTGAGTTGCATTCTTATGTTGCTAGGCAAAAAAAGTACCTCGAACCTCAGTTCAGCGATATTTGGCCTATGGGTAGTAGGAGAGATATGCATGTAGGCCTGCTGACAGGGAAGGCCTAGCTTTTCATTTGTTCAGTGTATTTATACAAAAAAAAAAAAAAACTCCAGGCAAGTCGGAGGACGTCTGATTGGGGCATGGAGTACATCTCGGCTGTGAATGGGATCTGCTGTCGAGCTTCTGAAGACTGCCGACAGACAAAGCCATTTCAGTGTGCTCTGGCTTAACTGCAGACAGGCCAGGAAAGCACACAAGAATAAATACACATTTGCAGCAACATTGGGGAAACAATTCCAGTCTCTCTCTCTCTCTGTCTCTCTCTCTCTCTCTCTCTCTCTCTCTCTCTCCCGCTCTCTCTCGGTCTCTCTCTCTCTCTCTCTCTCTCTCTCTCTCTCTCTCTCTCTCGCTCTCTCTCGGTCTCGCTCTCTCGCTCTCTCTCTCTCTCTCTCGCTCTCTCTCGGTCTCGCTCTCTCTCGGTCTTGCTCTCTCTCGCTCTCTCTCTCTCGGTCTCGCTCTCTCTCGGTCTCGCTCTCTCTCGGTCTCGCTCTCTCTCTCTCTCTCTCTCTCTCTCTCTCTCTCTCTCTCGCTCTCTCTCCCCCTCTCTCTCTCAATCTCCCACTCTCAGTCTCTGTCTCAGTTTCTCTGTCTAAAGTGTTTTGTGTTTTCTTTAAGCTTCTTTCTGACTCAATGCTAAATGAGTTTAAACGAGAGAGATGAAAACATTTCTTTCTAAAAAACACAACACCCACTCAATATTTACATTCTTACCAGCAATAAAAAGATTTGCAGCAGTGGAAAAACAGCATTCTGTTGTGTCAACAAATGGGTGTGAATATTCTTTTACAAAAAGAATTTAAGAACAGAGGCGGGCATTCACTTTTAATGCTGAATTTTCTAAAAAAAATGCGTGCCTCCACAAGGTTGTTCTACGCATGTTGGAAGTAATTATATGTGACCTCAACAATCTGACAAAGTCTGTAATGTTTCATGCATTTGTTAATTATACGTTTTCATCTTGAAATATATTTTTTCAATGTTAAATAATGGAGTGGGGGAAATCCCATGTACAGTATATTTTTTATATGGAGAATTGAGTAATGTAGCAGGGGAGTAGGTGGAGTGGGGAAATAATCCATGAACTCCTCAAGTCTGGCCGCCTGGATCCAGAGAAATTGCAGAACTGGCCCGGTACCATGAGAGGGTGGGGTCCTCTATTCCTTTCTGACAAACCCAAACTCACAATGGGTCATTCAAGACCGGCCAAAGCAGTAAAATAAATATTCGCAAGCTTTGATGTAAGGTACGATTAAAAATGATGTCAGAAAAAAAATTGCGAAATGGCAATTTGCGCAAAGCTTGTGTGAAGACTCACGTCTGTCAGTTGATTAACTCTGAAGCAACTGACATGGAACCCTGGGACTGAAAGTGCATTTTTAAATCTCCACGGCCAACTGAAAGGGACATTTGAAACTGTGCTGTGTGATTTCTAAATGTATCACCAACGGTAATAAAATGTGTTTCACTGGAATTTTTTTTAACCTGAAGCAGAACATATACCAAGCAAAGAGTGAAGAAGAGGAGGAAGATGAGGAATGGCAGAAAAGGAAAAGCCAACAGGACGATGTGAGATCATGGCAGGGCAAATTGGGATGGGGTTTTGACTTTTCTTTCTTGGCTGGGTGACTAGGCTGGCAGGTTGCCTAGCTACGGTGTCAATCACCCTCCGCATGCTGGCACCGTGTCCACAGGAACCCCACTCCGGGGACGGCCAGATCGCCATCTGTCACCAGCTGTCCTCATCTCCAATTGACCCAAAAGCCAATTCAATCAGAGGTAGCCAAACGAAAGAGCCAGCCTCCGTGTGCATTCCCCCGCTGTCCCATGTGTGTATTAGTGTCCATACGCACGCGTGTGCATGTGTGTGTGTCTGTGTGTGTGTGTGTGCTTTTATATACGTATGCTATAGTAGACCTGGGTCAAATACATATACGATATTTTAAATACTATCGCTCTTTAAATGGTAGTCAAATCGGCAGTGGCTCTGCAGATTCCCAAAAATTTTGATTGACACATTACATCAACAATCATAAAAGAATAAAAATTATTGATGATTTTTTAAATAGAATGGTTAGGAACCTGCAGGTCTTTCGCTGGTTCTTATTTCAAATTATTTCAGATATTTATTTGCTCCAGATTTGGACTCTCTAACATACAAATCTGTGGTGCTGTGTGCTGCTGCCTTTCCTTCCTACCTGATAGGTAATTGATTGGTTGATTAATGCCGCTAATTGGCCGGAGCTTCCGCTCACCTGGTTGGTGTCCCAGGTCTAAACCAAATCTGTGATTACACTTTAAAAAAAAGTATTTTCGTCTTAAAAGTATTTTCATAATGAGACTTAAAAATCTTATTTTCTCTCTCTAAATTTTTTTTGACAAGTGAAATTATCTTACCCCATTGCCAAATCTTAAAATGAGTCACCTCATTGCCAATCTTTTTGTCTCATTTAGCAAAAAGGTAATAGAAGTAAGATTTTACATCTAAATGTAAAACTAAAGTACTAAGATTGAGTTATTTTTTGTTTTTTTTGCAGCGTAGAGGGGACGAATGAAAACCAGCCGCACTGCTGTCCTCGGGGGAGAGATATCTCTACCCCCTGCTCTAGCCGAAAAGCCCTTGGATCTATCTTAGGTTCCTCTCATGGGGACGCTCCTTGCAGCAGATCTATTAACACGTTGCTGGTTGTTTGTATAAGAGGTGTCAGGGTGCTTGTAGAGCTGCTGTTAAATCTCACATAAACACCTCTGTGCTTGCTCTCCACCGCGGCTACATGCAGCTAAATGCGAAGACGGGGTTTGCTATGTGTACAAGGGTAAAATGTTCAGTCTTATATCAACTCTGATAGAGTAGACTTCCATCTGATATAGTCATTTAATTCATCTTGGACTCGAATAAACTCTGATAGAGTCAAACACTCAAATATTTTACTGTGTATTTCTCAGTGTCATCTTTGTTTTTCTCTTTTATTGAAATATCTTATTGGTTGCATCTATTAATAGTAGAGAAAGTTAATTAATGATCTGTTGTTTTGCACCATATTGTGAATCCAAAAGGGAGCTGGTATTGTTTTGGACAGTTTGTACCTAAATTTAATCCCAACCCATGAAAAGAATGTGGAGGCCTTCAGTATCATGTGGTCTGTGATTTGTAGGTTTGTGTGTGGGATCGTTGGAAGAACTGGCAACTCGTCAGCTTCTTCCCCACAAAACAAACCATGGACAATTACATTTAAACACATAATGATAACAAGGCTTAAATCACCAGTATCAGCTTGGAAACAAAAACAGCATGAAGGAAGTTAACATGTGGGCCTAACACAAGGGTTTGAGAGTGGTACTGAGGCCTAACACAAGGGTTTGAGAGTGGTACTGAGGCCTAACACAAGGGTTTGAGAGTGGTACTGAGGCCTAACACAAGGGTTTGAGAGTGGTACTGAGGCCTAACACAAGGGTTTGAGAGTGGTACTGAGGCCGAGCACAATTTAAAGGGTTTGAGAGTGGTACTGAGGCCGAGCACAATTTAAAGGGTTTGAGAGTGGTACTGAGGCCGAGCACAATTTAAAGGGTCTGAGAGTGGTACTGAGGCCGAGCACAATTTAAAGGGTTTGAGAATGGTACTGAGGCCTAACACAATTTAAAGGGTTTGAGAGTGGTACTGAGGCTAACTCAATTTAAAGGGTTTGAGAGTGGTACTGAGGCTAACTCAATTTAAAGGGTTTGAGAGTGGTACTGAGGCTAACTCAATTTAAAGGGTTTGAGAGTGGTACTGAGGCTAACTCAATTTAAAGGGTTTGAGAGTGGTACTGAGGCTAACTCAATTTAAAGGGTTTGAGAGTGGTACTGAGGCTAACTCAATTTAAAGGGTTTGAGAGTGGTACTGAGGCTAACTCAATTTAAAGGGTTTGAGAGTGGTACTGAGGCTAACTCAATTTAAAGGGTTTGAGAGTGGTACTGAGGCTAACACAATTTAAAGGGTTTGAGAGTGGTACTGAGGCTAACACAATTTAAAGGGTTTGAGAGTGGTACTGAGGCTAACTCAATTTAAAGGGTTTGAGAGTGATGCAGGACTGATGCAGGACTATTTCTCAAGTTGCCACGGAAACACACATTTTCTGTTTCTCACCTAAATAAATGTAAAAAAAATATATATATTTTGCCTTGTTTGTGTAGGTGCAATACAATTCAATCATTTTGAGAAACCTATATTTACCTATTTACATTATATGTATGCAATATGTTTTCAATATGACGGCAGTTTGACAATACCTGCAAATAAGTAAATATGAGTGAAACCTTATTTTCTATGTAAAAAAAAATGTACAACCTGAATGTTGGCCTCCTGTTGCCCAACCCTGGTGTACAAAAAATAGGTAGATCTCATTTGGTATCTATATGTAAATAAGCGCAGCGCTCAAAACCTTTATAAGCGTGAAATAGTTGCTTATTAAGCTACATTAATGGTTCATGACTCCAGTTATAGGTGTTTATTAACAATTCATAAACACTTCATAACATCTTTGCCAAATGGCATTCATGATAGAAAATTGAGCTTTAATGCAGTCCAGATTTTGTGATATCAGTTTAATTTCTTCTTATGCACAATATTTTTCCACTTTATTTCAATATTTTTGTTATATTCAGATATATCTCATTGATACCAAAAGTGGGAATCATTTTATATTATATAATATATTTATATATTAAAATTTCTCAATACAAATGAAAATATACAGTATTGTACATTTAAAGTAACAGTTCATTACATCACACCTAAGTGTTATGCCTTGATGTCATTGGTGGGTGTAAATTATAAAAACAGCCTTCCATTATAAAAATAATAATAAAAAAGCCACCATATTGGATCTCCATGTATGAAAAAAACAAACATTTTGTTGCATTATGGGTATTCAGAGCAGATTTGTAGTTTAAAAAAATGCTGCACACTTTGTAGATAGAGACTAACTGCCAGTTGATACACGGGAGGCAGATTAGATTCATTCTAAATAGGTCAATTCAGGCATTTAAAACACATTCACCCCAATGAATAAATAGTGGAGATGTCCTTGACTTTTTCCTATTATTTATTAATTAATTTGTTTGTTTTTGAGTAGTGCACGTGTACATAAATATAACACAAAGGGTGCAATGGACAGAAAAAAATGGTTCTTTAACACAGAATTGTTTTACAGTAATATTGCTTAGTGTGTACTCTATTAATATAGGGCATAGGTCATATTTATTGTAACTTCTCTTAACTGGGTCACACGTGTGCTGGCGGAGCGCACGCAGTCTGACAGAACGTGTGGCATGCTAGTACATGCACTCTATCTCTTCCGATGAAGAAAACAAGACGTGTGAGTCCTGCTCCTCCAAGCCTCGGTATGACAGCTGGGAAAAGTAAATTGTATCTCAATTTTGACACGGAGTTCGGTCACACCTGAGGTTGTGTAATTATCTTTAATGGAATCGCACGGCAGCCCACACTTTGACTTTGGTTTGTCTACCCCCCATCAGCGTGCGATGCAGTTATTAAGAAAGCGTGACAGGTCTGTGTACACGCGTATGTGCTTATCTGTGTTTGTGTTTCTCAGTTTGTTGTCAAGGATCAACCACAAAAACTAAAAAAGTTTTTCTTGCAACATAAACATGCAGTCGGGGCGACAGTGCGATGTTGAGTAGGTGCCCTGTGGGAGATATAGTAGTCCCAGAGTATGTCGAAAGTAGTTTAGAGTATGTTAACATAAAGTATTAGCTGTCATGTCAAGGCGTATGCATTGGCCTCAAAGTTTACTTTTGAGGATGGAAAAAGGTCATAATTTTCACCCCGCAGTTGTGAAAGTGTCACTCAGTTTAGCTCTCGTAGAGAGAGCCCCTTCCCTCAGGTCTATCTTCTGTGTCTGTATAAAGAATGCTGCTCATGGCCGCGTTACGCCTCCTTATCTTATCGCCGCTGTTACATTTTAACTGCGGCAATCGGCAGAGAAAGCCGTGCTGTATTGCAGGCGCTGATCTTCTATCCAGAGCCAGGGGCTGAGCTCTCGCTATAGGCAGACCGTAATTTCGGCCCTAGCGTGTGTGTGAAATAATGGCTCTCTCTCTCACTCTCCCATGCATAGTAATGACACAGAAGAGACACAAGAGGCATCTGGTGGATTTTAATGTTCTGGGGTTCTGTTGGGAGCTTTTGGTGTGAGAGCAGGGGTGTGTGTGTGTGTGTGTGTGTGTGTGTTGGGGGTGGGGGGTAGAAGCAGGGGTGTGTGTGTGTGTGTGTTGGGGGTGGGGGGTAGAAGCAGGGGTGTGTGTGTGTGTGTGTGTTGGGGGTGGGGGGTAGAAGCAGGGGTGTGTGTGTGTCAGAGGGGATTGTTATGTTTTTTTTTGTTCAGAAAATACAAAAGAGAGAGGGAGGAAGGGGGGGGGGGTGGTGGCGGGGGATGGATTTGGGGGAGCCCCCGCTATATGTGGCTGTGCATGCCTACTGTGTGCAGAGGTGTGTGTGTGTGTGTGTGAGGGAGGGGGGGGGGGAGAAGGGGCGTGTGATAGAGGGAGGAAGGGGGATGAGGGATGGATTTAGGGGAGCCTCGCTGTATGTGGCTGTGCGTGCCTACTGTGTACAGAGGTGTGGACGTGTGTGTGTGTGTGTATGTGTGTGTGTGTATGTGTTGGGTCTGTATGTGTGTGTTGTGTTGGGTGTGTGTGTGTGTGTGTTGCGTTGGGTGTGTGAGCGTTCCCTCTCATTCCTTTATAGTGTGTAAGAAAAGCTCCCAGTGAGCAGCAGATCACCCCTGGTCCACCATTGTGAAGGTGCTCATTATAATTTCATTAGGGTGTGGGGTATAGAGTGGTTCGCCCCGGCGGGAAGAGGGGTTCTGCTGGCTCTCCAAATTAAATTACAGAAGTGCGGGGCCCAGCGTTGCCTCCCCCTCGTGCCACAAGCAGCTGGCCGGGGCCCGGCGGAGATTGGGGCTTGGCGGAAATTGGGGCCCTAGATAGCTCGCGCTGGCCTGTCGCAGGCTGGGGCTGTAATGATTTATACACCGTTCTGACGTGCTGGGGGAAAACAGGGCAGAGAGCCAGGTTCCTGCCCTAACTCCCAACAGCTGCTCTCCCTGTCCCTGTCCTTCTGAGTTAGCTATAACGGGGTTCACCTACCGGGTCTGGAAGGGGTCTCCTCTCTTATTTCTTCCCACCTACTGCCAGCTTTCAGCCCCCAGAACACTCTCAAGAACCCCCCCCCCCTCCACAACCAGCATCACCAGCGTGCGCAAGAACGATGCGAGAGAAAACGAGCGTGGAAGAACAGCCCCCTTTACCTTCACTCATTCACACCTGACACTTTTTTTATTTTCAATGAATGAATGAAAAAAAAGCGATGAGTTCTTACTGACGTGTCGTTGACGGTGTTACTTTTTTTGTTTGTCCCCCCAGTTGTGCGATCCCCGGCTCCAGAGTTCCACACTCTCCAAAGATCCAAGCTTTCATTTTTTATTCTCTAAAGAAATATGATTATACATTTTTATTTTACTCACCATTGGGTAGAGAAGACTGTTCTTCACATGGTCCCGGGACCACAGGTTGACCAGCACTATAATAATGTTTATAATAATAATGACGATTATTATTTTTCAGCGAGCGAGTGTTTGTTTATCGGTCTAAAACATTGCTAAATGCTAAATGCCAAATGCCATGTACACGCAGCCACGGGTATGTATGTATTTTCTGTGACACAGGAGGTAATGAACACCCTGGCAGATGTGTGTAGTCACAGGTTTGCTTAAGCCGAGAGGGTAAATAAGAAACTTGATCTGCCCCCTGTGGAGGGCGGGGTGGGCTGTGAGGGGGTGTGGGGGTACTCGTGCGAGTCTTACTTAACGCTTTGTCCGAGCGATGTTTTAGGGGGCCCCAGAAAGCGAGGCGATGACCCCTCCGTTGGGCTGATGTATTTCAGTAACCTGCGCCCCCACCCCAACACCCTCCACCCCGCCCCTCCCTGCCAGGGGCTCGCTGTCCTTCTCTTCATCCCTGTTTTTCTCTTTATCTCCGCCACCAATCGGTTTAAGCGGCAAAATGGAAATCAACAGACCCTGTCACCTGTTCCATGAGAAACTTACAAAAGAGGGATTTATTCTTTCGCTGGTGTCTGAAGGGGGGTGGAGGGGACAAACCTTCACACACAAACACTGCCGCTTGTACCAGGCCTCCATCAATAGGTCGTAATCTGCGGGGCCATTAATGGATTTTAACAGGAGTGTCGGGATATTGTTCTCGTATGAGGCCACCTGTTTCATTCAGGGCTGTGCCACGCCGCAGACGAGCCTCTCCTTGCAAAGTTCCCAAAAACACATTCTTCATATTCTCCGCTCCTCAGGAATGATGTCATGCGAAAGCCAGCGATATGTTGGGCGTGTTGTTTACGTTTGATGACGATCACTTTTCAAAAAAAATAAAAAAAACACTTTGAAACTCTAACTGTGTCTGCACCACTGGAATTAGTTTTTATTTTTTGGGGGGGTGTAAAGAAGAAAATAAAATTAATTTGCCCGGAGAGTTCAGAGAAATATAATTCCCTGGATGCACATTGGTGACAGAACACAGAACAATAGAAATCCTAGTTCTAGCCTCAAACCATTGGCGCTGTGTTGTGCTTCCTCCGTGGCTAAATGTTGGCACTTTAACAATTGTCCCATTGAGACGGACGAGACTGGAGGCCAAAATCATGATTTGCTTGGGGGGTCACCGCTAAAGGGGGGGGGAGCTCCGCAAAGCCACCTACTCAGTAACCCCCGGCAGCTCGGCTTTCTCAGAACTGAGTCGGGCCGTTGATAAATCTTATCAGCGCGGTTCATCTCGGTCCTGGCCTTGGATCCGAGAGGGAGAAACGGCCAGTTGTATTGCACCACAGTTCCGTGTATTTCCAGATTCCATGACGCGGTCTGTCCCGTGCCTTTCCAGAGAAAATGGTGCAGTCCTCTAGTCATCCACACACTCAGAAAATTTTTATTTCTTTGTCTTGTCTTCGTAGGGGAATTTTTAAAAGATTTTTCTGGGACCCTCTATAGTAGGTGTAAAAAGTGTGAACGCTCCCAGATTTAACCATTTTGCCCAACAAAAAACATTTGAACTAGATGGGGTTCCTCTATGGAGACACAGAAGAGCCTTTTGGAACCCTTTTTGTCTGAGAGTGCAACACCCGACACCAGACATCAATAATCACCATGTCTGACATGGTTTCCATTCTGCATTGAACGCGTGTCTCACACGTAGGCTGAAGTGAGGGTGGCAATGTACACACATAAGCCTGTATCAGGCATTTCTATTTTCAAACATACAGCAGTCACTGTGAACCCTGAGCCAGCCAGAGGAGGAACCCCCCTCATATGGAATCAGGTTCCTCCCAATGTCTCTTCCAGTATTCTACCTGGGGGGTTTCTACCTGGGGGGTTTGTTCCTGCCACTGTCGCTCTCGGCTTGCATTTAGGTTGGGTCTGCTGGAAAGTGTATTGGGACAAATATTTTGTAAAATGCAGAAGATACTGTATATAGTACATTTGATATAAACACACACACACAAATAATGAAAGTATATGGTGTTTGTGTGTGCACACTCTTCTAAGCATGTCCATTGAAGGTAAAACTCCAGGTTAACACTGACGTTGTTAGAATTTGTAATATTTCAGTTTTCCACAGAGCTAAGATTCAGTTTTTTAGAAGATGTGATGTCATGATATTGCCACAGCAGGCACAGATAGTATCGTATATCACAATGTTTCACAAGACAGTGTCATGATATTATTTTTAATGGACAGTGCCCAGCCCTACTGGGTAACGTAGGAAATAACACACTGGGGAAGATCCAGAAGAAAGCTGACTGGATAACAGGTAAAAAAACTTTGAATAGCGATAACGTAAAATATATTACACGTATCAGATAATAAACCCTTGAATGAACTGTGTATCGCTGCAACACGTTCAGTAAGTATTTAAGTGTTTTAGTCTGGAGTTTTTCTTTAATTCAACTGTCCAATCTACCCAAGCACTTTGTACTGATGCCATGTCTGTGAATGGTGTTCCTTTCGGGTTTCTTTTGAACGCTCGTTTTCCATTTCTCCGCTTTCCACGTGCTA